>JANRMT010062816.1:4339553-4371100 GCA_026402145.1 Polypterus bichir lapradei | reverse complement strand
TCCAACAGATGGTGCATCACAAACATTTGTAGAAATACAATGCATTGCATTTGTCATTCCAACAGATGGTGCATCACAAATATTTGTAGAAATAAAATGCATTGCATTTGTCATTCCAACAGATGGCGCATCACCAGCATTTGTAGAAATAAAATGCATTGCATTTGTCCTTCCAACAGATGGTGCATCACAAACATTTGTACAAATTAAATGCATTGCATTTTCCACACTGTTCCATTCAATCTGAACTAGTGTGGTGCTGAGGTGTCACCCGTTGCATGGCTGCATTGGGATCCTAATCTGGGATCCTGAGTTGGTTTGTCATGTGGTGGGTGTGGCAATGCTTTGTATCAGTGCATGCTCCTGACCTCTCTCTCGTTCTCTCTCTCATTTTCCATTCCAACAGATGGTGCATTACAAACATTTGTAAAAATTAAATGCATTGCATTTGTCATTCCAACAGATGGTGCATCACAAACATTTGTACAAATTAAATGCATTGCATTTTCCATTCCAACAGATGGTGTATCACAAACATTTGTAGAAAGAAAATGCATCTGTTGGAAAGACAAATGCAGTGCACTTCATAGTTTTGTATGCTTGATGCATGTTTTCAACTAGCTGGACATACAGTTTGATGCTCTGTAATCGGCAAGAAAATTCACAACATCTTTGAACATCTTTCATGCGAGCTCCTCCAGCCCCACTAGCATATCTTGGAACTGCTTGTCATCAATGATGTGTCTGATTTGTGGACCAACAAAAATGTCCTCCTTAATATTCCATCCATTATCCAGCCCACTATATCCTAACTACAGGGTCACGGGGGTCTGCTGGAGCCAATCCCACCCAGCACAGGGCGTAAGGCAGGAGGAAACAAACCCCAGGCAGGGCGCCAGCCCACTGCAGAGCACACACACACAATTTAGGATCGCCAATGCACTTAACCTGCATGTCTTTCAACTGTGGGAGGAAACCGGAGCACAAAAGGAAACCCACGCAGGGAGGACCCAGGATGCGGATCCAGGTCTCCTTACTGCGAGGCAGCAGCACTACCACTGCCCCCTCCTTAATCTTGACATCAATTATTTGTGGATCACAGATGGATGGATGGATGGATATTTTCAAGTGGAGAGTGTCAGCGTGGTGGAGGTCCATTTTATTTTGACCGTCTGGAGTATCCTGTTACTGATGCTCACTTTCTTTGTGCTCCTCATTCATATCTGGCACACAATCTGCCTCGTGGTGCCCAAATGTGACCTTTCGATTGCAGAAGTGCCTCTCGCTCCGACTTGCAGTGTAATTCCCAAGGACGTTTCTTTCCACTCAAGCTGTCTGTTTCAGGAAGTGCAAGCACGAGTCGCAGAAACATTTCCATGGATAACAGTAATTTTCATTTTTACACCCTCGCCTTCTCCTCGAAAGAAATTCCAGAGCTAAATTACAGAGGCCAGGGCCACCACTGCTTTTTCATTAGCCACGGTGGAGTCACCAAGCCCCCCGAGGTGAGCACTAGACAACACCGTTTTTCAAAAGGTTTGCTTCATGAAAAATTACTGGCAGTTATGTAGATATAATTTAATATCATTGTGGATTGACTTATCCTGTAGGAATGTGGAGAGAATCAGAATGACCTGTTGTTGCTTTTATTTTGTTTAACCACTTAATGATGTCGACACACTGCATTAGCTCAGCTGAGCTGCTGATTTTCATTTGTGACATTTCTCGCTTCAGTGTCCAGCAATGATTGGTGGATTCCGCTTGCCCTGATGCTGCTTTCCCATCGTTGCAAAATCCTGGTGAAACTTCACTGACTGCACCGAGATCAGCAGGGAAGAAGTCCAAGTGTGAGTGCAGAACATGAGCCCTTCTTGACTTCATGGGTTTGTAGGCTTGAAGCAGGTTGCCAATGAGTTTTGGGGCTCTGGAGTTGCCAATTACAATCTTGAATGCCTTCCATGTGACTTCCTCGAGCCCCATTAGCAGATTTTCAAACCACTTGTCTCTGATGATGTGTCTCATTGGTGGATCAATAAAAATGCCTTCCTTAATCTTAGAACCAGTTATTCATAGAAACATCGGCCTCAGATATCAAAATCCTTCAACCTTTCCTTGCTTGTCACTTCCACATCCGTAATTATTAAAAAAAGCTTTAGACCTGCGGTCTCAAACTCCAGTCCTGGAGGGCCACAATCGCTGCAGGTTTTCATTCTGACCCTTTTCTTAATTGGTGACCTGTTTGTGCTGCTAATTAATTCATTTTCCTTTCATTTTAATTTACTTGTGTTTTTCAGATTTGCTCCATTGAATTTCTTCATCGTTCCTCTGAATGGCCCCCAAACAGAATGAAATTTGAGGTGAATGAGCCAACAGAAGACCACCTAAGCCAGGGCCTCAAACTCCAACCAGCTGCTTAATGAGGCGCCGAGTTTTGCTGTTAATTAAACTCATTCTTTAATTCCGTGGCTTGTTGCTGCTCTCGTTGTGCAATGGCAGACATTTCCAAAACTTGATTTTCTCTTTTCTAAGAGCACTGTGTCATATAAATGAGCCAGAGACATCAAAAAATTTGGGACAGCCACCCGTATATTATGCCCTGGCTGCAAATAGGTACTTCTTCATAGATCTGATAGTAGGATGAGAATATGGTGGCTTTAAATGCCAGAACCAGAAGTGATGTCGTCGGGACCAGAAGTGACGTCATCAATGGCGCCAACACACATCATGACACCCACTCAACCCCCGCGTCCCCCTAACGGAAGTGACATCATTAATAGCGACGTTAGCAGAAGTAATGTCATCAACAGCTCCCCGGACTGGAAGTGATGTCATCAAGACCAGAAGTGTCATCGTCGATGGCGCCAAACACGCCCCCCCACCATACCCAACCCTCTCCCCACCCCTACACCCCCCATGTACCAGAAGTGATGTCATCATAGGCGCCGGATTTCCCATGGATGGTCTGCAGAGGACTGAGAGAGAAAGTGATAGCAGCTCGCCGCCCCCTGGTCTGGCCTGGTATTTCTATTATTCAGGCCCCATTATTCAGCTGCCTCCCACTCGCACGTGTGTGACAACTGTTAAAATGTCTTGTGGGCACGAGCAGATCAGCATTCCTGAGACCTTCACCTTTCTTTATTTTCAGATATCATGTGATGGTCACAGTGTGCTGGTCGTGTTTTGGCTCATTTTATATCTCATTATTGTTTAACTGCTTAAGGAACGATTAAGGGGGCTGAGTCTTCAAGAGCAACTCAATTACAAGAAAAGAAGTGAATTAGCAGCACAAACAGGTCACTGATTAAGAAAAGGGTCAGAATGAAAACCTGCAGCCATTGCGGCCCTACAGGGCCGGAGTTTGAGACCCCTGCTTTAGACCCTCACCCTGACCTATGCCTCACCACAATGGGATCTTGGGGATCCTTGGCCTGGTTTTTGCCCCGACATGTCATGTAAATTGTGGGACCTTCTCGACGTAGGCACACGTGGGCCTTTCCAAATGACATCCAGTCACTTCAGTCTGCCACAGGAGGACAAGTTCTAGAAACATCTCAAGGGGCACCAGCTGGAGTGCCACCTCACAGGGACCGAATACGGAAACGAAGGAGAGATTTTGTGGTGGTGCGGGTTCGCTCCATGCTCCCATCCGACTTCTGGGAGCTATTGGTGGCAGCGGTGGGATGAGCTGGCAGTGAGTACTGAAGAACAGGAGACAATGAGTCAGTGGGATTGGTGCCCGATGTATTAGGATCTAATGAACCCACGGACCCAAGCCGGAGGAGGACATTTTAAAGGACTGAGCTTTTTAATGGACATTTATTTATTCTTTGGTTTTGTTGTCTTTTGAAAGTTCTTATTCTTTTAATGTCCTGGTTTTACAAAGGGGGCTTGGGTTGGTTTTATTAAGGGATTGTTTTTAGTGGTTTTATTTATTGATGGTTTTTAGTGAAGTGGTAGAGTGGCCGAGCCGCGGACCTGGACCGCCAGTTGCACTGGGTTAGTAGTGGCGTGGAACCTACCCGTGCAAATGGGGCTTAAGAGGGGAGGTATGTAGCATAGCGGGTCCGCGGCTTCAAAAAAAAAAAGGGCCAGGTTTTAAATCTGTATAGCCGTGTCGTTCTCCGTGGGCGCGATTGCATGGCTGCGGGGAGTTAATTGAAGTAGATGGAGCGAGTCGCACCTGCACGTGTGGGTGCGATCGTTCTCTATTGCTTCAATGTCTTCCTGCGGCGTGTGATTAAGGCGCTGCGCCCACAGAGGCGCGGGTGACGTGTATATATATATATATATATATATATATATATATATCTCTATATATATATATACTGGTCAGCACCAGGAAAGGTGGAGGTAGATGGATCGAGGAAAAGAGGAAGAAAAAGGACATGAATGGCGGTTTTGGAAGTTACGACAGCACAAGCTGGGGCCCCGCGCAGGAGCATTAGTTGGTTACGAGGCTTGTCCGTCCCACTGGATGTTCGGGTGGAGTGGGGAGAGCAAGGTAGGTGTCCTCCTGATGGATCTGAGGAGTGACTACGTGAGCGGGAAATAAGAAGAGAGGAGAGCCGACCTCGGACGGTTTGGCCATGATGTCCTTAAGGCACCGAGACGGAGGTCGGACGAAAGGAGCTCTTGGCTGTTGGGTCTCCGCCGGCTACTCGAGCAATGGGTGAGCCGGGGAGAATCAGAGAAGGAGGTGGGCTGAGATCGCAATAAGAGAGACTGCATTTTAACTTCGGATTTTAATGGATTTATTTATTCATTGATTCATTTTTATCCCCAGTTTTCTTTGGATTTTATGGATTTATGTACTTTTTTTTGAACACTGCACTATTGACTTTTGTTGGTTTTCCTTTTAGTTTGGACACTACTTGTTTTAATGAAAGCACCTTGGCACTTTTACACTACCCCGTGGCTTCATTTGAGAATTGTCCTCATTTGTCAGCTCATCTTGGTGACCCACTGGGTTCAAGAGCTCCCAGAAGTCGGATGGGAACCCGCACCGTCACAGATTTCAGCTTTGGATTTTGAATACATTTGCTAACCTTTCTGGAAACCTGTTTTCACTTTATCAGTACAGCTTACTGAGTGCAGACCAAGGGGCAAAAACGGCAAACTTCATCCCACTATATCCTAAATACAGGGTCACAGGGGTCTGCTGGAGCCAGTTCCAGCTAACACAGGAAACAAACACCAGGCAGGGCGCCAGCCTACCACAGGGCACACACAGGACTATTTAGGATCGCCAATGCACCTAACCTGCATGTCTTTGGGAGGAAACCCACGCAGACACGGGGAGAACATGCAAATTCCACACAGGGAGGACCCGGGAAGCGAACCCGGGTCTCCTAACTGCGAGGCGGCAGTGCTACCACAGCACCACCGTGCTGCCAAAACAGCAAACTGATACATTTAAAATGAAATCCACAAAAACACAATAAAGTGTGCAGAATGTGAAGGGCCTTGAATGTGCTGCACTTCCGTGATGTTAACCAAAGACATCTGCCAGTGTGTGGTGCAGGCGCCCAGTGGCTCGTGGAGGGGCCTGGATTTGTGTGTTTGCCTGCATTACGTCTTCCCAGTGTTATGAAACTGCCCTGTGATTCACTTAGCAAAAAATCATGCAGAGAAGAAGGAAAAATAATAATAATAATAAAACGTTCCTCGCCCTCTTGAATTTTTCTCCGTGACTCACTCGCGCCGTACGCTTTGTACTTGACAGCCACAGCAACAGTGATCTTTCTTTTTTTGTTCTTTATTTCAACTTATTTAATTGCTTGTTTCAGGAATCTGTTAGTTAGACCCCTTAGGGTCAGAGCACAGCGTCAGCCATTGTACAGCAATGTAAGGGCCCAGCAGAGTAGGATCCCCTTTGGCAGTAACAGGAGTTCAAACTGGCAACCTTCAGACTACCAGCGGAGATCCTTCGCCTCAGAGCCGCCACCCCACCCTTCATTAACCCCCCTTACTAATCACTTACTATACCCTTTACAGACTGTAAAACTACCAGTGTCTTCAATGAACCAAATTCAAACTGAACATGAGAACATCAGAAAGATTTACACAACACCAGGCCAGGAAAGCACGCCAGTCCTACCCACCTACTTCCAACTGTGGCCCCGTGCTCTTGATGAACTCATTTTAAAGTGTAGATGCCACATGGGCTGGATGGACATACCAGCCAGGAGAAGGGATGGTTCTTTGCCCGGATGGGAGACTCCTACTGGACAGATAAGCATCCCAGCCGGGCAGAAGAAAAGGAGCAGACCTGGAAGGAAGAGCCAGAAGGGATGGATGGACAGGCCATTGAAAGAGAAAAATATCGCTGGGGTTTATTTTACTCCCCCAGCATGCTAGATGGCAGCAGCCCCATATATTGGTGCCCAGTGGAAAGCCAGCAGGGCATACAGGGAGATGTAGTCTGGCAGAGCAGCCTTGCTTGGGTCACTGGGTGCTGCAAGAGGGCGCTGCAGGGAGACAAGCTCCCTGCTGTGATGGACTTACGTATGACCTGGAAGTGCTTCCATCGGGCAGTGGCCCTGGCACCAGAGCTACTCCCGGGTCCTTAATAAAAGGGGCTGCACTTTATGGCCAGGCGAGTCGGAGCTAAGAGGCAGAGAGGCAGCACTTGACTGGAGGAGGGCATTGCAGTGGTGGGAGAAATCGTAGTGAGGAGACAAAAACCGGTGTTTTGTGCTTTTGTTAATATGTAAAGGAGTGTGGTGTAATAAACACACCCGTATTTGTACCTGGGACTCTGTGTGTGTTCGTGTTTAAGGATTTGGGGCTTGCTAACACCCCTGGCTCTATCACAAAAATCACAGTCTCGACCCACTGGACTAATTCCCTTCATAATTTTAAACACTTCAGTCCGGTCTCCTCCTAATCTTCTTTTTCTTAAACTGTAAAGGCTCAGCTCTTTTAATCTTTCCTCGTAACTCATCCGCTGTAATCAGCCTCGTCGCTCTTCTCTGGACCTTCTTCTAGTGCTGCTCTGTCCTTTTTGTAGGCTGGAGACCCAAACTGCACCCAGTACTCCAGGTGAGGCCTCACCAGTGTGTTATTAACCTCCTGTGACTTGTACTCCACACATCAAGGCGCTATATAACCTGACATTCTGTTAGCCTGTCTGGCAGTTGATATTGTCAAGTCC
This sequence comes from Polypterus bichir lapradei, assembly GCA_026402145.1. Classification (NCBI taxonomy): domain Eukaryota; kingdom Metazoa; phylum Chordata; class Cladistia; order Polypteriformes; family Polypteridae; genus Polypterus; species Polypterus bichir. Next base: position 4,363,947 of record JANRMT010062816.1, on the reverse strand, counting down.
ACTACGACTCCTAAGTCCTTCTTATAATTTGTACCATCAGTTTTCAGATCTCCCATTGTGTGTCACATTTTTACTTCCTACGTGTTAAATTTACTGACATTAAATGACATTGGCCACAAATCTGCCCGAGCCTGTCTGCTCTCCAAGTCCCCCTGTAATGACTCCACTGATTCCAGGCTATGTGCCAATCCACCCAGCTTGGTATCATCTGTACACTTAACCAGCTTGTTCTTTATATTCCTATCTAAATCATTTTATACATTAAAAACGGGTAGCAGCCCCAGCACTGCCCCCTGCTGGTCACCACTCTTAACATCGGCCAATTCTGATGAGGTTCCTCACACTATTACCCTCTGCTTCCTGTGTCTGAGCCAATTCTGTACCCGACACCCTGAGCTCCCACTTGTTTTAGTTTGACGCCCAACCTCTCATGTGGCACCTCATCAAATGTTTCCTGAAAGTGCAGATAAATGATCTCATATGCAGTGCCAGTGCACCCTGGGCCAAGCTTATTAGTGCACCAACCACCTGTTTGGTAGCTAACCCATGCGGCTCGGTTCTTTTCTTTCGTTTATGATCTGTGCCCTAAATGATGGTGCCAGGCCTGCCATTAAATTCCACTCTGGCCGTATACTTTTGCTGCCAACTCATAGAATTCCAGCATGTCGGTAAAACATGACCTTCCTCTTCTGCACCCATGCTGATGCCCCTGTTCTTGCCATGTGTTGCTTAATCTTACCCTTAATAATTCCCTCCAGTAATTTACCTGCGATGCAAGTTAAGCTTACTTTGTATAGTTGCCTGGATCTGCCTGATCACCTTTTTTATATAACATTTGCCACTTTCCACTCCTTCTAAGTTTCCCCAGTGCATAGTGACGTCCTAAAAGAGAAACAATAGAACAGAAACAACATAGCAAGCAGTTAGCAGTCACCGTTCTTAAGTCTTCTCAATGGATGGAGTCACGAATGTGGGTGCTGAGCTGGAACACACCCTAGTCATGGCGCCAGGCCGCTCCCGTAGAGTGCAGAACAGGCAAACCACAAAATCTAGGGGGGGGAATGACAGCAGGACCTCCATTAGCTGACGGGCAGGAGCAATGCGATGAACCTGAAAACAACCAAGCCCCGCCCCCTCCTACATTCCATCCATTCAGGAAGAGCAGAGTGCAGCCTCATCCAATGGGATGTCTCTGCATATCAGGGGTATCTATGATTGGTCCATACGAGGTTAGTGACAACTCTTTTGTATTTAAACCTACACAACAGAAATTGCAAAGCAATGGAAGATGTGAGGCTAGCACTGGCAGAAAATATTGTTTAACAGCTAAAGACTTGGCACTGTAAAGCTTCAGGTTCAAGCCTCAGGGCTGTCAAGGAAAAGCTTAACTTGTTAATCTCTTCTTGCCAACACTATAGAAACCCGTGATGGCTCTTTAGAGCAGGGGTGTCAAGTTTAGATCCTGGTGGGCCACACTGGCTGAAGGTTAATGCCACTTTTTTATTTAGTAGCCAGTTACTGCTGTGCTGCTAATTGAACACACGTCGTTGGCCTTCATTTGAATTGAATCTGTTGTTCAGATTCAGAACCCTTATTTGTTTTTTTCATTCACTAGTAGCAAACATTAATGAAATGCAAACTTTTCCAACAGATGACCAGTAGTGATGAGAAGAAGAACGGTGTTTAATCCTGTCTGGAAACATTTACAGTATATGCATTAATTCTGCATGTGTCTGTGACGATGCAGGTTCAGCTCCCTTTCAGCTTCTGGGAGCCCTTTTAACCCAACACCGTCGGTAATGTCACCGATGAGCTTAGCAATGAGGCAACAACATAGCAAGGGGATGGTGCAAAAGTGTCAAGTGCTTTTATTAAAACAGTCAACAAAACAAAGTGTTCAAATTAAAGAGTGCAGTATCCAAAGTCATTAAATAAATAATCCATAAAATCGAAACTTGGAGTTAAAAATCAATAAATAGAAAAAAATCTTCTTAAAACAATGAGGTTAAAATAGCACAGGAAGCAATCTTTTTAAAAACAAGCCCGGTGACTTCTTTCCTGGCATCTCTCCAGCTCCACCCATATGGGCCCCGCAACAGGAGAGTCGCCCTCTCAGCAGCTGACCTTTTCTCCGTTCGACTACTGGTCTGGAGGCCTCCCGATCCCTGGATTTGGTCGCGCACTCATCCCAGACCGAGGTTTGGCTTTCACCCAACGGCCAGGACGCACATGCTGGGGAATCCACCACCAAAGCGCCCCCCGACTCCCGCTGCCTTCATAGCTTTACGCGGCCTGTCGTCCTTCACCTGGTCACTCCAGCTCCTTGCTCTCTCAGCTGGAGCGACCGCTTCCTTCTGCCCCCACCGAGCGTTGGCCAAACACCCTTCTTGGGGCTCTCCTTCCAGCTGCCTACCTGCGAGCCTGTACTCACTCACTCGCTCGCCCACACCGGCTCTCTCACCGCACTGCTTCCTGCTCTCTCCTGCAACCTCCGTTCGTTCCTCCTTTCTTTTTCTCTTCTTTTTTTTTTTTTTTTAAACATCTCGGGCTTCTCCTTATAATGGACGTGGCAGCTGTGGCAATCAACAGTTCCCGGGAACAACTACGATATGGACAGTCTCTCACCTGTGCACTTAGGTGAGAAACGCCCACACCACAAATCGCCCCGAGAACCGCTTCAGCCACACTACCACGCCCCCTCGCTAAGCCACGTGCACGGTGATTATTTATTTAAAAAGCGGCTCTTTACGTGAGCTATGGACCCACTACACCACAGTGTCTGCCTGTCATTTAATATTTAATTTAAAAAAAAAATCTCTTTTTTGAGCCACTCCGTATGTTCTGGTAATACGAGCCTCACTTTGCTGATTATGATGACAGTCTTGGCAGTTGTTATCCTAAAGATGTACCGGAGACAGAAGAGAAACTCCAAGCTCCACGGTGCCATGAGGGTGCAGATCCTAAACCTCTACTGCAGGGTCGTGATCTGAGGGAGTCCCAAAAGTAGAGTCGGCCTTAGGGGTGTGCAGGGACTTGGGCTGACCAACCCCACACAGGGCCGGTTATGTTAAACGCTGTTATTGGTATGGGTGAACTGTATAAACTTGCGCGCGAATTTAATAAAAAATAAGGTTTACATACACCGGATTTTCTGAGTACAGTCCCTACATTGATGGATTGAAGGCCAGAGGTCCACATGACCATCATCATCAAACTCTTCCATGTGAAGCCTGTAAACCAGGGGTCTCCAACTCCAGTCCTGGAGGGCCGCAGTGGCTGCAGGTTTTCATTCTAACCCTTTTCTTAATTAGTGACCAGATTTTGCTGCTAATTAACTCTTTGCCTTAATTTTAATTGATGCACAACTTAAGACTCGGGCTCCTTAATTATTTCTTTTTTTCCTTAATTAGCAACCAAACAATATTAGGACACAAAATGTAACAACACATAAACAACAACCTGCGTCCATCACACAATCACTGAAAATAAAGAAAGGTGAAGGCCTCAGTAATGTTGATCTGCTCCGGTCCACAAATCATTTTGACATCGCACTTAAAAAAGAAAATCAACAGTTTTGCAAATGTCTGCCATGGTAGAAGGAGTGCTATGAAATTAAATAACGGGTTTAATTAGCAACGAGAATTGGCTTCAAATTAAGAAACCGAAAAAGTGAAGTTGGTTGGAGTTTGAGGACCCAACTTAGTTGGTCATCTGTTGGCTCACTTCGCATCAAATTTATGTTTAGGTGCTGTTTAAGGAAAACAAGAATCAATTCAGAGGTCAGAGTCTTAAGAAAAGTCAATTAAAATAAAGGAGGAATAATTCAATAGCAGCAAAAACTGGTCACTAATTAAGAAAAGAATTAGAATGAAAACCTGCAGCCACAGTAGCTCTCCAGGACTGGAGTTGGAGACCCTGAGGACTGATGTCAGGTAGAACACCTAGAGGGGGCTGGGTGGTCTCGTTGCCTCGGAACCCCAGAAGATTTTTTTTTTTTTTCTCCAGCCATCTGGAGTTTTTGTTTTTTCTGTCCTCCTGCCCACCGGGCCTTACTTTTATTCTATGTTAATTAGTATTGCCTAATTTTATTTTTGTATTTTGTCTTTTTTTCCTCTTTCTTCATCCTGTAAAGCACTTTGAGCTACATCATTTGTATGAAAATGTGCTATAGGAATAAATGTTGTTGTATTATCAGACCTAAAACATACAACGCTATATGTAAGGACTATACTCCCCCTAATTATACATCTATTGTCACGCACGTGCGCACTTGAAACGGCTTGAAGGCTTAGACAACGGTAATTCTCCACCGAGACAGGAGGTGGCGCTGTGTACTAATGCCCTCTTTTCTTCTCCTTCTGCAGAAAGGAAGGCTGACATCACTTCCGGGGGCTGGCCACCTGGACCCGCCTCCTCCTCCCAGAATGCCCTGCTATCTTGGGCAGTCTACCTGATACAACAATCCACACGACTCCTTTCTTTTGCAGTTTACATACATTCTTTTTTTCATCGAATCTTTGTTTATAACTAGACAAGGTGCCCCAAAACTCCAAACCTCATCTTGCTTTTTCTCTCTCTTATGTAAGTGTGCATTATTTTATTGTTGCATTTTCATTATTCAGTGTTATTCTTATCTAATTGGAATATATTTTTCTTTTCTTCTGTTTCTTTGAGCTCCATACATGTATGAAAATGTGCTGTAGAAATGAATGCTGTTGCTGTTTCTTTAGACCAGAGAATCTTGTTTCTCACAGTCTGAGGGTCCTTTAGGTGCCTTTTTTGCGAGGCCACTCTGTTACAAAGCTCACATGGCTGGGAGTGCTGCAATGTCCTCCTGGAAGTTCCTGTCATCTCCACACTGGTTCTGTGGAGCTCAGCCGGGCTGACCATCATGCCCTTGGTCACCTCTCTTACTAAGACCCTTTCTCCCATGACTGCACAGGGTCCTTATTATGGTGCAATCCAATGACAGGCAGCAGCAGCAGTGCCCAGGTGGTGCGCATCTCTCCAATATGAGGGCTTTTTACGAGCCCCTTTGTCATCAGCTACCTCCATTCCACTGCACAATAACGAGCGCTGATGGAGGCTACCCAGAGGCCTTTGTCACACAGGTGTCACTGGTCCATCAACACACTCACATCTGCGGTTCCAAGTGTTTTGATGAGCCCCTCCTTTTGACTTTCTGCACTTTAACGTTGAAGTGTCTGCACGGGGAGTCTAAACGTCCTTATGTTATTCACCATGTGAGCCGTGGTGTCAGTTACAGCAGGGCCGGGGGGTGTGGGATACGCTTCCCTGACCTGCATTCTGTCTGCTTGTGTTCACCTCTCGTAAACGATTGTCAGATTTGGACAAAGAACTCCCACCCGATCTGGGCTTGGTTCCCACCTAACACCTGATCCTGCCATTATTAGGTTCTAAAACTATATGAATGGCTCCATTGTCAAATTGTGACAGCGGACATAAAGTACAGGAGGGTGAAAAGGGGACAATGGAAGCCTAAAGGTGACCGGCAATAACCACAATCTGCTTTACAACACAATGGCAGGCAGCGAATACTGAAACAGGGAGAGAGAAGTTACAGGAAAAACTGCCACAGAGACTTGGATGCCCTCTGTGTTTTTGTGCTATCTGAAATCAAATTTAATGCAATTAAATATTATATTTCATTCTCCCAATATCTAGGACCGCTGTACAAAGACACCAAGGCCAGATGAAGATCTCCATGGGCCCCAGGTTCTCACTGGTCAAAAGCCCACCTCAGGCTTATATGGACATCATGTATGTCAAGAATTAATCAATAGACAAGAACTGCAATGCATTATCACCTTATTTTTTTTGTTATTTAGTGTATTATCTATCCTTTGTGGAAAGACAGCCCCCCGTATTCAGACAGACAGACACCAATTGTCCAAAACACACACTTATTTATTGATTTCTTCTTTATACACGACACCTCACAATGCCCTTCCAGCCAACCACAGTCCCTTCTTTCCTTTACTCTTCCAATACTTCAGCTGCCTCTCCTCTCCTCTCAAGCTCGGTCTTCTCCCTCCCGACTCCGGCTCGTACCATGGAGTGAGGCAGCTCCTTTTATCATGTCCCGGATGTGCTCCAGGTGCTTCCGGCAGCGCTTCCTGGCGTGGTTGAAGTGCCGCATGAGCACCCGGAAGCAGTCCAGGTATATTTGGAACCTCTGCATTTCAAGGCTCCCTGATCCTCCGGGCACCTCCTGGTCGGTGGCCACGGGCCCCAGCAGGGTTGAGCTTCTCTGCTCTGGTCCCATGACTCCCATACATACCAGGGCGGCTGCTCTCTTGTGGCCCAGGGGAGGTATTGTCCCTCTCCTGGTCCTTCTAGGCGTCACGGCTGGGCAGGATCCCCGGCCGCCTTTCACATCCTTATATTATTTCACTTGTGTTCGTCTGTGCTCGATATAAACAACGTTTGCCAAAACTGCTATATCCCTCCACAACAATAGCATGGAATCCATTTGGTCTTAAGGCTTATCTTCAAGTGCTCAGTTCTTCAATGTGACCAGTTATCGACTGTGTTATTTGACTGTTTATTCAGTGCAATTTGTTACTGACTGAAACTGCATTATGACACTACCATTTTACACCTCCTCTTTAACGTAAGCCTCCTGATAAATTGAAAAGGCACATACAGCCTAGTGGCGACCAACAGAAACGGTCAGTAAGTCTCACACCTGGACAGTGAACGAGAAACGAATCACACACACAACCTTTCTGAAGAGCAGCGGCAAACCACCAGACAAGAACTCCGGTCCTGGAGGGCCGCAGTGGCTGCAGGTTTTCATTCTAACCATTTTCTTAATCAGTGACCAGTTTTTGCTGCTAATTAACTTCTTTTGCTTTAGTGTTAATTAGCTTGACTCAGCCCCCTTAGTTGTTTTTTTCCTTAATTAGCAGTCAAACAATAATGAGAAACAAAACAAGCCACCACATGAGCAGCTCATCTGTGCCCATCACACAGTAACTGAAAATAAAGAAAAGTGAAGGTCCCAGTAAGGCTGATCTCTCAGGTCACCAAGAAAATAATAGAATAGCAACAGTTTTGGAAATGTCTGCTGTGACAGAACGAGAGCAGCAACAAGCCATGGAATTAAATAACGGGTTTAATTAACAGCAACAACCAGCTTCTCATTAAGGAACTGGTTGAAGTGAAATTAGTTGGAGTTTGAAGCCTCAATTTAGCTGGTCATTTGTTGGCTTGTTTCACATCTCATTTCTGTTTAGCTGTCATTTAATGAAGAAAAGAATCAATTCAGAAGACTTAATCATTAAAAACAGGGCTATTAAAATAAAAGGGAAAGAAGGTAATTAGCAGTGAAAACTGGACAGTGATTAGGAAAAGGGTTAGAATGAAAACCTGCAGCCACTGCGGCCCTCCAGGCCTGGAGTTTGACACCCGTGGCGTAGGCAATTCCCTGTTCGTTTAGCACAGGGGTCCTCAATCACAGTCCTGGAGAGCCGCAGTGGCTGCAGGTTTTTGTTCTAACCTGGTTGCTTAATTAGAAAGCAATTCTTGCCAATAATTTAATTTCATGGCTTGTCAGTGCTTTAACGCTGCTATGTCAGGTAATTCTCGTATCCTAGATTTTCTTCTCCTTTCTAAGGATATCATCCAAATGATTTGAAGGCTAAAATGGATGAGTAATTCTCAGTCCTTCATTTTTTTCTCTTTACTTTCCTTCCAAGTATTTAATTAAAACCCAATAGTACATGATAAATGCACACAGGTGTAAATGGTAACAAGCTAAATGGAGAAATGCTTGTCTCTTTTGTTGTTTGCATGTTATTGCTAATTAGGAGCAATTAAAAACCAAGAATACAGCTGTTTAAGACTTAAATAAGCAATAAGGGTTCACAATCTTAACGAGTGGGACAACTAAAGTGAAGCAGAAGTGTTACTTGAGCAATAAGGGCTTCTTATTAAGCAATTGGGTTGGAGCAAAAACCTGTAGCCACTGCGGCTCTCCAGGACCGTGATTGAGGACCCCTGGTTTAGCATATTGACTGTCACCAAGTCACAACGACAAACGTTTAGTAACGTCAAGGTTTATTTGCCATGGCCAGTTGTACACCGGGTTAAACGTACAGGTACTTGCGGGTTACACACAGAGGAATATTTTCACTGAAATTAACGTTTATGCAACAAATTGTGTTATATTATCATAGACGTCAATATCCTACATTACCTGACGGGCACACTTCACACATACTGACTTACATGTGCCCTGCATTTCCCTTCTTATCCACTATGTCCTGTTGACCTGCTCATGTTACACTTTGCATTGTAAATATTCATGATGTCGTAAGTGACTGTAATACCATCCCGTACTAATCATGTGACTGTTCTGATACTGAGTCCTCTCACAAGTCACTACTTATTAAAATAATCTGCTTTCTTACTGTAACGTGTGATGTTCTTCTCTCGCTCATCATTACTTCATTAACGCTTTTATTCTTGCGAGATTTTTTGCAAGCACGATTTGCTAGCATATATATAAAATCCAATGACTGTCTGTATGTCTGTCCACTTTTCACGAGTGAACTCCTCGGGTTTTTTTCTATAATTTGCTTGAATATTTCGGTTGATTTTGCAAATCCTCTCATCGTGCTAAGTATCACGGTTCGGTTGCAGGAGTGATTCATTCACGCAAATCCGACAGGGTGAGGGGAGGGGGAAGTGGGGAGGTCCTCCTCACTCACGCACCAGCCTCTATTCAAATCTTTCTACCTGTCGCCACAGGTTGCAGCACACCTTGCCTCCGCTTAGCTAGCGATACCTGTTTGTTCAGCAGACAATTATCATCTAAACCGGGAGTCTTTTTCCCCTGAGAGCTACTTTTACAAAATGAAAATGGCCGAGAGCTACTCATGTTTTCTAATGTTTCTTCTCATAGCTTATTTCAACCCAAACAAACTGAATAAGCTTGCTTTGCCTGAACATTTAAAAAATGTTGGTGTCCACAACTCATATTTTGCATTAAAACATCACAAAAATATTTAGTTCACCTGCAAGTGCATTTTGTATGTCTGTACGCGTTTTCTAGTGTATCTCACACTATTGAATTAAAACAGAACAATGCAATTCCAAATCCTCAGATCTGACTTCTTCATTTGTCATTTTGTCACATGTCACTGTGTCACTTTAGTCACAGGTCCAGTTGCATGTGTGATGTGTTTTTTAGTTAGTCAGATGACTGGCACTGAGGTGTCTGGTGGAGTGGAGCCCCCTTAGGTTCGCTCTTATGGAGTCATTTCAATGTTCGTCTGTCAGTCTTGTTCTGAACTTTGATTTCATGACATTCGTGTCAGACTCACAGAGGTATGGAGACCCAAACAAAGCAGACATTTTCAGAGCTGCTTGGTGAAGATTCTTCTAGTTATCCGGCTCTACTAAGCTCCAGAAATGATGAGAATGTTGTTGAGACTTTAACTGCACATTATTTTGAAGGTTTACTAATATATAATTTATAAACTCCAATGTCTCTCTGTCTGTCTGTCTGCTTTTCAAGAGAGAGCTACTTAACGGATTTAGATCGGGTTTTTTTCTACAATTTACTTGAACATTCCGGTTGATTTTGCAACTTCTCTCATTTCGCTATGTATCAGAGTTCACTGGTGGTAACGATTTATAAGTATGAATCTGAGAAACACGCAGCAGGCCGAGGGGGGGGTCTCTTCTCACTCACCGGCCAGCCTCGGGTCGTGTTCCTTAACTCCGCTTAGCTAGCGAACAAGAGAACAATAGAATTCAACTTTGTTTGCTATTTAAAATAAAATGTTAGTTAGGTCTTGATGAGTTGGAGTCCGGATATTCTCTTAAGTGTCTGCCACATTGAAAAGATAGATTGCAATTCAGATTGTGGTTCGTGATTTTGTGTTAAATGGATCGTGATACGAGTTTTTGGAAAGATCGCCCAGCCCTAATTTGACTAATCAAGTTTTCAAATTTATGGAGGATTCATTAACCCTTTGACGAGCTACTTGGAAAGGGGTTGTGAGCTACCGGTAGCTAGCGAGCGACGTGTTGGAGACCCCTGCTCTATTATAAAAGAAAATGACAAGACAAGACTATTGCCAAGAGATTTTTTCAAGTCCCGCCCTCGTCTCAGCCGTTTACGGTTAACGGCCCACGCCCACAGTCCTTTCACCTCTTACAGTTCCTGCGCTCTCAGCTCTTATAAATTTTTACGTTTTCCTCACTTTAAGCTCCCAATAAAAGAAGACTTATTATGTCGAAATTTCATCCCAAAGGGTTATCAACAGAAAAAATGAGTACACAGGCAATCCTAGCACCAAGAAACGATGAAGTCAAACAAATTAATGTGAAAATTGCTGATCGGTTACACGGCAAATTGGTTAAATGCATATCAATAGACTACTGTATGCTGAAACAGTTAGTGGTGATCATGCGGAAGATGAAAACATTAATTACAATATCCTGTAGAATATCTACAACCGTTAATACCGTCTGGTCTTCCACCAGCCAAGTTACAGTTGAAAGAAGGATGTATCGTGATGTTATTGCGTAATTTATGTCTGAGTGATGGGCTATGCAATAGGACAAGATTAGTTGTATGTTAAATTGGTCAAACAGTTCTGACATGTAGAATATTAACAGGCGACAAGAAAGGTAACGTTGTACATCTTCAGGGGATAACATTAGACGCCAAAGGAGAGTTTGATATGCTATTTGTATTAAAACGTTTACAGTTTCCCATTAGAATAGCTTTTGCTATGACAATTAACAAATCTCAGAGCCAAACATTCAAAAAAGTCGGTTTATTTATTAGAGAGAAAGAAACAATATTCACTCACGGGCAGTTATACGTCATGTTGTCACGATGTAACTCCAAACACGGAATCAAAATTCAATGCGATATTGACGAAAAGTTAATTCCAAATATTGTTTTTAGTGAAGCTTTACAGTAAAAGTGTAAGTTTAAAAAGTATTTGCGTGTTAATTTCAAAGCCAAACAGAACAAAAACGTATAACGCAACGAATGCCTCTAACACAACATGAAACATAATTTTCTTTCAATTTATTACGTTTTACTATTTTTTACTATGGTTAATTACTCTCTGTAATGTAAAATAGTTAGTTCTATTATGCATATGTAACAATTCCCATTAAAATAATAATCTGTTTAAATTGTATGTCCACTTGCCCATATGCGAGCAGCAGAGCTACGAAGTGGCTAGCATGTAATAATAATAATAATAATAATAATAATAATTCATTACATTTATATAGCGCTTTTCTCAGTACTCAAAGCGATATCCACACAGGGAGGAACCGGGAAGCGAACCAACAATCTTCCACAGTCTCCTTACTGCAAAGGTTGGAGATCGACATGAGCAGGGGGCAGAGCCCCCTAGTTTATATAAATATATACACTACATTTAATATTTTAGAAGATTATTTTCAGGGACCCAACCCTACAGTTTTGATTTTGAGGCTTCAGGGGGTCGACAGGTAAATCAGAGGACGCTGCCGTAATCCACACTTTAGCTGCGGCCCATTAGCTGCTTTCGAAGCTGTGTGGATGAATGGCATTTCTAACGTGTTCACTCCTACTTAAGTGACTTTATAATTACAGTACAAAAATAAACAGTGACATCCTGCACATAATGATAGGTACAGACAGCACGGACAATAACACATTCTGGAGCACTGGTTTGTACTGCAGCTTCACAGCCTCAGCAACGCACGTTTGGTTAAGTCGACGTTGTTTTTTTTTTTTTCCATGCAAACTGAGCCCGCTCTGTAATTTCCTACCAGATTCCACACAGGGGTGTGTGAGGAGAATGGAAACTCTAAAGTGAACCGCTGTGAGCGTATGATGGGCTCGTGTTCAGTTCACAGCAGCTTCTTGTGTTTAGCCCAGTTGTCGTATCCCATAGGAATGTAAAAAATCCAAAAAGACGCCTCCTTCGTATCTTTTTGGCTTCTCCCAGACAACAATGAGATTGGAAAGAAATAAAAGGGGAAACGTTTTCTTTTGTCTCATATTTCTCAGATTTTTCTCTTGAGGGAAAAAAAAATACCCCAGTCGTCTCACCAGTGTTACCCCTTGAGATCTCAGGAAAGTCACACAAGGGGCTCAGATTTTCCAAGTAGTATGCTTGGTGTGTGTGTGTGTGTGCCCTGCGGTGGGCTGGCACCCTGCCCGGGATTTGTTCCTGCCTTGCGCCCTGTGTTGGCTAGGATTGGCTCCAGCAGACCCCCGTGACCCTGTAGTTAGGATATAGCAGGTTGGACGATAACTGACTGAGTGACTGACTGACAAACAACACATCTTTTAATTCTCACAGCTACGCCTCTTCATTGGGAAGAAACACTCTTTATTTCCCTGATGGCAACACGAATTAGATGATCTACAAGTCTCCGACTTTAAGTTTAAATCCAAACAATATATTCGATCTCTTTTCGCTGTTCCGTTATTTCACCGAGTAATAATTTCCATTTGTTTACACAAATGCAATTTTTGCTATCAGTTTTTGGAGACTTTCGAATTTTCACACTTTCGTGATCTCTGACCTGCTCTGCATGTGTATCGCGACAACACTTTTCAACTCTTTACGATGTTCTACTTTGTCATCTACTCTTTGTCTTACAGGACGTGAAGGTGCCTCTCTGAAAAAGTCTCATCTCATCCCAGAATTTTTTTATATAATAGAGAGATGAGCAGATTTAAATGATTATAGCTCATTCTCAGTGAAGCACTGTGACTTCTAAGCGCTAGAAGTGCTCACACCGGGCCTGTCCAGGTCCCGCTCGGCAAAAAGAGGCCTTCCCTTGAAAACATTATGACAACTATGTTTATTTCACATGGGACAAGAAACTGAACCTACAAGTCAAACAACCTTGAAATGGACTTTAGCACGACTCGAGAGATGCTCCGCTACATCTCCCAGTGAACGTGTTAAGGGGTCATTTGTCCAACCTTGGAGGTACAGTGAAGTGTTTTTCTGAGACTGAGTTTACCTCCCTTATTTCATTCTCCCGTGTTCTTTATCTAGCTAGTCCAGTAAGGTAACTCGGAGAAACATGTAGTCTGTGTCGCCCGAGTCAATCTGGGTCATGTCATGATTCTTGCCTGTATTTGCATTGAGTGCTCAGTGACATCCGGCACAGTGAAATGCATAGGCAGGCGTTTGTGGTGATAAAACTCACTACTGTGATTACAAAACTGAAGTCCTTGCTCCTGAATAATACGAGGGACATTCAAAAAGCTTCCGCACTTTTATATTTTTGTTGAAAACGGAGAAGGCGGGAGGAATAGTAACTGGGCATTAAAACGTTGGTACGACGTTGGGAAGATTGCATCGCAAAAGAAGGTGACTATGGAGAAAAGTGATGTCATTTGTTTAGGAAATTCTTAATAAACAGAGTTAAAAAAAAAAGTGCGGAAATTTTTTGAACGTCCCTCGTACTAATAGTTGCTCTGATTTATATTGCTGTGCTCCGATTAGATCAGACTCATTCCAGAAGAAAAGGTCGGCAGGGTGGCATCGTGGGTAGGGCTGCGATCGAAAAATGAGGACTTTTGAGGACGCCTTTCTCCATGTTCTTTATATAATACGCTACCGCGGCTGTCCATTTGTCTGTCCGGGATTTTAAATCACCTGTAGCTCGCAAACTGTTTGACACATTGACCTGAAATTTGGTACACATATACTAGGTGACGTCTACTGTCCACTTTCGGGGTGATGATCGACCTCCATGGTTATTCCTCTTTTTATTTTTATTTTATTTTATTTAGAATCAACTCTCGGCAGTGGCCAGCAGGACGGCCGTTTGGCACATGCGTACAGGCGCCGTTCTCATTCTCTACCACCTTCGCTGTCACTTCCCCTACCTCTTCACATCTTAAATCATTCTTGGGGCAGATTGAAGACTTATGTGCCAGCTTAAGTGAAAAATTAAGGAAAACGTACTAAGTAATTGCAACACAAACACTGACTTAATCAGTTTTAACGCGAAAAGATGCCAACGGAAGAAGAGAAGAAGCGGGCCGCTACGGTGGAGAAAAGAAGAGCTTCCCAGGAAGCAGCAAGCGCATCAACCTCTGAGCAAACGAATGGTAAACGTACAGAGGAAGAGGATGAAGACTATGAAGTGCGCACTCAGTATTTACGACTGGCTGATGCAGAGCGATAGAGAATCGCAAGAGCAAATGAGACTGAGGAAGAGGCTAATCGACGTTGGCAATCAGTGGTCAGACGTGGCAGAATTGCAAAGGCAAATGAGACAGAGCTAAACTCCATCCAGCGACAACAAAGAGACACTGATCGCGTGAGAAATACTAGAACGAACAAGACCGATGGCCAGAGAGTGTACCGTTTAAAACAAAACGCGGCAAGTACGCGCAGCTTACCGTGTGCCGTTACAGTCACCTGCAGCTCCCAAACCATTTGACCTACTGACCTGAAATTTGGTATACATATATGGTCAACAGAGTAAGGTCAAGTCAAGTGTATTCACTGCACGTTATCGTGCAGTGCGCCGTTACTTCTTCTTCTTTCAGCTGCTCCCGTTAGGAGTTGCCACAGCGGATCATTTTCTTCCATATCATCCTGTCCTCTGCATCTTGTTCTGTCACACCTATCACCTGCATGTCCTCTCTCACCACATCCATAAACCTTCTCTTAGGCCTTCCTCTTTTCCTCTTCCCTGGCAGCTCTATCCTTAGCATCAGTCTCCCATTATACCCAGCATCTCTCCTCTGCTCATGTCCAAACCAACGCAATCTTGCCTCTCTGACTTTGTCTCCCAACCGTCCAACATGAGCTGACCCTCTAATGTCCTCATTTCTAATCCTGTCCATCCTCGTCACACTCAGTGCAAATCTTAGCATCTTTAACTCTGCCACCTCCAGCTCTGTTTCCTGCTTTCTGGTCAGTGCCACCGTCTCCAACCCATATAACACAGCAGGTCTCACTGGTGCTGCCATAATATGCCTTTATACTGTCTTTTTTAATGATATAAACCTTTAGTAACAGTTTATCACTATAATTATGATATGACGGCCACACTCACAGTCACTGGCAAACTAATAACCCATTAAATATTTTGAATATGTCAAGCCTCTTCAATTAACAGACTTCATTCCTTCCATTTTTCTTTGGATAGCTTAACTGTTATAAACCTTTCAATAGGTGACTTACTCATCTACAAATTATAAATCCAATTTGGAACAACGGGTGGTAATAACAATATTTTCTATTAAAATATTACAATGCAGTACTTACTTGCTCTTAAATACGATGGACTGTACCTGGATGTATGAAATTTCTTGTTTAACCAAGCTGCTGAAAGGAGAATTGAAAATAAGATCTCACATACAAAATCTGAAACTGTAATTTCGATTTTGAATAAATTACAATACAATACGATACAATACAATTTATTTGTTTATAGCCCAAAATCACACAAGAAGTGCCACAATGGGCTTTAACAGGCCCTGCCTCTTGACAGCCCCCCAGCCTTGACTCTCTAAAAAGACCTAAAAAAAAAACCCTAGTAGGGGAAAAAAAATGGAAGAATCCTTGGGAAAGGCAGTTCAAAGAGAGAGACCTCTTTCCAGGTAGGTTGGGCAGGCAGTGGGTGTCAAAGAGAAGGGAGTCAATACAATACAATACACAGAACGCAACACAAGTAATCTTCAATACAGTGTAATAGTACAATAAAAATATTACAAGTACAGCGCAGAATTTAACAGTAGATGATATCACATAATAGGATTTGGATTTGTTTAGAGTCCTGGAGACCTCAGCCATCAAGCTGCCTCCCCCTATTGGCCATTCCACAGCTGAGTCAGCCAATCCAATGAAAGGACCCCTCGACCTGACAATTCCTGCAATCCTCCATCAGGGATGACTTTACCTTAGGCAGGCAGAACAACTTGGCAGGTGGGCCGCGGCACCAACAGAACAGGTGAGGGTTAGTAACAAATTCTAACTCTCATGTCCCTTATGTTTTAGTGCTAATGACCAACAACAGAGATGCAGTCTGTACAGTTAATCAGCAGCTCTAGTCAGGGTGTGCTAAGCTGAAGTAGTGAGTCTTCAGCCGCGATTTGAAAGCTAAGACCGAAGGGGCATCTCTTATAGTAGCAGGCAGACCACTCCACAGTTTAGGGGCCCTGTAACTAAAAGCTCGGCCTCCCACTGTTATTTTATTAATCCTTGGAATCAAAAGCAGACCGGCATCTTGAGATCTTAATGAGCACTCTGGTTTGTAAGTCATGATAAGCTCAGACAAGACAACGTAAAGCTGAATTCAAAAGATGAAGTGAACAAGCCAAGTTCGACAGACAAAAGCCAAGAACTTGAAGGGTAGTTTCCATTCTCGTCAATATCTGCATTGTTCACTACCAGAACGCAAGTGAAGATTCTGAGGAAAAAAAGTGTGTGCGCTACTTCCGCAAATGCTTTCAAATTTTACCAATGATAAGGATTGGGAGATATTCAAAATTTGATAAATTCCTCCCGGACAGTCTTACCCACGATTAGGGCTGCCAACCGTCCTCATTTTCCCGGGCAGTCTTCCCATGGCGCATAAAAAATGAGGACATGTCCGGGAAAATGAGGACAGTTAGCAGCCCTAATCGTGGGTAAGACTTTAGACTTGAAACCCTGAGTTTGTGCGTTCAGATCCCACTACTGACACCATGTGGCCATCAGCAAGTCACTTCACCAGCTTGTGCTGCAACTGCAAAAACAAAACAAATGGAGCCGATCGTTTCTCAAAGTCACCTTGGATAAAAGAATCAGTCCAATAAAAAAAATATCAAGTCCTGAAACAGATTGAATAAGACTAGAAAGGGATCTCACAAAATATGCCACGCTTTTCAAACCAGATTCTCAATTTGGACTCCTGTGACCTCACTTGTATCTCATGTCTCCTCATTGTCTAAAGCTATTCCTCCTAAGGAATTTTATTGGAAACATCTGTGACAACGGTGACTCCTAAATGAAACACAAATGAGAATCTCTTTTACATTAAGTCTCATCAAAGGTCAACCGTTGATCAGTAACATTTTATTGACCGTGGGCTAGGACTGGCTTCAGCTCCCACCAATGCCATTACGGATGGTTCATTCAGAAAACGAATGGATGCCCTATCACATCTCAGTGTGGTGGTATAGCGCACTCCTGTACCCACCCAGTTTGTGAAGACTTTGATTCAAAAATTGAGCTGTCACGGCCCCCTGCCGCAAAGCTGGAACAAACGTTGAATGAGGAACGAGAAGATGTCTGCAGCCGGTAACACTTTAGTTTAGGTACTACAAACACGTGTCTATTACTCGTACACGGCGGATTCCGGAAGCATTCACAGCCCCTCACCTTCTGCGCACTTCATTGTGTTGCAGATTCAGTTTTAAAAAGCGTTCATATGCCCTTCAGTCCGCCCTCAGGGCTGGATTAAGATCTTTAGAGGCCTTGGTGCCCCCATATACATCCATCCATCCATTATCCAACCCGCTATATCCTAACTACAGGGTCATGGGGGTCTGCTGGAGCCAATCCCAACCAACACAGGGCACAAGGCAGGAAACAAACCCCGGGCAGGGCGCCAGCCCTCCACAGCCCCATATACATCTAATTCAAAATATAAGCAATAATAAACTGTAAAATAAAATGTTATTTTCTGAAATGAAACAAAGTAAGTTGGAAAATACAATATAATATTTATTTTTGTATTCTTCCACTTTATTTATATTTGAAAACTTTTGTCTTATTTACTCTAATTGTAAAGTCTTTGATCAGATCCACAAAACTAACTTTACATAACACGTCTGCTTCTATACTTAGTAGAGATACGGCATCCAGTCTGCCTCTATTATTACCATTCTATTATTATTTTATATACATATACATATATATATATATACATGCATATATATATATATATATATATATATATATCATCATTTAACGTGGAGGCCCAGTTTTGTGGAAGCTGGTCCATTTGCAGCATTTGCAGTTCTGCACCATATGGTTCTCAGTAACTCAGGCAATGGAACATTACTGTGGTGCCCCCCCCACACACACACCCCCCCTTAATGCCCTAGGCACGTCCTTATTTTACTTAACGGTCAACCAGCCCTGTCAATAACCCGTAGTGACAAAGTGAGAACATGCTTTCTGACGGCAGGACATAATGGCGAGAATGGAGGAATATTTCAAACTAATAATAATAATAACAATAATAATAATAACTAGCCAACCCGCGGCGTACCATACGCCGCATAATCAGGCCGGTTTTTTAATGATTTTTAAGCACAAGGAGAAAATTAACATTTGAAAAATCGGTAATGTAATAAATCAGCAAGAAAAGCAACATTGTAACAATGCACGGAACGAACAAACACACAATCGTCCGTGACTGAAAACTGGCGGACAGCAATCGCGCCTTCTCCTCCCAGACGGAGGGATGGGGGTGGACGGCGCTGAGGCATGGAGGGTGGAACGGGAGGAGAGGAGAAGGACATCCATTCCGCTCCCTCCGTCATGCTAGTCTGCCGATTTCGCGTTCAGTATGCACTGCTCGCTCATGTGCCCACCTCCAACTCGTCACTTGAGTCGTTGTCGTCTTTGCACAGTCCAGATGCACCTGTGAGTCACGTAGACGTTTCATTGCTCTGTACGGTTTTGGCTGCTTTTCTATATATAATCCACCAAGACACCCGACCACGGTAGTAGCGAGGTGGGAGGGGGGTGTGTACAAGGGGTAGGGACGCAACCAGTGGGAGCGTATGAGTTGCACTTAGTGGGAATTCCACGGTTTGCAGCCTGAATGGGTTTCAACGGCTTACCCACGCCTCTCTGCACCGGGTAGACACACGCTCAATCTCATGCATAATTATTTATTGAATGCTAAACACTTCTGGAAAGACACGGTTGTCTAAAAGGGGTTGGTGTGAGAATACAACAGTAAATGAATGAAAAGATGGAACTCTGGAGAGAGCAAAACACAACACAATAGTGAACCCGTGGCATAACAAATGCCGCATAATTATTTATTGATGGTTGAACACTTCTGGAAAGACACAGTTGTCTAAAAAGGGAGGGTTTGAGGATACAACAGAAAGTGAATGAAAAGATGGAACTCTGGAGAGAGCAATATATAATTGTCCGTGAGTGAAGAAGACGCATGTTTGTCGCGGATGCGAATTGCTGTATGTAGCATGTGAAACAGTTTGCTATGGTGCACGCGGTCGTGCGTCGTAACCGAAAACACGGTTTTTAAAGACTGCTTACTTCATTGTGTTTGAACCTCAGTTGTAAGGGATTGTTTTAAGGATCCCATGGGATACCCCTCACAAACCGTTTTACACGCTGCATATGGCGATTTACCTCCGCGAAAAACATGCCTCTATGAACAGTCAAGGTGGCTCGGGTATGCATATGGCCTCTACGACAGACGAATATAAATGACGCCGTTCTTTCTGTGTCGTCGCGTCCGAGTTGGGGGGGCGTGGTTCTGCGAGTTGTTGTCGTATCCAATGGTCTTGGAGTTGGTGGGCGTGGCTCCTCCCTGCGTGCGCCATAGGTGTCTTACTTGTCGGCAGCTTAGTGAATCCACGCCCCTTCCGGCGTGCTTTCCATGGGTGTCTTGCCTTAGTGAATTATATATATAGATAATGAATACACAATCGAAGAAAAGTGCTGTGATACGTGACAAGAAAAAAAGAAAAAGAGCGTGAGATGTGAGCGTAAACAAATAAATATGTCACAGAATACAGGCTCAGTTATTTATTTAGTTTTGTCTGTTATAATCTTCCAGGTCTTTCAAATTTACATTAATAATAACATAACATGTGTCCTTATGAGGCATTTAAGTCATAGCAGCCTTCTAAGTGGAGAGTGAGTCAGCTGA
The DNA here is from genome assembly GCA_026402145.1 of Polypterus bichir lapradei. NCBI lineage: Eukaryota > Metazoa > Chordata > Cladistia > Polypteriformes > Polypteridae > Polypterus > Polypterus bichir. The sequence continues at coordinate 4,344,027 of JANRMT010062816.1, read as the reverse complement.
AACAGCGGATTTAAAAGAAATGTCTTCTAAATTCACAAAGATGAAGCCAAGAAAAAAGCAGTTTTGAATTTTGGGGATTTGTATTTTTATAGTAAGAAAGGAATTTATGTTTTAAATCCGGTATTCTCTTTCTTAAACAAAGCTACCAGGCAACAAGTAACCAATGTATTTGTATGCTGTACAATTTGCTATATATTACTTGTATACATATCTCAGTTTTAATAAAAAATATAATAACATACAGTATTTATTATAATAAAATATACATCCATCCAACCCGCTATATCCTAACACAGGGTCACGGGGGTCTGCTGGAGCCAATCCCAGCCAACACAGGGCACAAGGCAGGAAACAAACCACGGGCAGGGTTCCAGCCCACCGCAGGGCACACACACCCCCACACCAAGGACAATTTAGGATCGCCAATGCACCTAACCTGCATGTCTTTGGACTGTGGGAGGAAACCCACGCAGACACGGGGAGAACATGCAAACTCCACGCAGGGAGGACCCGGGAAGTGAACCAAGGTCTCCTAAGTGCGAGGCAGCAGTGCTACCCACTGCGCCATCGTGCCACCCATAATAAAATATGCTCAGTTATAATAATAAATATAACACCAGTAACATGCACAGTTTCCATCCTCTTCCTCTGTATGTTTAGCATTTGTTTGCTCAGAGGTTGATGTGCTTGCTGTTTCCTGAGCAGCTCTTGTTTTCTCCACCCTAGTGGCCCGCTTCTTCTCTTCTTCCATCGGCATCTTTTTGCGTTAAAACTGATAAAGTCAGTGTTTGTTTTGCAATTACTTAGTACATTTTCTTTAATTTTTCACTTAAGCTGGCACTTAAGTCTTCAAACTGCCTCAAGAATGATTTAAGATATGAAGAGGTAGGGGAAGTGACGGCGAAGGTGGTAGGGATGAGAGGGGTGCCCGTAAGCATGCGCCTCATGGCAGTCCTGCTGGCCGCTGCAGAGAGTTGATTCCACAATAAAATAAAAATTAAAAGAAGAATAACCTTGGAGGTCAATCATCACCCCAAAAGCGGATAGTAGACCTCACGTAGTATATGTGTACTAAATTTCAGGTCAATCGTCCAAAACGGTTTGTGTGCTACGGGTGATTTAAAATCCTGGACAGGCAAACGGACAGCCATGGTAGCGTATTATATATAAAGATATTTATTACAATAAAATATATCTATTTTAACAATAAATATAATAACATATTTATTATAATAAAATATGCTCGGTTCTAATAATAAATATAATAACAGTTCTAATATGTTAGGTCAGACTTACATTTGTCTACCTATCATTTCTGGATTATACCGCTGGTTCTCTTTAACATCATTTACCAAGAATTGTGAAATTCATCCAAAACAACTAAACAGTACATACCTCGGTAGTCCACATAAAATGCCCAGGTGAATGTGAACATACAGCATGTTTCAGATCATATTCTAGTTCTACTAGCAGACCATACACCAGATATTATGCAGTAGCGTACTGTATCAGTAGGTAAAATAAAAACTGTATGAAGGTCTTATGTCATGGATCGGGTCATATGGTGGCTTTCATTGTTTACAGCTTCGCCTCCACTCTTCAGAATGCTTTAATATTCTTTATGTTATGTTAATGTTCATTACTGGTATTTTATGGCTCTTCACTGGGATGTGTGGTTCCTGCTTGATTGAACCTTGGCTTGACTGAGCACCATTTCATTCTCGGATGGATCCTTTTCATATGAAGCTGGTTCTTTATGCTTTAAAAAACTTCCTAATATGTAGAAAAAAACTGAAATCTTTAATGTAGGGTAGGCTACCTAGCAGGACACCAACAGGCTAAGAAAACCTGAACTTAGGCTGTGTTATTGTATGCTTGCAAGTGTCCTCTTAAAATCAGGACCCATTGGGATTTCACAAATCTGTCACCATTGATTCATTACGATTACGGATCTAAATACATAAAGGAATCTTTCTGGAACCTTCATATAGGTGGGTCTTTTGGGAACCCAAAATGGTTCCCCTGTGGCATCCCTCTGAAGAGCCACTCTGGCACCTTGATTTTTAAGAACGTAGGTGTCTCGCGAGACCAGGCTGTCTATACTTTGCATTTACAGTATACAGTATATACATTGTAACCACAAGGGGGCGCCAGAAAGCCCCAAACAACTGGCACAGTATGGCACCTTCATTTTTTACTTCCTGACATAAATAACAAACTTGCCTTACTTTCTCATATACGAAGTATAGAGAAAGTATTGTAATCATCCAAAAATTCGATTTCGAGATTTTCATGAATCTCGACATTTTAGACCTCCCTGAGTCTGAAAATACCATTTTTGGAAGTATGTATGTGTGTCTGTCTGTTTGTGTGTGTGTATGTTGTCATAATGAGAGAAAAAAGACATCAAAAAGGTTTAGGGTCGCCACCTGTATATTGTGCCCTGGCTGTAAAATGGGCTATTTTTCATCTGGGTTGTGTTCAGGTCCAAGTCCGAAACAGAACTGATTGAGATGAGCAAAGATGGCGGTTTTAAAAGCCGCTACTAGAAGTGACGTCTTCATTGGCGCTGGAAGCGGAAGTGACGTCATCGTTGGGGCGGAACTGTTTCGGTATTTCCCGTAGTACTAGGGTGTTGTACCGTGTTAGCCATTATGAATGTAGTGAAAAGTCAAGCAAAATGACACATTTTATTGGCTAACTAAAAAGATTACAATAGGCAAACTTTCGAGGCAACTCAGGCCCCTTCTTGAATGAACTGCGGAGGACTGAGAGAGAAAGTTAGTGCACCTCGACACCCCCTGGTCTGCCGTGGTACTACAATTATTCAGACCCTCTAGCTGCCTCCCATTCGCACCTGCGTGACAATGTAAAACCGATAACTTGAGTACGCTTTCAGTTAAGTCAACTAAATTCTGCATACAAGTATTAGGTACAAAACGATTTAGAATAGATTTCTATTAACTTTTGAGCTATTTCCCCTAACCGGAAGTGGTACTTTTTTTATTCATGCAGCTGCAGAGTCCGATATATTCAACTTTACTTTTATAATAATTGTTCAGTGTATTATTAATTTAATGTGTTGTTGATGATTCTTTAATGGACATAATATAAAAATATAATCATCGTCTTTCGGTTTACTCCTCAAATATCCATCTCCATATCTGAGTATACGAGAAAGTCGAGGGGACACCACTCCCGATTTTTAAGATTGTAAGGCAACTCAAATGCCAGAGCCGGCCCTGTGAAGAGGCGCTGGAGAGCCTTCTTGACCAAAGCCAAAAAGTGTCGCGCATCCTTGATGATGACCAGATTACTCGAAACTCCAAGAAATTTGAAGCTGCTACTGCCAAGCTCCACACACATATTTCTTCAGGTAGTGTGAATTTGCCAGACCCCTTTTTTTTACCTTGGGCTGACTTCACTGATAAGATCGCTTGCCAAAAAAAAAACAAACAAACCTACACACCGCAGATATTTTATTTCCGCATGCATACATACATACACACATTCTCTGTCCCGTACATTATCATTTTCAATGGATCAAAACATTCTTGGTAGTTCATGACGTAAACTCTGATTAGAAAAGCGATGATCTCGATGTGCGTGCGTTCAGCTATAGTCAGTCACAGCTCAAGAATGCACCTTCAACTCACTTGCACGTTCCTGAAGCCTTCGTCCGTGTGTGTCAACCCGTTTTCCCAAAATTTACAGAAAAAAAAGTAACAACCGCGAGTGTATTACCAAGTGTACACAAACGTACAGTGCTATTCAAATTGGGGCGCTCGTGTCAAAGAGATCAATACAAATAGGCTGGATCGTCCTAAAGCGACATCAACTGGACGAAATGTGCATTGCAACATTCCGCATATTCACCCATCTATTTCCAGAACGTTTTCGGTTACATAATCGCGTGAAGATGGAATCTGTAACAAAGGCAATGCTGGAACTAATGACCACTTCTGCAAAGAACGACGACACACTGATGGGCTCATTTTAAGACACCGGTTAAACTAACGTGATTAGGATGGAATGAAACTGGAGGATCTTCACTGATCACTTCTACCACTTTCTTTTATTGTTTTTTGTATCTGTATATTGCGACTGGATTATGTGAATTTCCTCTTGGAATTAATAAAGTATCTGTCTATCTATCTATCTATCTATCTATCTATCTATCTATCTATCTATTTATCTAAAAGGACGCGGGGAATGTGCGGCCGCCACACGCTCAGTGGTCGGCAGGATTCAGAATGTACACTTTGTGAAGCCCCAGACAGGCAGGACACAAGTTTACCATTCAACACACGTTTTATTCCTCCGTGCGGGGAAGCGTTTTCTATTGCAGGGGTCGTCAATTCCAGTCCTGGAGGACCACCGTGGCTGCAGGATTTCATTCTAACCCTTTGCTTAATGAGTGACTTGTTTAGATAGATAGATAGATAGATAGATAGATAGATAGATAGATAGATAG
>JANRMT010062816.1:4319825-4339153 GCA_026402145.1 Polypterus bichir lapradei | reverse complement strand
ACCTTTTCGGCCGATGTAACGAAGAGCTTCCTGTTTAAACATGGCTGCGAGACATGAACTCAGCTCTTCGCCGCACCTCATTTGATTTTTTCCAGCAAACAAATTTTCAAAACAAACCGTATTTTACGACTCTAATCAGAGTTGGAGTAATAATTATGTTGGTGTGGTCATTTTAGACCTGAGATCGGCCAATAGATGTCAGAAGGACGGATGCCAAAACCGAACTGCCCAAAGAGATTTTGACGTACCAAGCAAATGGCGATACGTTCTAAATTACTTACGGTTCCGGAGCTGTTGAAGGGTTTAAGTCAGTCAACGATGTTAGTCCTGGAAAGTATGCCCCACCAAATCAATGTTCCAAAAACCAACCGAACTTACTGTTATCTGCTCGAACCAACACCGGCTTACTATACTCAGCGGTCCAGCGGCGTCACTGAAGCATTCGAACATTCTTAGCTAATCATGCAATACAGCGTCCGCGTTTGCCACGTTATGTTCTAACTACAGAGACAGAGTCCCATTGCATGATTCTAACTTGTATTGAGTCGAGGTATTGACGCGAACACCATACATGCGGATAGTATCAAATTATATATAAGGAGAGAGAGAGAGAGAGATACACTGTAACCCCAAATCACCAACAATCTTGCGGTCCTCACCACTCACATTAAATTAACTGCACTTTACAGATTTTACTTCATTGCAGTTCTCTCAGAACCACCTCAGTATAAAAGCAGGGCACTTTACAGTTCGGCCTTGAGAATTTAAGTTTGTGTTAATGTCATGCCAAGAACAAAAGACATTTGCAATCATCTCAGAAAAGCACTGAGTTACTGAGCATTAGTCTGGGATGCATTAGAAGGCACAGCATCTGCACGTTGCAGTATTTCTTTATATAATTTTCAAATAATAAAATGACTAAGTAAAAGCTATTAGGTGTCATTTGCCATCTGAGCCATGGGTGTAGCTAGAAATTAATTTCAGGAGGAGATGAGAAAGTACATGAATCACAATTCCATTTAGGATGAATCAGTTGCAAATGTTGTAACATATATTTGGGGGGGTCAAACTTGAAATTACCGCCCCCCTTGCTAATGAAATCTTGATAGTTGTTAGTTATGGTTGGATGTGTAAAAATAAGTGGGTACAATTACCCTTTCATACAGTCACAGTTCGTGCCAGCTATCTGAGAAGCAAAGCTCATGGAAAACTTTAGGCTCAGATAGAGGGGCCCGGAAACCTAAAAGCTTGACCTCATTCTCAGGTGAGGATTGGACGTTTGCAAAAGGAGGCCACACTCAGTAAGGGCACTGAGGCCGTTCACGCCAGGATTTGCCCCATGAGGTCTCCAGCAGGAACAGACAGCACTACCTCCTGTCACCACATGGCTGCGTAAAAGGACAACTTGGAAGAAGGCTAATCAGTTCTGGTTTGGGTACTGACAGACCAGGAGCTTCACTCGCCACACTGTTGGACGTGAGATTTGTCTTTGTGGGCCAAACCATTCCCAGAATTAAAAGGCAGTTTTATATTTGCCTTTTACATGACTTTCCTGTGGCATTCTTTCTCTTTCTGTTGGCATGTGTACATCCACTTGGTCACTTATACACCGCTCAAAAAAATTAAAGGCACACTTTTTAATGAGAGTATAGCATCAAGTCAATGAAACTTGGGGGCTCTTGACCTGGTCAGTTAATTAGCAGAGGGGCTTGTTCATCAGTTTCAGCTACTTTGGTGTTAATGGAATTAACAAAAGGTGCACTAGAGGGGCGACAATGAGACGACCCCCAAAACAGGAATGAATGGTTTCACAGGTGGCGGGAGGCCACTGACATTTTTCCCTCCTCATCTGTTTTGTCACTCGTTTTTGTATTTGGCTACATTCAGTGTCACTACTGGTAGCATGAGGCCATACCTAGACCCTACAGAGGTGGCACAGGTAGGCCAACTTCTCCAGGACGGCACATCAATATGCGCCATTGCCAGAAGGTTTTCTGTGTCTCCCAGCACATTCTCAAGGGCATGGAGGAGATTCCAGGAGACAGGCAGTTACTCTAGGAGAGCTGGACTGGGCCATAGAAGGTCCTTAACCCATCAGCAGGACCAACTGGTATCTGATCCTTTGGGCAAGGAGGAACAGGATGAGCACTGCCAGAGCCTACAAAATGACCTCCAGCAGGCAGGCCACTGGTATGAATGTCTCTGACCAAACAATCAGAAAAAGACTTCATGAGGGTGGCCTAAGGGCCCAACGTCCTCTAGTGGGCACTGTGCTTACTGCATGGCACTGTGGAGCTCGATTGGCATTTGTCATAGAATATCAGAATTGGCAGGCCCACCACTGGCGGACATCCTGTACTTTTCACAGATGCGAGTAGGTTCACCCTAAGCACATGTGACAGACGTGAAAAGGTCTGAAGAAGCTGTGGAGAATGTTATGAGGCCTGTAACATCGTTCAGCATGAATGGTTTGGTGGTGGGTCAGTGATGGTCTGGAGAGGCACATCCATAGAGGGACACACAGACCTCTACAGGCTAGACAACGGCACCTTGACTGCCATTAGGTATTGGGATGAATTCCTTAGACCCGTTCTCAGACCCTATGCCGGAGCAGTGGCTCCTGGGTTCCTCCTGGTGCACAACAATGCCCAGCCTCATGTGGCGAGAGTATGCAGGCAGTTCCTGGAGGATGAAGGAATTGATACCATTGACTGGCTCCCACGTTCACTCGCCTGACCTCAATCCAATAGAACACCTCTGGGACATCATGTCTCATTCCATTTGACACCTCAGCCTGTCCAGGAGCTCAGTGATGGTCTGGTCCAGATCTGGGAGGAGATCCCCCAGAACACCATCCATCATCTCATTACGACTTTGTCAGGCATGCATATAAGCACGTGGAGCCATACAAACTACTGAGTACGAACTGGAGTCGCTGCAATGACATTTCGGCAAAATGGCCTCGCCTGCTTGCCGCATCATTTTTTCCCTTTGATTTTTGGGGTGTCTTTGAATTCAGCCCTCTGTAGGTTGATCATTTTCGTTTCCATCAAATGCTGTGACATCCTTTCATTTCTAACACATCACCATATCAGTCCATATCAGTAGAGATAGCCAGCAGGATTTTTTTCCCATTAAGATCTGATGTATTTTCAAAGTGTTCCTTTCATTTTTTTGAGCAGTTTATATATAATATATATTATTAAATGAACAGACAAAAGCCAGAGAAAGGGTTTGGGGCAGCCACCCGTATACTTACTGCAAAATAGACAAATAGATGCGAGTTATTTACAGATTCGAATCCAAAACAGAACGACATGGATGAAACAAAATGGTGGTTTTATGGTCAGGCCGATAAAGTGAGCTCAGCAGAGTTGGAACCAGAAGTGACTTCATTTGGCCTGGAATCCGGAAGTGACGTAATTGGATCCAGGTGGAATTTCCTGTAAGTTGTCTGCAGAGGAAAGAGAGAAATAAAAAGACAAAGCTACCATAAAGGGTTGTTAATCCCTGTATAAATGAAAGGTAAAAAAAAAACCAAGAAAAAGAACCAAAATGACGTCTTCACGGGCATGAGTCACAATATAGCTTGACTCAAAATTGGTGGTGTCCCAGTTGAAAGGCAGACAAGGAAGAAGAGGTTGGCTCAGAGGACCGGAACCTGGAAGTGATGATCTTTCGTCCTCCCATTGCCAGTGATCAGATGTGTAGGAGGAATGAGAGGAGAGGCCTTAGGCAACAGCATAAACCCTTGACTCGGGGTGGAATTATCATTAGACAAGCCCTCCCAAGCGCATATCTGAGACTAAATATATGAACATAATGTGTAAATGTAAGGAGTAGCACAGTGGCACAGTGGTGGCCAGGGTTCGTGTCACAGGTCCAAGTTTGCAAGTTCTCCCTGTGTGGGTTTTCTCCAGGTGCTGCTCCTGCTGTGTATTTGGTGTGTGAGTGTTTGCCCTGCAATGGACGGGCCCATATATATACTGTGGATGGCAGGGGGCACTCCAGCTCCCTGAACACCAAACACACAGGCTTGGACACAATTTAAAAGGCAAAAGAATCTTTACTGTGGGAAACTCTTCCTCAGGTAAGTATTTCCCACCACCAAAGCACAGTACAGTTAAACACAGCACACAGCAGCAATAAAGTAGTCTGCAACTCTTTGTCTTCTCTTTCTCTCCTCTGCTCCACCCCAGCAAGTTTCATCCTCTGTCCTCCAGACTGTGACTCCCTGAATGAAGCCGGCAAGCTTCTTTTATGTTACACACAGGAGTACTTCTGGTGGCCTGTTAGTTAGCATGGTCTGAATGCACTTCCGGGTGAGGTGGAAGCCCAACAAAGTAGGGCTCTGCAGTCCTTGCAGCACCCCCTTGGCAGGACTCATGGAACCCAGCAGGGCTGAGTCTGCAGACTTCAACTCCCAGCGTGCCCTGTGGGAATCTGAGGCACTGCTGGAACCCAGAGAGGCTGCCATCTAGCTATCCAGGGGAGATAATGCCCTGTCCACGTTCTCTCTCTCCTCCTGTCCTTCCAATATGAAAGCATCCCAGCTGGGTAAGGACCATTCTTCACTCTATAAATACACATATATACATACATACATGCCACGCTATGTGTCCTGCTTCAACAGCGCCTTTCTGTGCCAAGGTACATTGGCCAGGGACTGATTGCCGATACGGGGGGTATTTTAACCTGGCCCACTTTCTCTTTGTCCCCTCTCCTTCAGGTCGATCCAATTCCAATCCCGGATCTGCAGCCGTGGGATCAACCTGAGGAGGTGGATTATCAGTACCTGGACTGAAGGAGGGAGCCGAGGCAGAATGACTAATGAAGTCACGGCCTGCGTGCTGTGTTTGTATGTTATAGAGTGATAGCTCCCGCCTCAATAAAAATGCTTGCTGTTCCTGTTTGAGGTTGTTAATAAAGCTGATCATTCTGAAGATTGTGACTCAGCCTCCTGTTTTTGGGATGTAACACAGTGAATCACACATCACTATATCACTATATATATATATATATATATATATATAGTCACGCTTGGGTCACAGATTTGCACAGAGACACAGGAGGTCGTAGAAACAAGAAGGATTTTTATTCAAACACTGCAAACACATGAGCTTAAACGTGCTCCATGACAAGTCAGAGATGATAGTTCCGCTAGGAGCAGAGATAGAGAGAGAGAGATAAAAGCAAACAATCAATTCCAAAACCGACAGGCGCTGCGCAAGGCTTTTAAGTTAGCGGAGTATCGCGTGAGGCTTGTATTACGCGTTATAGCGCAAGTGAGAAGGTAAGGAGCAATGTGAAGGTAGTCTGTGTTTCAGGGGTATTCCCAGGGGCGTCTTTGTCCTCTTGGGGTGCGATCACCCCTCCAGCTTACAATATATATATATATATATATATATATATATATATATATATATATATGTATATATTGTATAGAGCAGAGAATGGTCAAAAAGGGGAGATAGCCTCAAAAACCTGAGCAGGACACCACTAATCAGAACCATCTTTCACTCTAGCTAGTCTGACACACCTAACCTCAACCAGCAGGTTCAATCCCTGCACAGTCTCAGAAAGGTTTGAAAATACTTCTAAAATGTCCAAAATACAGAAAATTCCCTTTAAGGAAATGTATCTGTATAAATTAATGAGTCATCTATACATACAGTTAGGACCTTTGGCAGCAATGATTCATAATGATGTCAGAAACCTGGGTATCATCTTTGAGTCATCACTAAGTTTTGAAAAACAAATCTCCATGGTAGTAAAGTCCAGTTTTTACCAACTGAGGCAAATTTCTAAACTAAAATCCTTTCTATCACAGAAGGACTTGGAAACATTCATTCATGCCTTTATTACATCTCGCCTAGATTACTGTAATTGCTGTGTTGCGCCTTCAGCTGGTTCAGAACATGGCAGCTAGATTTTTGATTGGGTCGAGAAAACAGGATCACATCTCCCCCATTTTAGCCTCTCTCCACTGGCTACCGGTGAGGTGTCGCATTGAATTTAAAATCTTATTTGTTTTTAAAGCCTTGCATGGTCTCGCTCCAAAATATATCTGTGACCTCCTTCAGCCCTATGTGCCACCAAGAGCAGTGAGGTCATCTGGACGACTGCTCCTTGTAGTGCCAAGATCTCTGCTGAAGTTGAGGGGAGACGGAGCTTTTTCAGTTGTTGCTCCACGGCTTTGGAATGACTTACCACTGCACAACAGGTCTTTATCTTCGATCGAGGTTTTTAAAAGTCGGCTTAAGACCTACTTGTTTTCTTCTGTCTTTCATTTTGTGTGATGATGGGATTGTGGTGGATGTTACAATTGGTTGTTTTATTAATCTGCTTTTGCATGATTGTTTGTATTGTGTTTATTTTAATGCTTTTTTGTACAGCACTTTGTCACAACCTCTGTTGTTTTAAATGTGATTTTATAAATAAATAATCTAATCTAATCTATATATACACAGCATATATATATTGTGGTCTGCACTGGTCGAGTCTTAATTTTATTTTAATGTTCATAACTGACTGTTCATGTGTAACATATCTCTCTATTATAATAAAAAAAATCTTGGGAGACGAGACTTTTTATCCTGCAACGAGACATGACTTTCTCAGAGAGACACTTTCACGTCCCGCGAGATGAGTCTTTGTGTCAAGAAATTTAACCAGAAATAAAAGACAAAGAGTAGATGACAAAGTAGAACGTCGTAAATAATTCAAAAACATTGGTGCGATACACATGCAGAGCAGGTTAGAGATTATGAAAGTACGAAAATTAGAAAGTCTCAAAAAAACTGATAGTGAAGATCACATTAGCGCAAAGAAACAGAAATTATTACTCTTTGAAATAATGGAAATAACAGGGAAAAGAGATTGAATTTATTGTTTGGAGGATTTAAACTTTCAGGTCAGAGACTTGTAGATCGTCTAATGTGTGTTGCCATCAGGGAAAAGTAGTGTTTCTTCCCAATGAAGAGGCGTATCCGCGAGAATTAAAAGATTTGTTGTTTGCGAGCGGCAGAGAACGGTGTTGGTAAGTGAAGCCACCTAGAACTCTCTGATATTACTCCTATTGTGTTCAGTGCTAAACTGTATTTATTTGAAGGAAGAGTCGATGATTATTGTATTGTTATTGTGATGTCTTGGCCTCTCTGTTAAAAACAGCCAACAAACCAAGTTTCCCTTATGGGGACAATAAAATTGATTTGAATTCAGCTGAATTCAGTGTGATGATTACTGTTCTCTCATGTTTGGTCAGAAAGTAGTTATGCTTGTAGTAAGCAAACCTTTGACATTTTTGTAGAGGACGATCCAGACATCAGTTTAATTAAGGCTGCATGATGGAAATGGAGTTTGAGCACAACTGCATAAATGTGTAAGAACTTAAGAAGTTTGACAAACCATTTAGTCCATCAGGCTCGTTTGTTTAGTTAATAGCTAAGCTTGTCCCAACATCTCATTCAGGTACTTCTTAAATGTTGTCCAAGTTTCTGCTTTGAAAAGCCGATGCGCTTTCACATAATAAGCATTGAATTATGTTAATCAGCTTACCTCTAAAATAACAATTACTATAAACTGTAAGCAGCAGAACAAAAAAGAAATACTCTTACTAATACCTAATCAAATGGAGCTCACCTCTTCTCAATTTTCAGTGAATAAGCTGAACAAGAGGCTGTACCACAAGCTATTGCTGCCATCTACAGAACTCTTTAGTAATTACAACTATCAGATTTCACTTGTCTACCAAATGTTAGAATATTACTTAAAACAAAATTCATCGCCATTATAGTTTATATGCTCATTATTGTCACGTGTACTGAATACAGTGAAATTCTGACTTGCATGTGTTAATTAACATCAAACATATCACCCTAATTAATGCTTCAGTGACCCAGAAAACAGGTGAAAACAGATCACCTGAAAAATGTACACCTAGTACGAGTTTTATGAACTTACAGGCTTATGACAAAATATACAACATTTCCTACTGGGATATGCAACCAGAGTAACACAATCCAGTGTTTCTGTGTCTTGCTAATTAAGGCTTGCATTTTAATAATGTATACTTTAAAGCCCTTAATAAACTGTATTTTTATTTTGTAAGACCCCTTGAGTAACATATACTGACAGGTGTATTACTGTAAGGTTTCTAAAGTCTTTTGGGACTCCCCCCCCACAATGGGATGACACGCCAAAGAGCGTCCAGAAAGTTGCCAGGGCAACTACAAGCCTCCAACGCTGGAGCAGCTCGCCACAAAAAGAATGTGGTCGCCCTATAAGCGCCTGTTATCGATGGGTGGTGCAAGGAACATTATAAATGTAGGGAACAGTATTACTTGGCCACTAACCTGGCCACGACCCTGCCTGATTGCTGTGTCTGTTTATAGCAGAGCGGTAGATCCCGCTCCAATAAATAACCGTGCTGCTCCTGTTTCAATCGTGTTTTAGGGTGCAAGACAGGGACTCACATGTCACGCTATAATAACACATGTTAAATTGTGCAATATAAATTAAATAGAAAAATTACATATGTCCTCACTGCCCAAAGACCTAGGTGCATTACAGTTCACATTTCACTCCAGTAGGTCCACAGATGATTCAACCACCTTGATCCTACATACAGTACAGTACACAAGTTCTGTATGAATGGTGTTTATAGACTATACTTCAGAATTTAAGACAGTCAAACTTCCTAAGCTCTTCACCAAGTTTAGGGACCTGCGTCTGAACACTTCATTATGCAGCTGGGTTTTTAGCTTCTTGACAGGCAGACCCCAGGTGGTTCAAGTGGATGGCCACATTTCATCATCCCTCATCTTCAACGCAGGGGCTCCACAAGGCTAGGTTCTGAGTCGTAAATAAAGAATGGTATCAAAACATTGTCCAAGTGCACCTTCTCCCAACAATCCCAATTTGATGATGATCTGTGTATTTTCCAGCATGATGGTGGCTCAGAGATCGAAACATTGAAAGTTTGGACGCGTGGCCGGGAAACTCCCCGTATTTTAATCCCATTGAGAACCTGCGGTCAGTTCTCAAAAACAAGTGGACAAGCAGAAGCCCAAAAATTGTGATCAACTCCAAGCACTAAAAAGGTAAGAATGGATCAACATCAGTCAGGATTTGGCCCAGAAGCTGATATCCAGCTTGCCAGAGAAAACTGCAGAAGTTATGAAGAAGTGTCAATCAACACTGTCAATTTTAACTGAACATAAATTTGATGTATTTGCCAATAAAAGCTTTTGAAACGTATGAAATGTTTATAATTGTTCCTCAGTATATCACAGAAACATGTAAAACAATAATCTGAAAACGATGAAGCAGCAAAGTTTGCAAAACACAACATGTGTGTCACTGCCAAACATTTAGCCACTACTGTATATTCTACAACTAAGTTTAGCCAACGTCCTAAAGAACTGCCAGCAGGGGGCGATGTGAACTAATTGTCATCACCATAGACATATATAGGTAGACGCCGCATTTACTGTGTTGCCCAGTTGACGCAATATGTCAGCACATCTGCCATATTGTGAGTGGCAAAAGTGCCATTTAAACTAATACAGGTAGAGGTGGAAACTGGGTTTTCTGATGAAAAAACAATAATGTTTAAAACAGTATCGTTTACATACAACATATTTAGGCGAATCGTTTAAATGCAATTATTTATATCCATTTATACACTAATAATGGCAATTATTAAATAATAATAATCATTATTATTATTATTATTATTATTAAATAATTCCCCCCATATAAGTAACATTTCTCGGACTGCCTTATTACATCTCCAAAACATTTCTAGACTTCGTCCTGTTCTTAAGTAACACAGTACTCTCCTTGAGAAAAAACACATCATCTGAACCAATCTTGGCCCAAACAAACTGATTGATCAAAGATACACTGACAGCTTGCCCTAATGTCGACTGTCGGATAACACGCTCAACTACTTTGACCACCTTTACTGTACCTTCCGAAGAATTCATCAAACCTCCTTTGTTTTTTAATGTGAGCAAGAGGTCGCTTTGATCATATGATGCCGGTACAGCGTCTGTTACCAAACTAGCATGGCACACATCACAGGACAGCTTTTTAAAATCCCGTCTAAAAGCTACCTCCCACTGCTTCCTGAGGTGGATTTCTTTGGGAAACCTTCAAAGTTTGAGAAATGTTAACAGCTAACAACAATCTACGTAGTTAGTGACTAAATACGTTTAGCCAAAATGTTGTTTGGAGGCTCACTTGAGCACATAAATGCATAGCTTTGCTAGCTTAGCCTGGCAAAGTTAAAGTATAGATTATAAAACGGGATTTTCTAATGGCCAAATATAACCAAAACAATTGTTCAGCCTTACCTATGAAATGTAATCCCCCGAGATCTGGTTTGGAGCGTACAGCGGTTTGTAAAATCCCAAGCAGAACATGTGTGAGGCATCTTATCCATTACTTCACGCCACAGCAGTGCCACTCGCAATATGGCGGCGACGTTGACGTACGATTCGACTGGTCACGAGGCCTCTAAGTTATTCTATGTCCATGGTCGTCACGGCGCAACTTCCGGTAAGACCTGTCCGATTTTGATTGGCTGGTGAATCGAATCCAGACAAACAAGCATCAAACAGTATATGTGTATTCTGCATTTCATGAAAAACGTTTGTACATCCAACCTTCCAGCTTAATTTGTTTTGTGCTCAATAGAAATACCGTACGATCTATTCTTGCTGTGCCTACTTTAGTAGATATATTCTTCGCGGCAGCACGCGTCCTTTGCGTCATGGCAAGTCGATTTACGGCACCCATAAGTTGAATAGGAGTCGCCACAGCAACCTTTGGATTTCTCCCTTCTGATTGGTGGAAAAGTCGCGGAGAAACGTCGAGGAAGTGCTGACGACGCGCAGCGGTAAAAGATGGCGGCAGCTGGAGTAAGTTGTGCTGGTTGGTCCAGGTTTAGGAGCGTGTTTAGCAGCTGCCCGCTCATCGTTTTCTTGGCTTTGCTTCACGTCAACGGCGTCCTTTCCAATGGCAGGACGCTGGTGCTTCTGGACAACATCAACATCAAAGACACCCATTCAATTTTTTTCCGCAGCTTGTCAGGTAAGATGGTTGAAGGCTGGGTAGAGGCCAAGGTGCCGTGTGGTTTGACAGAAAAGTCGCCCTGCAGCAGTGGATTTGTGATTGATTTAAAACACGCATTGCTTACCTATATTCTTAGCGGTTTGAATTGGGTATTTTTTTCAGACGATTTTTGTTATAATGGGCAGTTTAAAGCTTTTTGTGTTTGAATAAAGCTGCAAAAACTACTTGCGAATTTAAGGATGCATTTTAACAGTAAGCGGGCAGCAATCGGAGTCCTGGATGGCAGTGTTTGTTCTTTTGAACGTTAATCCAATACAGCCGTGAGACGCGCAGGTCCTCGGGACCTTGAATAGCATTAAATGGACTTGTATATGACTAGATTTAGGTGCTTCCAGGGATAATACATAATACACAAGTTAATCAGTGGCTTCAGAAAGACGTTACCAGTGTTCGATAAAAGACACTTGAGCGAAAAGATCTACCAAGAAAAACCGAATTTGTATTAAGTACACTCTGAGGTATATCACCATTCCCACCTACCAAGGAACTGCCAGTGGTTGCGCTTTCTATTGGCCCAGACAGGAATGACGTGTCAAATGCTAAGGCTTCTTGGATTTAGGTTGCGGTGTCGCATAGGTTAGCCCAGTTGCAACAGTTCATGGGTTCCAAAATTTAACCTTATAAGCTGATTGTGTGCATTTGCCATCTTCTAATGTTTCAATGTTTTTTTCCGGGTATTTTTGTTTAACTCCAGTGGGGACATGTGTGTCTCGGTGAGTATGGGCCAGTCACAAGTGTGCCCTGTAATGGGCTGGGCTTGTTCAGGGGAGGTTTGTAATAAATAGTGGTTCCCAATCTCGGTGTTGGGGTCCCACTGTGGCTGCAGGTTTATGTTCCAACCAGATACACAATCTGTGATAAATGATAATAGCTGATCTCATTTATTTAGTTGGGCCTTTTTCTCTTCTCATATTCTGCATTCAATAAAGCACAGCAGTATGACTTTTACATATATAGGACATTTAGAAATTTTACTGTGTTTTGCTATATGTTTAAATGCTTAACTCTCTTTTTGTTGTTTTCCTATTATAGTGCATTTTTCTGTGTATTTTGCTACTTTTTATTGTATCCAAATAATAACAATTAAAAACAAGCAGAACAGATACCCAGGCAAACAATGCGGAATGAATAAAAACTGCCACTGCTTAAGTGTCAGACCCAGTAATATGTAAATAATATGTTAAATAACCAGAACATGTAGAAAACTGAAGGAAAAAAACATTCTCTTAGTACTGCTTAGAACATTTTTTAATAAAATTTTACCAAACTTAGTTTTGTATTTCTATGTTGACCCCAAAACACAGAAACTGGGAAATAACAGCTTATTTAATTAGGCAAGTTAGCACAGATAAAAACAGAAATTGGTTGGAACAAAAACCTCCAACCACAAGGAGGTCCCCAGGATGAGTTTGGGAACTGCTTCTATAAAAGATTTGTGCCAAAATTTAAATGCATTCCAACATGTTGACTACATTACATTGCAATGTATGTGCATGTGGTGCATTTAATTTTGTCACAATTTGATCATGTCATAATTAAAAACATATCATCCAAACCCCTAAAGATTGCTTAGTTTTTACTACAGTTGGCAATCTTTGTGTTAAAGTACAGTACAAAACTATTGATTTTGTCACATGGCATAATGCATTTCACTTAGCACTTGTCCCAAGTGTACTGTATCAGATCAAGGCCAAATGACCAATCAGCATCAATAGGTGAAGCAAGGGGCATCAGCAGATGGGGTTAGAGGCATTCAGATCACAAAGTGTGTTTACCGAGCACCGATCAGCAGTGTCTCGTTAAACAGCTGAAAGCTGGTGTTGTAAATAACAATTTTAATTCTCTTCCTTGTCGACTGGTTGCCTAAAAGGACCAATGTAATAGAAGCAGCAAGAGGAGAAGAATTTCCTTTGCTACAGTAACATCCTTGGAATGCATTCAAGTGCTAATGTCTCGGAAGAGCTGCAGTGTTATGATTATGTAGATCATCAACTGGGGGTGTCTGTACACAAATATTCATCTAAATATGTCTTGTAAACTGCTTCATGTATTGGTCAGAACTATCAGAAGACAAATGGAACAATATGATATAAGGCAAGCTAAGCACATTACTTGGACATTTGAGAGTAAACGTTTTAAGTGAGACCTAAAAAGTCTTGTCACTGTTTTGGTTAGTCGCTGCACAAGTTTGCTGCCAGAATGCAGAAGTGTTTAGAAGTGGAACACCTCTTACCCCAACTGTTGACACCCCTTGCTCCACCCTTTGACCCTGATTGGTCATTTGGTTACATTCAGTCTTGGTACAATTTAATACGTAATCTTGAATCGAAATGCAGTACACTCTTAGCAGCCGCTTTGCTTTTAGTTATGATGCGCAATCTATGGACGTGAATGAAAAGGCAATATGTTATTGCATTTTACAAACCGGATTCCAAAAAAGTTGGGACACTAAACAAATTGTGAATAAAAACTGAATGCAATGATGTGGAGATGGCAAATGTCAATATTTTATTTGTAATAGAACGTAGATGACAGATCAAACATTTAGTAAATGTATCATTTTAAAGGAAAAATATGTTGATTCAAAATTTCACGGTGTCAACAAATCCCAAAAAAGTTGGGACAAGTAGCAGTAAGAGGCTGGAAAAAGTAAATTTGAGCATAACGAAGAGCTGGAAGACCAATAAACACTAATTAGGTCAATTGGCAACATGATTGGGTATAAAAAGAGCTTCTTAGAGTGGCAGTGTCTCTCAGAAGCCAAGATGGGTAGAGGATCACCAATTCCCACAATGTTGCGCAGAAAGATAGTGGAGCAATATCAGAAAGGTGTTACCCAGCGAAAAATTGCAAAGACTTTGCATCTATCATCATCAACTGTGCATAACATCATCCGAAGATTCAGAGAATCTGGAACAATCTCTGTGCGTAAGGGTCAAGGCCGTAAAACCATACTGGATGCCCGTGATCTCCGGGCCCTTAAACGACATTACACCACAAACAGGAATGCTACTGTAAAGGAAATCACAGAATGGGCTTAGGAATACTTCCAGAAACCATTGTCAGTGAACACAATCCACCGTGCCATCCGCCGTTGCCAGCTGAAACTCTACAGTGCAAAGAAGAAACCATTTCTAAGCAAGATCCACAAGCTCAGGCATTGTCACTGGGCCAGGGATCATTTAAAATGGAGTGTGGCAAAATGGAAGACTGTTCTGTGGTCAGACGAGTCACGATTCGAAGTTCTTTTTGGAAATCTGGGACGCCATGTCATCCGGACCAAAGAGGACAAGGACAACCCAAGTTGTTATCAATGCTCAGTTCAGAAGCCTGCATCTCTGATGGTATGGGGTTGCATGAGTGCGTGTGGCTTGGGCAGCTTGCCTGTCTGGAAAGGCACCATCAATGCAGAAAAATATATTCAGGTTCTAGAACAACATATGCTCCCATCCAGACGTCATCTCTTTCAGGGAAGACCCTGCATTTTTCAACAAGATAATGCCAGACCACATTTTGCATCAATCACAACATCATGGCTGTGTAGGAGAAGGATCCGGGTACTGAAATGGCCAGTCTGCAGTCCAGATCTTTCACCTATAGAGAACACTTGGCGCATCATAAAGAGGAAGGTGCGACAAAGAAGGCCCAAGACGATTGAAAAGTTAGAGGCCTGTATTAGACAAGAATGGGACAGCATTCCTATTTCTAAACTTGAGAAACTGGTCTCCTCGGTCCCCAGACGTCTGTTGAGTGTTGTAAGAAGAAGGGGAGATGCCACACAGTGGTGAAAATGGCCTTGTCCCAACTTTTTTGGGATTTGTTGACACCATGAAATTCTGAATCGACCTATTTTTCCCTTAAAATGATACATTTTCTCAGTTTAAACTTTTGTTCCGTGATTTATGTTCTATTCTGAATAAAATATTAGAAGGTGGCACCTCCACATCATTGCATTCAGTTTTTATTCATGATTTGTATAGTGTCCCAACTTTTTTGGAATCCGTTTTGTATTTAATATGACACTAAACTGTGTGCCATGGTGAAAAGCAATCATTTGGTTGATTATATTTTAATTATGACATGATAAAATGGTGCCAAAATAAAATGCACCACATGAATATGGATTGCATTGCAGTGCATTTAATTTTGGCACAAACTATTGGTTTGTACCTTATCTTTGGCCAGGACTGCACATAACCTTTAATTGCATTATGTGGGATTGACAATGGAAGGAATTAGTCCTATTTATACAAGAAAAGCTTGTCTTATCATGTGCCATTACAAGGGTTAACATATTTAGAATGTTTTCCAAAAATTATTTTTTTAGTCATTCTGGAATAACTTGAAATATTTGTTATTTACCTCATAGCTGTTTATTGCTTATTGGCATGGGTTTAAATTGTCTTAAATTTTGAAATTATTTGTAACTAGAAAAAAAAACAGGCCTCGTATAAATGGTTCATATAGAGCAAGCTGAACACTTTCATTTTGGCCCCACATTCTATACTGTCCCATAGTGAGCACACTGCTGATCTTACTTTTGAAAGTAGTGCTCCTCAATAAAACATTGTTGTATGGGTGTAGAAGCAATATTTGCACATGGGTGGAATTTGTAAGCATTTAACAATGTCGGCATACATTTCTGTCATTCTCGCATTCTGTATTGTGGCGTATGTGTGGCATGTCGATGAGCCACAGTATTAGCCAGCTGTTCTAGTCGGGCTTACCCTCTCTATTGTCACTGAAGTGCCTCCTGTCATTATGTTCAAGATATGTTTCTCCTGCATGTTTTTGACACCATCCCAGCAGGTACCACTGTATTTTGCGATCATAACAATCAGGAAGACGGGTCAGTTTACACGGCCATCTGCCTGTCTTTGTTGCTTGTTTTATGCTCAGCAGATAGTAGTGCTGCTATGCTTCTTCCTGTGAATGGCCTTAGCGGTGCACTTCATGCTCTCACAGGTGTCGCTGCTGTTCATTTCCTCTCTTCTATATCATCTTTTCATGCAGTATGTCATAAGAAAGCTGGACTCTGGTAACTTCGGAAGTCGCTGCTACCCTAATTTTTTGCTTCACAAGCTATATAAATAAAAATAATGGATGTGCCACCAAACCGCTGTAGGTAATTTAAATGCAGTGGCACTTTTGGGGTTCAGCTAACCAAGTTGGGCTCATGTCCCTCCTCTTTTCAGATCACTACATTGGCTTACTCTAGCAGCACATTAAGTTCAGATCCTTGATGTTTGCCGACAGAGTAGTCAGTGGGTCAGCACCTGTGTATATGGTGACACGTGAGCTCTTATGCTCCCTCCTGCCCCGTCAGGTCTGCCGATGGAACCGTTTCCACTAATGCCACCTCTGCATGGCGTCAAATCTCAATCTAGAATCTTCATGTGTAGCCCCTAGCTGGTGGGGCAAACTGCCCACCTCCATCTGAACTGCTGACTCCCTCAATGTGTTTAAGAAGAATTTGAGGACTCTCTTGTTTGGTG
Source organism: Polypterus bichir lapradei (assembly GCA_026402145.1). Taxonomy (NCBI): domain Eukaryota; kingdom Metazoa; phylum Chordata; class Cladistia; order Polypteriformes; family Polypteridae; genus Polypterus; species Polypterus bichir. The sequence goes on along the minus strand of JANRMT010062816.1, from coordinate 4,322,519 downwards.
AATTAACTGTCTAACTGATACTGGCTTGGATAGTTTTTGTAACCGAGGATTTTCTTTCTCTGAGCTCTTCAATTGTGATGATCAATGTTTTAACCTTGCCCTCTACTGTTTCTTTCTAAACAGTCTACCGGGCTGATGTTTATACACTTATGTTGACCGCTTTTGTAAGTCACTTTGGATAAAAGTGTCTGCTAAGCAAATAAACATAATGTAAATGAATTTGAATCACTTTGCAGAAATCTGTTTTCACTTTAAGATTAGGGGTGGTCTTCTGTTGATTCATCTCAAACATGCCAAATTAAATCTATTATAATTCAATGTTATTATATATCTATAATAAAATGTGAAACTTTCAACGGGGTGAATACTTTTTATAGGCTCTGTCATCCAGTGCCAGTTCACAGAAAGCTTGGGCATACAGCAGTAACCAGCCCGGAACAGGATGCCAGTATACAGTGTGAAGAGTCGCACAGACATTACACACTTTATTTACTTGCTTCCCCTTCAAGGAATATTGAGATAAAACAGACTAGTAGAAGTGTACCTGCACTGTGGGGATTTTTCAACTTTGTTTCCTGGTTATGTGGATTTGTTGGGCACAATGTAATCTTTCAGCTCTTTGAGCATGTCTGTGACCATTTGAGTTACATCTGATGTACCCACTAAACTTCATCCTATCTGCACTGAGGATAAGATTATTAAAATACGTAAAACAAAGGAAGTTTGAAAATTATTAATTGGAGCTAATTATTCGCAGCCGGTAAAGTCTATGCGATAATCAAAAGAAATTAATTTTTTTTTAACATTTGTAATTTCTTAATCTTGAGTAATTATGTACTGGATAGACAAATGGATGTTTTTATTTTCTTAATTTTCTTTTACAGATAGAGGATTTGACCTCACATTTAAGACAGCAGATGATCCTGGCCTTTCTCTCATTAAGTATGGACAGTTTCTTTTTGAGCATCTCATAATCTTTTCCCCTTCAGTTGAAGGTAAGCTGTTTAAAGTGCTGGTGCCACTAGCCTCAAAGCGTAAATATTCAGGTTCTTTTCTGAGTCATTCTTGTTTATTAACATTCTGTAATTACTATTGAGGTTGTGAAAGAAAAAGGGGGTTTAGGAGTCTTTGTATACTTTTTTTATCGGATCTTCTCGAGTTAACTAAAAAAAAAATATATATATTTATTTATTATTAAATGAAATCCTTAGACGAGACTTTCTCTTGAGATTATTTCAACTCCCGCGAAGGAGAATTTTAGGTCCCGCTAAACAAGAGATTTTGACAAGTCTCGCCCTCCTCTCAAACATTTACAATTACGCCCACGGTCCACTCGCTTCTCATTCGTGTGAACGCTATTGTCAGGCACAGTTTGTGCTCTGTCCGCTCCAATTGGGGTCGGAAATAAAAGACAAAGAGTAGAAGACACAGAAGAACGTCATAAAGAGGTTCAAAAACATTGTCACGATACACATGCAGAGCAGGTTAGAGATTATGAAAGTACTAAAATTCAGAAGTCTCCAAAAAATGATAGTAAAGATCACATTAGCACAAACAAGCGGAAATTATTACTTAGTGAAATAACAGAAGAGCAAAAAGAGATCTAATGTATGGACATAGGTGATATGACAAGTATGTAGATAATATACAGCTTTAAAGTTTAAATCAGAGACTTGTAGATCATTTAATTTGTGTTGCCATCAGGGAAAAGTAGTGTTTCTTCCCAATGAAGAGACATATCTGCAAGAATTAAAAGATTTGTTGTTAGTTGAAAGTGAAATCATCCGTATATATAATTTGATACTATCCATATGTATGGTGTTCGCCTCAATACCCCGTATGTATGGTGTTCGCGTCAATACCTCGACTCAATACAAGTTAGAACCCATGCAATGGGACTCTACCTCTGCAGTTAGAACATAACGTGGCAAACACAGATGCAGTTTTGCATGATTGGCTAAGAATGTTCAAATGCTTCAGTGACGCCACTGGACAGCCAAGTATAGCAAGTCGGTGTTGGTTTGAGCAGATAACAGTAAGTTCGGTTGGTTTTTGAAATGTTGGTTTGGTGGGGTGTACTTTCCAGGACTAACATCGTCGACTGACTTAAACTCTTCAACAGCTCCGGAACTGTAAGTAATTTAGAACGTATCGCCATTTGCTTGGTATGTCGAAATCTATCTTTGGGCAGTTCGGTTTTGGCATCTGTCCTTCTGACATCTGTTAGCAAACTGAGTAATGACGGCTGGGTATTAACGGTCATTGTTTAAATTTTAGCCGATATCAGATCAAAAATGACCACGCCAACGTAATTATTACTCCGACTCTGATTAGAGTTGTAAAATACGGTTTGGTTTGAAAATTTGTTTGCCGGAAAAAATCAAATGAGGTGCGCCGAAGAGCTGAGTTCACGTCTCGCAGCCCCGTTTAAACAGGAAGCTCTTCATTACATCGGCTGAAAAGGTCTATTTTAAGCACAAATCAGTGCCATGATAACAAAATCATTTCAAGGACTTAAAAAAACAAATAATTCTTTGCAGAGAAAGTATGGATTTCACAAACGTAGAATTTGTAGCCCGATTCGATCGGGCTCCCAGTCATTAGTGTATGTATGTGTGTGTATGTATATGTATATATGTGTGTGTATGTATATGTATATGTGTGTATGTGTATGTATGTATATATATATATATA
>JANRMT010062816.1:4303464-4319425 GCA_026402145.1 Polypterus bichir lapradei | reverse complement strand
TGTGTATGTGTATGTATATATATATATATATATAATACACACTTAATTCTAACTGCATAATGTAGAAATTTGTGTGCATGAATGTTTCTGTCTACATACTGTTTGGAGTTTTGTGTGTTCAATACTGTATTTTTGATGTGTACTTTTCACAGATTTTGGTGGCAACATTAACGTGGAGACCATCACTTCATTCATTGATGGGGGTGGGAATGTCCTTGTAGCAGCAAGTTCAGACATTGGTGAGTGCGACCTTATTCAAACAGTTGTCTGGAAACCTCTTGCCTAAAATTCACCATGGTGTTACACTTCTATATTCCTATTTTGTAGAAAGAGATTAGATTACCCAGTGTTAAAAATCCATACTGTCATTCAATAGAAAATGCACCTTGCCTCGCTGTATCATATTCATGCCAATAGGGTTACACTGCAGTTTGCTTTTTTAAAATAAACTATGATTGACAGTTCTGCATGTAGTATGTTTTTTTTTTCCCCATAACAGAGCAAAATTATTTGATCTAGGACTTTTTATCATTTTTCTTACCAGGGGATCCCCTTCGTGAACTAGGAAGTGAATGTGGCATTGAGTTTGATGAAGAGAAGACTGCTGTTATTGATCATCACCACTATGATGTGTCGGACCCTGGCGAGGTACCCCACAAAAAATAAGTAGAATATAAAGATAACCCCGCATTAGAAGAGCTCCAGAATAATTAATGCATGATTTTAAGTTGTTCCACATTGGGCATTAATATCAGATAATCTGCCCATGATGCCCATGCTAACTCTTACTGAGTTAAGTTTATAGTTTTATTTTTGGACATCTTCAGAGGTCTGTACTGCAGCTGTCCTATGATACTGAACCATTGCAGTTCCTTAATAAAATTGTCTACGTGTGAGTTGTTTTCCTACAGCTAGCTTTTAGCTACAGAGCATTTCAAGAAAAAGAACCATTACTGCTCATTATCTTTAACTGAAAGCAAACACTTTACAAGTGTTTTTTGTGGGGCCTTTAAATGTATACCCATTTCTGGGGGGGGGGGGATGCTCATCTATTCTTTAATGTTTGCTGCCAAGTCCATCCATCCATTGTCCAACCCACTATATCCTAACACAGGGTCACGGGGTGGGTCTGCTGGAGCCAATCCCAGTCAACACAGGGCGCAAGGCAGGAACAAATCCCAGGCAGGGCGCCAGCCCACCGCAGTGCTGCTAAGTCCTTTTTCATGGTTTGAAAAGTAAGGTGCTCGCTGTGCTGTAACCTTGTGTCTCTGCACTTGCTGCTGTAGAAGCCGGGAACATACTTTATATTTTGCTAAAAAGGACACTAAGATGCTTAGATGCTTTGAAGTGACTGAACATGCACTGTACCTAGAAGAATGCCAGCAGATGCCTACATTTAAGTTGTGGCTCTTTGATTTATGACACTAAACACAGCCACTTGAATTTCATTTATGACATAACATTTATTCTCGACCCCACTTAATCCGCTTTAGGGTTGCACAGAAGGGCTGGAGCCATTCCTGACGGCAACATAGTTAACAGCGCTAGACAAGTTGCTACTGTATTACATGACCCATTAGCACATCCAACCTGTATACAGGGGCCAATTTGGAATCTCCAATTAACCGTCCTGTCGTTCTGTATTTGGTAGGAAAACCCCCTACAGACGCACAGAGGAAGTACAAACTCCACAAGGACAACATGCAGGCATGAAGTCAAACGTGGGATGCTGGATTTGTTAGGCGTAATTGCTACTTCTTTTGCAGACTTGTCACATATAAGAATTCAAATTTGAATTGCATGTTGAAGTGCCAGCCCTTTGTACGTATGTTTGAAAGCTGAGGACTTTGCCAGTCCTATCGACATATTTTTATTTGTGAACTGCCCTTGTGGTATGTTGTGTGTGATGTTGCAGGAGTATGTGATTCAGGGACCACTGCTGTGTTTAATTTAGTCACAGTATTACGGCAGCACGAGTTGTGTTTCCATGTATGGCATTGATTCAGGTCTATTTAAAGTGGGCTTAGTGTCACCAAAAAGGGGTGTTGCCAGTTCTTCTGTTCTTAAAGTTCATGGACAGATTGTACACTATTAGAAAGTACAATATTCAATTTGGGGAGTAAGTGTTGCCGGTTATTTTCATGATAATGACGATATTTTTGACTGTCTGTGATCTGCAAAGTCAGCTGAGGCAGTTTATAGCAAAGTGGCTATAATCGCAGAATGAGGGTAATGGTCAAACGAATTAGAGGCTACGCTCCTCCCAGCTCATTTCACTTCTCATTCCCTGATTGCTGATGAAGTGTATTTTTCTACATTTATTTGATAATTCCATTTACATTAGCTTTGCTAATCTTTATATATAATACACTACTGTGGCTGTTCATTTGTCTGTCCAGGATTTTAAATCCACCTGTAGCTCGCAAACCGTTTGACCTATTGACCTGAAATTTGATACACATATACTACGTGACGTCTACTATCCCTTTTCGGGGTGATGATTGATCTCCAAGGATATTCCTCTTTTTATTATTATTTTATTTTATTGTAGATTCAACTCTCAGCAGCGGCCAGCAGGGAGGCCATGCTGCACATGTGTACGAGCGCCATTCTCATTCCCTACCACATTTGCTGTCGCTTCACATACCTCTTCATATCTTAAATCATTCTTGAGGCAGATTGAAGACTTCAGTGCCAGCTTAAGTGAAAAATTAACGAAAACGTACTAAGTAATTTCAACACAAACACCGACTTAATCTGTTTTAACGCGAAAAGATGCCAACGGAAGAAGAGAAGAAGCGGGCCGCTAGGGTGGAGAAAAGAAGAGCTGCTCAGGAAGCAGCAAACGCATCAGCCTCTGAGCAAATGAATGCTAAACATACAGAGAAAGAGGATGAAAACTAGGAATGCTCAAGTCAAGTGTATTCACTGCCATTACTGGTATAGAATATTCAGGAGAATGAATCTCAAATTATTTTATTCTTGTGGACATTGGTAGCGTTGCTTTATGTGAATAGTGCAAGGAATGGAAGAAAGATTTGCATTAGTTTAGCACTGATCTTGTCTTGAGTATTGGTTCTGATTATAATTTTAAGTGATTTGACATTTTCGGTTCTTTCATAATGTATCAGTGAGTCAAGCTGCAGGTTTCACAGACCACACAAATACCACACGTCTGAGTGTGCTGTTTAACATTTATATCATGGGTGGGAATAGATATTCTTTGTAAAAATAAGTTTTTTATAATAAGACTAGCTGATTACCCAGTGGCTTTGCTCACTGAGTGCAAGGGAAAAAAATAAAATGTAGTATATAAATTATTAAACAGTAAAACATTAACATGTAAGAAGTAAAGATACATTGAGCAGTACTACGAATAAATATAACTTCTCTGTGCGACCACGCCTGGTGGCAAATGGCTCAGCACTGGAGTCCAAAGAGGAGGGCTGGGAGAGGGCAACGTGGGGCGCACTTGTATGGGATAGATCGGCGTGTTTGTGTTTACTTCTTTTCAATATCAGTAAAGTAACTGTCACACAAATAATAACAATTCGTAAAGACGATATAAAAATGCCGTCCACAAACGGAGTGACTAGTTCCTGTATTATAATATGTTCTGTGGTCATACATAATTTCCGTTTCGCGTGGTCATATGTAATTTCCGTTTCAAACGCGAAAAGAATTTTTTATATATATATAGATTGAGGGATTCCAAAGAGTGTGACAGCATTGTAGTTGAGCCAATGCTGCTGCACATCCTGCTGAGAGTGTTATAGCACCTTGAGTCGTGCCCGGAGTGTGCTGAGGTAGTGTATTTGTCACTCTGACTTGGAGTGCTTTATTCGTGAAAACTGGTGAAGAAAATAAGAGTCTGGTTTGCTCTGCAGAGCCCATTAGTGTTGTAACCCTCATTAGAACAAACAAAAATGCAATAAATGGCTGTGATCTTTTTAAGTATTTAGTAAAACAAATGAGATAAACTATGGTAATGACTTTTTGTGATTATGTCACAATGTGAAGCTTACAGTATCACCACCCTGCATTAAATGTTTAATTAGATTAGATTTAATTCATTAAATGTTTAATTAGAAATGTAGTCAGTTTTTTTTTAGTTTCCCTCATAGTACAGTGAGCCTTTCTCTTAAGAAAACATACTGTAATAGGAAGGCAATGTTTGCCATGTGGTTCTGTATATTCTCAGTTTTAATTTGGTGTATCTTCTCTTCTTTTAATTTTTTAATCAGCATACACTAATTGTGGCAGACCCAGAGAACCTTTTGAAGGCTCCCACTATTGTTGGACAGCCTAGTGAGAAACCAATACTTTTTAAGGGAGTCGGGTGAGTGTGAAAGTTTTTTCATTAATTAGTTTTATTGAAAATAAAAAAAAAAAAAAGGATTATCATTTTGAGACTTGACAATGTGCCTATTTGAAGTGAGGCTTGTTGTTAAAATGTATGTATGAAAGTTGCATGCTAACCAGTGCAGCTAAAATCCTAGAAATGGATACAGCTAACCATGTAGTTAAATACCTGTTTGCTTAAAAGAAACAGAATAAAAATATACTAGTCATATTTCTCATCAAACTCTTCTTCAGATGCACATGCACAAAGGGAGATAAAACCACAAGTGTTAACATTCATTCATTTCTACTTTTCTGTCAAAGCAACTGTTCTGAGAGGTCATCCCTCAAACATCATCACTGCACTGTCCACTTTTGCTCTTGACATTTTAAGGGTATCTTGAGTAAGGTTGAAAAAACTCTACATAATATCAGGAGTGCCAGATGAAATTAGTCCTGTGCAGACATCTGCTAAAGTGAGTCCCTTTTGACAAAGCGCATGTTCCAGCTGAGCCGGAGACAGCTGTTTGAGACAGCCTGATTAAATTTTAAACAAATTCTAAAAAGATGCTCTGGCATTTTATTAAAGTATTATTAGTTTAATTTTTATTTACCATGTTTAGTTATCTGAAATAAAGCAATTAGTCAAACTTTTCACTTTAATTGTACAATCCATGTGAAAATGTGACTAAAATCTTCATGCACACAAATTCTATGTTGTTCTGTATAATTTAATCCTTGGGCAACCGCAATAACTGGCCTCTTATTTTAGGCTGTTTTCATTTGGAATAACCTTGCATGCGTTGATGACTTGTACTGTAGATTGGTGACAAACCGTACTTATTTTGAAGACTTAATAAAATGTTTATTAATTAGGATATAGTTTGTTTTATTAATTAGGACACCAAATATGTGGAAATGTTGTGTAAAAGTAGTAGTATAGGTTTCTGGACATTTATATAGCTGTTTGTGCTACTAGGTTTTGAACAAGAAATTGTATAGCTATGTATTAAATAAGTCTTCCATAGACACAACAGTTTTGTACTAAGGGTCTAGTATTTTCATAAAGGAGGCTAAACAATGAGAAAAGTGTCTGAACAATGTCATAGGATATGTATATCAATTTGATGTTCTACATAAAATGAACTGTTATTGTACTCCTTTTCTTCTTTATTGCCTAGAACTTGGTTACATTTTCCAGTGAATAATTAAGTCTCTTTTATTGTGTTTTCAGTATGGTAGCTGATCCCGACAACCCTCTTGTTCTGGACATCCTTACTGGCTCTTCCACCTCCTACTCCTACTTTCCTGATCGTCCTATAACGCAGGTACATTAAGCACTCTAGAGTTGTGTTATCACATCCTGATTGATCATATTTTATAAAAATTTTAATAATGACTTGGTCTAGTTACATATATGAAAAACTCTCATCTCAAATTGTGATAAACCTGAATATAGGAATGGTGTAATGGACTACACCATGTGAACAATTCTAAGTAAGATGCAATTAAATGTCCAAAAACAACTGGTAGTTGACTATAAGCAAGCTAAAATATTTCACTTTGAGTCATTGCTCCGGGGTGCTGTATATTTGCTGACCCTGCTCACCGACTTCCAAAGGTCATGTGAAAAGATAATTTTCCCCACAGGGATTAATAAAGTATATCAAATAAAATCTCTCTATCTCTCTATCTCTCTATCTCTCTATCTCTCTATCTCTCTCTCTCTCTCTCTCTCAAGTGCATTAGTTCAACATCTTGGTCTTAACAGTTGTCTACAAAATTTCATCTTTCTACTGTAAAACATGCAAAACGCTAAAAGTACAAAATCAGAACTGTAGAAAGTATAATAATGATAGGTGAGAGAGGTTAGGAGCAGGTGCTGATACAGTGCATTGCCGTACCCACCACATGACAAACCAACTCAGGATCCCAGATTAGGACTCGAGTGCAACCATGCAACGGGTGACACCTCAGCACCACACAAGTTCAGATGGAATGGAACCAATGTGAGGTTTTTTTATGGTGGCTGGAGTGCCAGTTCTGCAACCAATCCCCCGGTTTTCCCTGCAGGTTGGAGGGCCTACATGCAGGGTTAATGTCATACCCAGGACGGAGCAATTGCAGGTTAAGGGCCTTACTTAAGGGCCCAACGAAGTAGAGTCACTTTTGGCGTTTACGAGATTCGAACCGGCCACCTTCCAATTACCAGTGCAAATCCCTAACCTCAGAGCCACCACTCCGCCCCATAATAATGATACAAATAATAATAATAAATGATGAATAATATGAACAGCACACTGCACATGTGCCAGTGATGCAAGTGTCGCTTTCGGATTCCCAGAATCTATTTCAGTTTCACTAACTATTCAGATTTTACTGTCTGAAGACAGATTCCCTTCTTCACTGCTGATGAGGCATTTCTTACGAAATGCCATAACGAGGCTAAGAGAAGATGCATCTACACTGTGCTCAGGCCTGATGCTTATCGTTGCCCAAGTAATGCTCGACACTAATGCTGTTGGCATTTTACAGCCCTTGTAAACCTCGGGTTTAACGCTTAGGCGAGACATGTTTATACCGTTGTCTGAGGGACACTCGGGACTAACGCTTTTAGCAGTGTTTTTACAGCCCAAGTGACGCTCGGCTCTAACGCTAAGGAGGTTAATTGGTGGTGCTGTAGGATGATTGTGGTTGTTTTCTTTGTGCAAGTTTCACTGAATTACATTGCACACATCTGATGTTTTGGCAATGAAATAAACTTAATAATGAAGGCAGGACACGCATCTCTAATTAGGAATGATAATCCATTATTTTTGTGATACTTTCTTATGAGAATCTTGTATATAAAAAAAAAAAAACATTTTTATTTCCTAAAAATATCTTATTACAATGTTAGTTTACTATCTATGCAAGAATGTGAGTCAGTTTTGACAATTAGGCTGTAGCAACTGTATGCATGATTTATTTTGTTTAACAAAAAGTATGCTACTTTCTGTGCAATGCTTTGAATTAATCAAAAAACATTTTATAAATGGGTTATAGGTGTGTGGGCTGCTTTCAAAGTGATCTTGCTGATAAGTATTATGATCTTTGAACTGCTTTCTGAACAGAGCATCTCCAACTGGTATTTGTTAGATGAGCCACGGTTCAATGCTGATTATACAGTTGCGTGCACCATAATACTACCCTAGTTGCACATTCTTCCTGTCTTAAAGAATTATATATGCTGTACATGAAAGAAAATTGAGCTGGTGGAGCACTAATTGAAAATGTCTACTCCTATAACACAGTACTGCTCCTTGATTTAACGATCTACTTTTGCAGTCGTCTCTTGCCAGGAGCTTCAGTCACCAGTCTGAATACTCTGCTTCTTTTTCTGTTAAATGCATATTTTTGCAAGACGTATGTTAAAATGAGTTCACTGAATCGTGGATTTTCATTTTTTTTTTCCGCCTTACTGCTTCCAAATAAAAATAACAGGAGTTTGTCTGTTTTATTGCAGTATCCCCATGCTGTTGGTAAGAATACTCTCCTGATTGCTGGGCTGCAGGCACGGAACAATGCCCGAGTCATATTCAGTGGCTCCTTGGACTTTTTCAGTGATGCTTTCTTCACTTCATCAGTGCAGAAGGCAGTACTGGGATCAAAGAGGTGAGATAATAACATTTTCTAATTAGAGGTCAGTAATTTTAACAGTTTAACAACTTTACCAGATATTGTAAATAAAAAGAGTGTGTGTGTTTATTTATTTTTTCTGGTAATCTTTCAGGTTTGATCAAACTGGAAACCAGGAGTTAGCAATAGCTTTGTCACGCTGGGTCTTTAAAGAGGAGGGTGTTCTACGTGTAGGGGCTGTATCCCACCATCCTGTAGGAGAGACCACTCCTCCCAGTGCTTATACAATTACCGACCTTGTGGTGAGTGCCCATATTTCAATAGATTATTTCTATTCTGTCATCTCGATTTCATAAACGCTGTTTTTTGACTTATTCTTTTAAATTGAGTCATGTAACTGTTTCAAATGGGACTCAGTTGGTCATCAACTTCTATCATTCAACATCATGTGATGTTTGAAGCACTATACTCTTATAAAACATACCAGAAAATCCTTGTGGAAAGTAAAAGTTTTTAAAATGAAAATAAATGAAATAAAAATTGAAAGACAAGACCAATACAGACAGACAGCAGGAGTTTAGAAAAGACATCTCAAAAGTAATTATTTCACTTTTGTGAAACCCTGCTGTTTAATTCTGATATTAAAGACATTTGCAAGATTTTTACATTAAGCTTTGTGGAACGATCCCTGGACACAGACAGGTAGACATGTTGCAAAGCACCACCACACGTTTATTTACAGACTATATACAATAATAAAGTGCCACATAACCCCCAAGACTCCCCAAAGTCCAGGCCTCGCACTCTTGCCTTGCTTCTCTCTTCAGGCTGCCTCTTTGCTTCCTCCCAGATCTCGTCCGTCTTCCACCCGACTCAAGTCATCACATGAAGGGAGTCGGGCCCCTTTTATAAGCACCCAGATGTGCTCTAGGTGTGTTCCGGCAATCTCCCACCAACACGCCCCAGTGTGGCGGAAGTGCCGGCTGCATCCCCGGAAGCACTCCGGGTCTCCCTGCTTGTCTCTCCCCAACCCCCGGAACTTCTGGAAGTGCCGTGGTACAGAGCTCCCAAGGAATCTTGGCGCCCCCTGGCAGTGACCACGGGCCCCTACAGCCACCAAAGGCACCAGGGTGGTCGTCCCCACATGGTCTGATGGGGGGGGGTAGCCCTCCTCCGGTCCTCCAAGGCGTCCCAGCCGGGTCGCCCCCCCCCGCCATCTTCGACAGCTTGTAAGAATTGTACAGTATTGTACCAAAATAAATTACTTTAGTTTTGCACTCTAAAAGAGGCCTCTTTAAAACAACAAGATATCCTTGTTACTTTCTATCGTATCCATGTTTGTTCTTTATTACTGTATATACTGTTTTGATGTGCAAATAAACGCCTGCTACACAGATAACTAGCTTTAAAATGGTTTCCTTGGATGATCTGAGGTCTTGCACACACCACAGTATTTTTGAATACATCTACTCTTCTTTGAGATATTGCACTGTTAAATCCTTGTGCTTAAAGTTAACCCCTTATTGCATTATTCTTAGACTTATTTACTGGTACATCTGAATATTTCTGAATTATTGTACTGTAAGTGATAAGGCATTTTAAATATTTTCAGATTAAATGTGTTTAGCGTGTTAGGGCGGCACGGTGGTGCAGTGGTAGCACTGCTGCCTCGCAGTTAGGAGACCCGGGTTCGCTTCCTGGGTCCTCCCTGCGTGGAGTTTGCATGTTCTCCCCGTGTCTGCGTGGGTTTTCCCCAGGTACTCCAGTTTCCTCTCACAGTCCAAAGACATGCAGGTTAGGTGGACTGGCGATTCTAACTTGTCCCTAGTGTGTGCTGGGTGTGTGTGTCCTGTGGTGGGTTGGCACCCTGCCCGGGATTGGTTCCTGTCTTGCGCCCTGTGTTGGCTGGGATTGGCTCCAGCAGACCCCCGTGACCCTGTGTTCGGATTCAGCGGGTTGGAAAATGGATGGATGTATTTAGCGTGTTAGCATGTGATTTGCATTGTAACCTAATGGCACTTTTTAAATGGAACTGGTTTATAAGGCATTGTTGCATATAGTTGCGGCTGTTTTAATTAATGTCACCTTTCTCTACAATCTTGCAGGAATACAGCATTGTAATTGAAAAGCTGTCTGAAGGGAAATGGATCCCCTTTACCGGAGATGATATACAGCTGGAGTTTGTCAGAATTGACCCTTTTGTCAGGACCTACCTCAAGAGGAATGGTAAGTGAGAGTGGGGGGCAACACCTCCTGTGTTTGCTTTCTGATCAAAACAGATGAAAAGCATCATGACTTACATACTGTATGTCTTGGGCTAGATGTGTATTTATAAAAAAATATTTTGTTTGTATTTAGGTAATGTTAGTGCACACCTTACCTTCTATGTTCAAATGCACGTCTTTTTTTTTTTTTTTTTTTAGAAAATTAAAAAATTTTAGATCCCCCCAAAAAGAGTTTGTTTGCAGTGTTTATGTACATAAATAAAATTAATGACTCTTTACCTTATTACATTAAGCTAAAAGAGAACTGTTTTAGTGGTATGTTAGCGATACAAAGGACTGACTTTTAAATTTGTTTCCTCAGGAGGAAAGTACAGCGTTCAGTTCAAACTCCCAGATGTTTATGGGGTGTTCCAGTTTAAAGTGGACTACAATAGACTGGGATACACTCACTTGTACTCTTCAACTCAGGTGATCAGTTCTCTCCACTCTGCTCCATTCCAGTTTTTAAATATAAACCATATTTCCTGTGACGTTGTACATTTTCAATATTCTGCTGTAATGGAAATAGAAATTGTGCTTACCAAAGCTGAAAAGAGTAACCTTAATTTTCTTCTCACTTTTTACATATTTGATTTCTAAAAATGTTAAGTTTCTATACTAACTGTATACATTAAACCAAGGCCTGTGCTGGAGGAAAATGTTCAATGGCAGGAGGCACCTTAGAACTGTAACACCAGTAATTTTGAGATACTCTCATAAAAACATGAACGCTACCTCACACAGAGCCGTTTGACTTACTGGCTTGTCTTGGAAGTGTAGTAGCAAAATAGCACAAAAATAGACACTGCCACAAATTTCATACCAAAGGCACCAAACGCCGACATGAAACAATGTGCTGGCTGCCCTGCGTCACGCTTCCAAGTTGACAGCTGTCTTGAAGTTTGAACACAAAGGTTTTCATATTAAGAGTATAAATGTTAGTAAAAGGCAATACTTGGTGTCCTAATCTGGGGGGGATAGTTTTAACAATGGGAGGCCACTGACATTTTTCCCTCCTCATCTGTTTTGTCACTCGTTTTGCATTTGGCTACGGTCATTGTCACTACTGGTAGCATGAGGCGATACCTGGACCCTACAGAGGTGGCACAGGTAGGCCAACTTCTCCAGGATGGCAGGCACATCAATACGTGCCATTGCCAGAAGGTTTGCTGTGTCTCCCAGCAGTCTCAAGGGTATGAAAGAGATTCCAGGAGACAGGCAGTTACTTTAGGAGAGCTGGACAGGGCCGTAGAAGGTCTTTAACCCATCAGCAGGACCCACTGGTATCTGCTCCTTTGGGCAAGGAGGAACAGGATGAGCACTGGCAGAGCCTACAAGATGACGTCCAGCAGGCCACTGGTGTGAAATTCTTTGCGCAAACAATCAGAAACAGACTTCATGATGGTGGCCTGAGAGCCCGACGTCCTCTAGTGGGCCCTGTGCTCACTGCCCACCCAGCACCGTAGAGTTCGATTGGCATTTGTCATACAATACCAGAATTGGCAGGTCCACCACTGGCGCCCTGTGCTTTTCACAAATGAGAGCAGGTTCACCCTGAGCACATGTGACAGATGTGAAAGGGTCTGGAGAAGCCGTGGAGAACATTATGCTGCCTGTAACATCGTTCAGCATGACCAGTTTGGTGGTGTGTCAGTGATGGTCGGGGGAGGCATATCCATTGAGGGATGCACAGGCCTCTACAGGCTAGACAACGGCACCTTGACTGCCATTAGGTATCTGGATGAGGTCCTTGGACCCATTGTCAGACCCTATGCTGGCGCAGTGGCTCCTGGGTTCCTCCTGGTGCACGACAATGCCAGGTCTCATATGGTGAGAGTATGTAAGCAGTTCCTGGAGGATGAAGGACTTGATACCACTGAATGGCCCCCAAGCTCACTCGCCTGACCTCAATCCAATAGAACACCTCTGGGTGGGACATTATGTTTCGGACCATCCGATGTCGCCGGGTTGCACCTCAGACTGTCCAGGAGTTCAGTGATGCCCTGGTCCAGATCTGGGAGGAGATCCCCCAGGACACCATCCGTAGGACGTTGTCAGGCATGCATACAAGCACGTGGGAGCCATACAAACTACGGAGTACGATTTGGAGTCGCTGCAATGACATTTCAGCAAAATGGACTCGCCTGCCTGTCGCATTATTTTTTCCCTTTGATTTCCGGGGTGTCTTTGAATTCAGCCCTCTGTAGGTTGATCATTTTCGTTTCCATCATTCGATGTGGCATCCTTTCACTCCTAACACATCACCATATCAGTCGAGATAGCCAGCAGGATTTTTTTTCCCCCATTGAGATCTGATGTGTTTTCAAAGTGTTCCTTTTATTTTATTTTTTTTTTGAGCAGTTTATTGATATATTTGAATTTGATACCTTGTATGTCATGGAATGTAACTCAAGTTGGAAAGTATTTATTTTAAAAAAAGATAAAGCTTGCGCTGTATATTACTAGCCATCCGCTGTGGCTCCACCAATGTAGTAGTGAAACAGGACAGACTTTAAAAATGAATAAACAAATGGGTATCGCTAGGTCCTCTCCAAAACATGATGAGAGGTACACAAACTGGAAGTGGAGGCTGGCACGCGAGTGAGGAGGGTCCCGCCCAGCTCCACACTCCTGACATCATGCTTCCCCCTCCCCTCGGCCTGCAGCCGCTCTCTTGAATTAGCAAGAATAAATCACTCCTGCAAGCAACCTATGATACATAGCGCAATGAGAGAAGTCGCAAAATCAACCGGAATGTTCAAGCAAATTATAGAAAATAACCCGATCTAAATCTGTTAAGTAGTTCTCTCATGAA
Organism: Polypterus bichir lapradei; assembly: GCA_026402145.1. NCBI lineage: Eukaryota > Metazoa > Chordata > Cladistia > Polypteriformes > Polypteridae > Polypterus > Polypterus bichir. The sequence goes on along the minus strand of JANRMT010062816.1, from coordinate 4,306,387 downwards.
AGCAGACAGATGTTGGATTTTATATAGAGAGAGATTGCGTAGCACAAATGCCTAATGCCAGTTGTTCTGCAGTACATACAACTGCAATCCCAGAGGATCTGCAGGGTAGAGAAGAGGCGTCATTTTCCAGATATCTGAAGGTCTGCACAGACATAAGGCAAACTTTCAGCATATACAGTAATAATGTTCGTACTAATGGACTGGTGTTCTGCCCAGAGGTGGGTGCCTGCCTTGCATACATTGCTGATCGCTTTAACAAAGATAAATGGGTACTTTGTGTGATATATTCCCTAGTCTGAGTATGCTAGCATATTGCAGCTGTTTTATTCTCTAACCATCAGCAAAATAGCGTGACTGAATCAATTTTTCTCTCCTCCCCAGGTGTCTGTGCGGCCCTTGCAGCATACTCAGTATGAGCGTTTCATTCCCTCTGCGTACCCATACTATGCTAGTGTCTTCTCTATGATGGCAGGCCTCTTTCTCTTCAGCGTTGTTTTCCTGCACATGAAGGAGAAGGAGAAGTCTGAGTGAAGAGCGTCAGTGCTAAGCCTTAACTTGTTTTTCAATTGTTTGGAAACCAACCAGTGACTTCTTAATTCCAGCAGAATTCTTTTGAGTCGCTGTCTTCAAATGTTCAGAGACTGAGGACGATCAAAACTTTGAGGGGGTGTTTTTTTTTTTTTTTTTTTAATTTTTGGGTTTTGCTTAAATACAGAAAATCCTGGGTGTATTCTTCGGTTACATCTGGGATTGTTTGCAGTCACTTTTTGACATGAATTATTTTGTTTTCTCCCATTTTTGCAAAAGGAATATGGATCCCACTAATTGTTACTTTAAGAAAAGGATAAATAAAGTTTTACATTCCACCCCAATTATGGTAATGCAATATTTGTTTTTGAAAGCAGCTAGGAATCTCTCTGGTCTTTTTGTGTTAATTACAAAAAAAAAATATCTGCACTGAAGCCAGCTGCCAGTTCAATAAAACTTAAGTTATTTCAAGTGTGCCTGTACTGTGTGTCTGCTCAAAAGGATTTCTCTTGAGGCAAATGTGTTTAAAACCAAAACCTTTTTCCTGCTGTGTGTCTGCTCTTAATTTAGGACTTGTAACTGGATACTGTAGAGTGAATCAAAATTGAAAAAAAAAACAATTAAATGATCTATGAATGTCCATTCTTTATTAAACCTGCTACCCTCACCTAACACATGGATGGGCTGAATTTTTTTGGAGCAAGTTAATCAAGTTCAGTGAGTTTTTCACTGATTGCATGCGTTTTCTAGTTTGACCTACCTGTTACATGTCCCATCCATCAGATTAAGGAAAATATGAAAAACAGGAAAGCAGTAATCATTGTAAAACTTTGGATTTGTTTTCCTGATTTGTACGTTACACCCCTATCTGCAACATACACATGTTGTATTACTTTAACCAGAAATACAGTGAATTGTGTATGTGCGTTTTCTTTTTAGTGTTTCACATTTGGGAGAAATTATAATATTGGATTCATGCTTTAAAATCGGATATATAAAATCGTGTGCTTTCATTCAAGACCACTTTCTCTTTCATGTATTCCAATTTTGTTTTGCTAATTTCTGTAACTGTAAAACACCTAAATGCTCCATAAAATGTACCACTTACCAGGGATGTGCGGTCAAGGGAGGCAGGTGAGGCTTTTGAAAAGTAAAAAAAAAACTAATAATGATAACATAAAATAAATTTCTCCACTGGTCTGCGCTGTGTTTGTTTTCTGTATGATTCCAATAATATTAATTTTTATAGTCCAAATCACTGAATTTGCACATTTCCTGATCAAATACAAGGGGAGAAACGCAAGGTGCCTCACCTCAGACTGCGCTCTCCCTCACACACTGCAGGGTTGATGTCTGCAATTGGCCCGTGTCTGTTGCTGTCTCTCTATGTCGCCAATATAATGTCTGCAGACATGTTTATTATACACCCTGACTTTCCACAGTCTAGCTAATACTTTAACTAGCCGAAGCCCGCCATAGCATACAGCGGTGTAAGAATAGGAACAGAAAATGGTGAGAAAGGAATTCATTATAACACAGGCTTAGGAAACCACCATCACAGTATAACAAAAATAGCAAAGGGCGAAACCAATGCCAATGGTCGAGAGTACTTTCCTGTAGCAGGCTACAGAAAACATTGACATGTATAGATAGACGCCACATTCACTGTGTTGCCCAATTAGCACGTCCGCCCTATTGCGAGTTGTAAAAATGTAATTTAAATTAATACAGGTAGATGTGGAAACCGGGTTTTCTGATGAAAAAACTTAACATTTTAAAAAGTATTGTTTACATACAACAGATTTTGGCGAATCATTTACATGCAATTATTTATGTTCATTTATACACTAATAATGGCAATTATTAAACAATAATAATTATTATTATTATTATTAAATAATTCCTCCCGTATACGTAACATTTCTCGGACTGCTTTCTTCCATCTCCGAAACATTTCTAGACTTCGTCCTGTTCTTACGCAACACAGTACTAAAGTATCGGTTAATGCCCGAGTCACCTCTATAGATTACTGTAATGGTATTCTGTCATCCCACAAAAACGTATCCATCGCTTACAATTTATTCAAAATTCTGCTGCCAGGATAATAACATGCTGTTCTAAATCCACTGGACATACTACACCTATTCTATCTCCGCTTCACTGGCTCCCTGTTAACTACAGAATACAATACTAAATACCGCTCTTAACATTTAAAGCTCTCCACAACCTCACTGATCTACAGACTGACACTCGTCTGCAGCTGTACTTTCTGTACCACACAAAGTGGGCGGGGCTCTCTGTCTAGCTTGCCCTTAGAGTTGGTGGGCGGGCTTTGGTGGGCGTGACTCTCTGTCTTGCTTGCCCTTAGTTAGAATTGGCGGGCAGGGCTCTGTCG
>JANRMT010062816.1:4227245-4298375 GCA_026402145.1 Polypterus bichir lapradei | reverse complement strand
ACATACAGTACAGGCCAAAAGTTTGGACACACCTCCTCATTCAATGTGTTTTCTTTATTTTCATGACTGAAGGCATCAAAACTATGAATGAACACATGTTCAGTTATGTACTTAACAAAAAAAGGCGAAATAACTGAAAACATGTTTTATATTCTAGTTTCTTCAAAATAGCCACCCTTTGCTCTGATTACTGCTTTGCACACTCTTGGCATTCTCTCGATGAGCTTCAACAGGTAGTCACCTGAAATGGTTTTCACTTCACAGGTGTGCCTTATCAGGGTTATTTAGTGGAATTTCTTGCTTTATCAATGGGGTTGTGTTGTGCAGAAGTCAGGTTAGTTGGACGATCATTTATTTTTCAACAGGACAATGACCCCAAACACACCTCCAGGCTGTGTAAGGGCTATTTGACCAAGAAGGAGAGTGATGGAGTGCTGTAAATGGTCATGAAAATAAAGAAAACACATTGAATGAGGAGGTGGGTCCAAACTTTTGGCCTGTACTGTATATATATATATATATATATATATATATAATTTTTTTTTTTTCAGATGCTTCATAGAGAAACCCATCAAAGTCCATCTTCGCATTCCGTACATGTACTTCTTTGAAAACTTTCCATTGTTCGAATATTAATGCACTAAAACATGTATCGCTAATGATAACCGGCTGACATGACATCAACGTGAGTTATGACTATGACATCCTGCATTTCGAGACTCAGACTATACTTGCCATTTGGGTGCGTTTTCTAGAAGAGGTCCTGCTGATTTCCGTATGGCACTGCATGGCATGTCGTAATGTCGTGGTACTGTCATGAATTATGAATTGCACTTTTTTAATAGATTATATCATTATATGATGATAAAGTGCATGTTGTCTTGCAAAAATTTAGCTGAATAGTGTAATGAGAAAATCTGGTGTATGTTAACATTATTTTTTATGAAATTCGCGCGCATTCCACACATACCGGTAACAGCGTTTGACGTAACCGGCCCCGCACACCCCTAAGGCCGCCTCTGGTGGAGGAAACCATCCATCCATCCCTCCATTATCCAACCCGCTATATATCCTAACTACAGGGTCACGGGGGTCTGCAGTAGCCAATCCCAGCCAACACAGTGCGCAAGGCAGGAACCAACCCCGGGCAGGGCGCCAGCCCACCGCAGGTGGAGGAAACCCTTTTAGCATATACTTTATTTTAAAACATTTAAACTACAGATATACGGTAACACTGCCAAAAGGACAGTGAATACTTGCTCCATGAATGGGTACTTCTTGCTACAGAGTTAATGAGAACACAGATTGATTAGCAAAATGTTGCTGAATATCAGTAATCCAACTTGCTTTTTAATTTTAATTTACATTTAAGTAAAATCTTGAATGGTATTTTCTGTTGCACCTTTTAGGCTAACTATTGACCCTAGTTTGGGAATTAAAGGCGCACTGGACAGTTACTGCCCTACCTAGGGTAACTTGCTGTCTTGTATTCATTGCTACTGGAATTTGTTTAAAAAATGAATTTATATAGATTATATAAATATTAAATTTGTAATTGTATCATTTTTTAATTTGCATAACAACAGCTTAGAAATATCTAGGTGGGTGCCAGTTATGACAAATGTGTTCATGCATTTTTCAGATAAAGGAGACCTGTTTTAAAGTGAGATTGTCGTACCCAATAATCAAGGCATTGGATTGTGCAAGTAAGAATTTTACTGTACTCTGTACACTTAAAATGAATTACCCTATAACAGGTTGTAGTGATGTACAATGTAACAAATAGAGAAAAGCGTGTAAAGTTTATTTCCAAGCAGAAACTGGAGACCATGTTTTAGCCATATAGCCTTCATCACAGCCAAAACATTGTGACTCATTTTTTGTTCCGATGAGAATAACCTTGACCTCAGTTTTTCCTTTTGCAGATTCCTGCTGACACACAGCTAGTTGTGTTCACTCGTCCGGATAAAAGACGGCCCCCTGGTGTGTGCTCTTGACATTATGATGTGTGATAGCAGAAAGCATGGAAGTGGAGGGGAAGCTGGAAGAATGCTGAAGGGCTTTGGGAGGTTGATGACTGAAGATAAATAATAAGAAGACAGAATTAGGGAGGTTTAATGATGAAATGTGTTGCTTGGTGAAAAGATAATTGTCTGCAACTAAACATCAGTAAAACCAAAGAACTGACTATTGACTATCACCACACCAAAGAGCCTCTTATGTCCGATCACTCTTCAGGGAGTGAATGTAGAGGTGGTGCACTCCGACGAGTATTTGGAGGTCCACATCAATGACATGTCAGACTGGTCTCATAACACAGAGGAACTGTATGACAAAGGGCATACCTCTTCTTCCATAGGAGACTGTGTTCCCTTAATGTGGGAAATGACATCCTTCACATCTTCCTTAACTCCATAATGGCTAGTGTTATTTTCTTCATTGTGGTGTGCTGGGCTGGTAACATCACTTCAAGAGAGGCCCACCAAATTAACAGTCTCAGGTTTGTTATGGAACACACTCTGGATCCCCTGGAGGTCATAGAGGAGGAGAGAACTGAAACAAAACTGAGTGTTATTATGAACGATGCTGCACATCCTCTTTCTGACACAGTAGCACTGAGGACTTCCAGCCAACAAATTATTCAGAAGAAGTGTGTCAAGAAACGCTAGGGGGGCTTTCTTTATACCAACAGCAATATGGCTGCATAATGTCTAGCTGTGACTGGACCTACAAAGTCAGATGTTTTTCTATCATTTTAATTTTCTTCCTTTTAGTCATTCTTGTGTGCATACAGACCATAGTGAGAGAGAGTGTGTGTGTGTGCGTGTGTGTGTACATGGGCATCATAGTGGGGGGGGAGGGTAATAATTACCCAGGGCCCACTTAGGCATCAAAGCCTGATATTAAAACTTTGTTTTCAAGAGCAAGGGGCCCACAGAGTCTGCTTATATATATATATATATACATATATATATATATATATTTATATATATATATATATATATATATATATACTGTATATATATATATTGTGGTCTATGGCCGGCTTGTCGTCCCAGCCAATACCCCCAGGCCGCCAGATGGAGCCCTCCCTGCAGCATGGAGGTGCCCCGAAGACCAGCAGGGAATCCTGGACAATGGAGTTTTCATCCACAACCCTGCTGGATACCACAGGGGATGCTAGATGGAGCTGCAAGGAGGAACAAAGAATATTATTTGCCCTACGCCCCGGAAGCACGTTGTTCCCCTTGTCCATGTGACTGGGACGTACTAGGGCAACGCAAAAGGCCTCTAGCGCTGATGTCCAAAGTTTGATTCCCGAAAAGGGGTGCAGCGAGTGTGTATGCCTGATGAGCCCAGAATTAGGGCGAAACACATGTTGCGTACTCTTTGCATTATTTGACAGTAAAACTATTTCAACTATATATATATATATATATATATACTATGGGGCTCTGCCCCCTGCTCACTTTGCAATTTAAACAGATTGTTATTTTCATGGGAATTGTTACATATGCATAATAGACCTAACTATTTTACATTACAGCGAGTAATAAACCATAGTAAAGAATAGTAAAACGTAATAAATTGAACGTAAATTATGTTTCATGTTGCGTTAAAGGTATTTGTTGCATTATATGTTTTTGTTCTGTTTGGCTTTGAAATTAACACGCAAATACTTTTTAAACTTACACTTTTACTGTAAAACTTCAGTAAAAACAATACTGGTACGCTTTGGAATAAGACCAACTTGGTATACGCCCTGTTTGGACGTGAAAAATGTTGCTTGGTATGCGACCTTTGTTTGGATTACAACTCGTGTGCTAGAACACCGCGCGCTACCCTTGTTTACCTCTCTCGAGACAAACCCACGACTGCCCACGAGCGTCAGTACGGTAGTTGCTAGCATTCAGTGAACAACCCGCGCTATAACTCTATGTGGATTTTCCCGTGATTTTGTGTTTTTTTGCGTAAATTTGAATTGATTGTTGAAAAGTATGAAGGTGGCATGCGTATCTGGGACATGCCTGCTACATACCGTATGACGAGAACGATGGTATCTACGATTGTGAAAAACAACGACGTTATTAAAAAGTAAAGTGAGGTTAAATTTTCATTTATTTCATCGAATTGCTTTTGTATTTATGTATTTTAATATTAAGCAGTGTTTAAATTATTTTATACAACCCCATCAATGTATAATATGACAATAACAATAGGATTTTTTTTCATGGGAACGGATTAATCATTTTCCCTTTATTTCTTATGGGAAAAAATCGTTTGGTATACGTCCTGTTTGGTATAAGTCAAAAGATCTGGAATGGATTAAGGATGTATACAGAGGTACCACTTTATTTGGAATTAACTTTTCGTCAATATCGCATTGAATTTTGATTCCGTGTGTGGAGTTACATCGTGACAACACAACTTATAACTAACTGCCCATGAGCGAATATCGTTTTTTTCTCTCTAATAAATAAACCGACTTTTTCGAATGTTTGTCCCTGTGATTTTTTAATTGTCATAACAAAAGCACTACCTTTCTTGTCGCCTGTTAATATTCTACATGTAAATTTGTTCGACCAATTTTCAATACAATTAATCTTGTCCTATTGCATAGCCCATAAGATTGTGGGTTCGCTTCCTGGGTTCCTCCCTGTGTGGATAGCGCTTTGAGTACTGTACTGAGAAAATAATTATTATTATTATTATCACTCAGACATAAATTATGCAATAACATCACGATACAGCCTTCTTTCAAAAGTAATTTGGCCGGTGAAGGACCGGACGATGTTAACGGTTGTAGATATTCTATGGGATGTTGTAAGTTGATGTCTACATCTTCCGCTTCAGCATAGTCTATTAATACGCATTTAGCCAATTTGCCTAGTAACCGATCGACAATTTTCTCGTTAATTCGTTTGACTTCAGCGTTTCTCGGTGCTAGGGTTGGCCATGTACTCATTTCTTCTGTTGATAATCCTTCCGGATGGAATTCTACAATAAGATTTGGACATAAGTCTTCTTTTATTGGGAACTTAAAGTTAGGAAAACTTAAAATTTTATAAGAGCTGAGAGCGTAGGAACTGTGAGAGGTGAGAAGACCGTGGGTGTGGACCGTTAACCGTAAAAAGTTGAGAGGAGGGCGGGACCTCAAAAAATATCTTGGCAATAGTTTCGTCTCGTGATTTTCTTTTATAATATCTATCTATATATTTATTTAAAGAGCTTCTAAAAAAAGCCTATCCCTGCATTAAACCTACTCTGGATGGGATGCCTAACGGCAGCCCATTCATAGACTGAGAAAAACATAGAAACTTGGCATAAAAGTGGCTGCTAGCAAAAATCATCCCGGGAATTAAGCACTTTAAGGTGACAGTAAGGTACAAAAAATATTTTTCAGGAAAATACTAAAATGTACCGTATGTTGTACCATGTTAGCCATTATGGATGTAATGAGAACTCAACCAAAATTAAACTTGTTATTGGCTAACTAAATAGATTACTGTATGCAAGCTTTCGAGGCAACTCAGGAATTGTAATATTTTAGTTAGCCAATAAAAGGTGTCCTTTTGATTGACTTCTGATTTTCTTTTGGAAAAAGAAATGTATTGTTAAATTAATACAATATCTATTCACAAAACAAATACTACTAAAACTCGTTTTTGTTTGATTTAATAAGCACCTTTAATAAAAAAAAAAGTACTATTAAAAATAATAACCGCCTGCTGCATTCTTACGCCCGCTCTGCATACTGACTGCAACCGAGTGTTGCAAACGCTCTAGTTTTGAATCACTCGTTGGTACGGGATCGCTCGAGTGCGCATGCTCTTAGTGACGTCGGCGCCCACGAGACTTCATTCGGCAGTGCGGTTACCACGAGAGAAGGCGGTCTTCCGCTTGTTGTGAAAGGGGTTGCTTGTGTAGCTGGTAGTGAAGTCGGCGGGTTGTATGTAAAAGAATAGCATTGTTTCTTGACCCAAGGAGTTCTTTGTGTTTTAACTGAAAAGCCGAACAAAGGAGCATTTTTTTCGGGTCCGGTCTGGAAAGGCCAGGCGTGTAGTGTCGTGGAGTGGAAGCGGTTCCTTGAGGCGCCATGCTGGTGACGGTGTACTGTGTGCCGAAAGACCATCAAGAGATCACCTTCTCCCTTGAGGTGTCGTCCGAACTGGAGCTTCGGGATTTCCTTGCTTTGTGTGAGCTGGAGTCGGGCATCCCAGTCTCGGAAATACAGGTGAAAAGACTGGAAAGGCATCCGTGTCATTGTTTGGTGTGGTGAGGTGAACCTAGTCTGGTTAGATGGCACTGTGTGGAGCTAGCGAGGGGAATCCCAGACCGGCACTCGTTAACTTTTCCTAAATGTTAATTTCTTGTAACGCCAAAATGCCACAGTAGTGGATAAAAGAGACAGTTGTGACAGACTTGCACTGACATCCCTTCAAAACGGAGTACACTGACCATACACGAGTACACAGAGTGGTTTTGGGACCGTTGAAAATACAGCGAGCAGTAACGGCTTACCCCATTTAAACGAGATACCCCACTTAGCTTACAAACGTGCAGACAGGATGTTGAGCTTGTTTCGTCCGTCATGTTTTTTTTTTTTTTTTTGCGGTTTAAGAAACAGTAGTTAACACATTCAGGAATTCGACTTCTCGAGAAAGATGAAAGGTGTTTAAAATATGTCAGCTAAGGCCCGAAGGCGATCTGTGTATAGTTCACACATGGGTATGGGTTTCTTTATTGATTTCGCTTTTTTCCCGACCCATTTCTAAACGTTAGAAAAGGTTCGTATCGTAGCTCATCGTAAAGTTCAGCTGGAGGCGAATTACGCAGAAAATGTAGGGAGCTCTCTTAATACCTTTAGATTGTTTCTAATCCCTGGAATAGTTTGCACATTATGGTGAAGAAAGGGGCTTTGTAGTAGTTAGGGGTATTGTTTCACGCTTTTTGAAAACTGGTCTAGAATCGGGTCATTGAGTGTAGAGATCCCTGCGTTCTCTACGTTGATTTCTCGTTGTGTTGCTCAGTGCTAAACGTGCATATCAGGTTGACTGGAAAGTCTAAATTTGACCCTGTGTTGCTGCCTGTTCCCGGCGATGGGCTGTCGTTTTCAATGAGGTGCACATGCAAAGCACTGTTTACTGTTAATCACGTGTTTAAGTGACATTACGACACTGCCAAGCTGTCAGAAGCTGGCCACCCTAGTTAAAGCTGGCTGTTGGCGGATGTTAAAAGACTGATTACCTGCTGGTGGGGCTACACAGAAATCCTGTTCAAGTCGAAAACCAGGATGTTAACATTGGCACTTTTAAAGTTGCAGAGGCTGTGCTTTTGTTTTTATTTGACGCTTCGTTAATTGCACAGGGGAAAATAATGCAGTGCTTCACATTATCGGGTGCCAATGTGTCACAAAGCTACTGCTTGATTAGCAGCTAAGGATGGGGAGGGGGCATGCTACTTACAAAATAAAGGAAAACTATATAGAAAAAGGATACCTTTTTTTTTTTTTGGCAAAATATTGGTCAAGTTCAGGTTATTGCACAGAGCTGCCATTGCTGTTTTGCCTAAAGTCATTGGCTTTACACTTTTTATTCCACCATTTAAAAAGGTCTACTTAAGGGAATACTCCACTCAAAACTGTTGTTTTTTGTATATATGTTATTCCATGTTGTTTGTAGTGATGGGTGAGGAAAAATACTAATGTTTTAAGTCATGTTTTTCATGTTTAACTGCAGAACAAAAGTAACACATTAATGATTGTAAAGCCTGTTTTATACATAAATATATGGTGCAGTTTGATCAGCCAGCCAACGTTACTACAGGTCTAACCTTAACAGCAATCAACTTTGGTAATCATAGTAGACCGATCTATGCACATGTCTTTATAAACACCCGCTGGGAGTTGTGGTGAAGGGAGGAATGCTGTATACAGAGGCCTTGTTCAGACCATGTATTTTCTTACAAAATGCAACTAAATATCCTTTAAACATCACATAAGAACATCCCAAAAAAATAACAGGTCCTATCTTACTTCCCTAATATTTACAACATCCTCTTCCAAGCATTCATGTTTTTGCTGTCATTAATAAAATCCGCAAAATTCACAATTTCATAGATAGCACTATATGACTGTTTTTTATACGTCATTGTGCACAAGTCATTTTTAATTTACTAAAACCACTCTCTTACAACTATAATGATCGGTAACGTGCAAATAATATACAACACAAAAGGCACATCTGTTGAGTTGCTGCAGCCTTAGAACATTATAAGAGGTATCAGTTCATCTTTAGAAGTGGCACAATTTATCGTGTTCAGGTACGTCATTTGGCATTCAAAGTCTGTTTTCAGATCACCAGATATTGTCACTGAAGTTGCCATTTTGAAATCAATGAGTTTGTGCATGGATCTTTATGGGCCCCTCGCCAGCCCAGGATGATTGTATGTGAATTTCCACTCTTTGCTCTTCCAGTATTTGTGCTACATGATAAGGTGCCTCACCAGCTTTAGAATTTGTCATTTTACACACAAGGTAATTCAAGAATCCTGTTGCTGTTCTGGTGTGCCTCACTATTTTAGCTTTTTTAAGACAAAGCAGTCAAAGCTGTTTTCAGTTCCAGTGTTTGCGAAACCTACCACTAGGTATTCACTGCTGTATCTTTCTTTTTTGGTGCATTGTTTAATCTTTTCGGAATTAGACTGTGAACTGTTTTCTTGCGTGCCCTTTAAGACAGGGGTCGCCAGCTCTGGTCCTGGAGGACCACCGTGGCTCCAGGTTTTCATTCTTACCCCTTTTTTTTTATTTTTTAATGAGTGCCCTGTTTGTGCTGCTAATTAACATCTTGTGAATTCACTTTAATTGACTTTTAAGATTTGTTGCCCTGAATCTCTTCTGTGTTCCCCTGAATTGCTTCATTTCTTTCCTTAAATGGCACCCAAAGAGAAATGAGTTGTGAAGTGAGTGAGCCAAGAGAAGAGCCTCAAACTCCAACCGATTTCACTCCAAGCAGCTGCTTAATGAGGTGCCGATTCTTGTCAGTAATTAAATCCGTTCTTTAGTTCTATGGCTTGTTGCTGCTCTCATTAGCAGACATTTACGAAAGTGTTGATTTTCTCTTTTCTAAGAGAACTGTTAAAATATTTTGGGGACCTGAGCAAATCGACATTCCTGAGACCTTCATCTTTCTTTATTTTCAGATATTGTGTGGGACACCAGTTGTTTTGGCTCATTTTATATCTCACTGCTAATTAAAGGAGAAAACAAGTAAGGGGTCTGAGTCTTCAAGAGCAAGTCAGTTAAAATGAATTCAAAAGAAGTTAATTAGCAGCAAAAACGGGTCACTTATTAAGAAAAGGGTTAGGATGAAGACCTGCAGCCACGGTGGTCCTCCAGGACTGGAGTTGGTGACCCCTGCTTTAAGAGACCAAGCTTCTATTTACTTATCCATAGTAATATCTGTTCCATAAATTAAAATTTCAAAATCAGATATCATTTAAACTACCTGTTGTCGTATCACAGAGCTTAAAAGGGAGCTCATGCCGATCCTACAAGTTGCTAGGCTAGATAAATCAGTCATTTTTTTTATAAATCTGATGATTTATTTTTATAAGAATATTTTAACCAATTTATGTATTTTAGTTTGTATATTTACCATTTTACAATAAAAACAAATTGATCTTTTGTTGTGTTTGTTGAAGATCAGGCAAATGTGGATATCAGTGCAAAACAGTGCTTTTCAGCCTGTTTGTTGCTAGACACCCTAGATAGGTCATCAGCTCAAGTTTTAAAAAGAAAAAAAAAAAATCAGCCTTTCCTTTAATCTTTTAGAGGGCTTCTAATTGCAGTTCTAAGTTTTGCACCCATTCAAAGGAACATTTTGCTTTTGCATGCTGTAGAATTGAAATGACTGATACATAAGTGCTGTTATGAGCAGATGACAAAATGTTATACACTGCACATTGCGGGAAGAATCACGGACAAGCTCTTCAAATGCCCCATAGCCTCCCCTACTCCTGATTCTTCCAGTTCTGTACCAACCTCACAAGGTTCATCCCAAAAACTCAAAACAAACGGGACTGTTAAAAGAATGTACAACCAAGAATTTCCAAGGTATACATTTTGTTTTTCTATAAAGCAAGGCAAGAAATGGGCTAGCTGTGGTATGCTGTCAAACGAAAGCAGTAAAGTCTTCCAAACTATAAAATAATTTGGAGACAAAAATTGTTTGACTTTCATTTTTAAATGAAAATCTCAGCACTTCACAAAAAACCTCATCATTCTGGCATGTTTGTACAACAAGCCAACAGGCACTCTGTTTGCACAACGAAATATAAGAAGACGCCTGCTATTGCCGGACAGCTCGTGTTCTGGAATTTCTAGATGAGTCAGCCACCAGCAAACTTAAAACATTCCTCTTTGTTCACTTATCCCTAATTTCGACAAACTTGCGAACATCCGACAAGCCCCAATTACTGTTTAAAAAGACAGACGGGCACTAAATTTAATTCTGTATTAAACACCCAAGTGTCGACTTGTTTTTGTATGAGTACTGTGCATATTTCATCTGTCACATGAGGTGTATTTAAATGTTGGATATGTATTTGCTATTTTTTAATGTGTGCCATTCTGGGGAGAATGTTGGGAAGTTTACGTTAAAATTACTCCAGATAATGGGTTCGCACTGAACAAAAATAGATGAAACTGAGCACCAAGGCCTAACAGGTTGAATAACCTAACAATGTATCGCATATACTACAAATGACAATCCAGGTGTCGCGGTTCAGGAGACTTCACAAAGTTCCAACTGCCTTGCTATCGAGTACCTTCACACAATTTGAAATACCATGCATGTCCTAAAGTTGTGTCTACTTGTGCAAGCTCATGTCCTTAATTATAAGATCAAGCTGTCTACCCTATGTAGCCAGAAGTAGGATGCTATTCTGGACAGCAAAGTCATAAGGTCCATAATTATGACTTTATTTGTATCTTTGAAGACTTCTTTGAAACTCTGCTAAGATCAGCATTTTCTTGTTTTATGGTGCATACAAATAATTGGCTATTTTTAAACTTGATGAAGCCAGTTAAATAATAGATAATTTGGTATACTTGCCACATAACTGCAATTGGTGTTTACACATTAGTGACAGTAACAGTTCATTTTGTGAGTAAGTCAGAGTCCGCCCTGTTAAATGTAGGTGTGCAAAATAAAATGCATTGGAGTATGTAGTGCAACAAAAAAAATGACCTCTAAAGTTGAGAGTAGGATGATGTTGTTTTCTTTTTCTCAGATAACGTTTGTGGAGCAGCCTCTAACAGATCCCAAGCTTCCCCTTGCCTCATATGGGCTGAAAGATGGTGACATGGTGGTGCTGCGGCAAGCCGAACGACGATCTCCAAGTCAGCCTCCGCCTCAGCCTCCAGTTCCAGGTATCTTGCCTTTGGATTGGTTTACCTTTTCTTCTTCTTGTTCTTGCATCCCTCAGATCCCCAGATTAAACAGATTCTATAGATTTTTACAAATCACTCTTTTATAACAAGTCACTTTTAGCAATTTGAAAATGAAAAAGAAAACCACTTACAATAAAGAGTAACTGAATATGATAAGCCGTTATGTTTTAAGAGTGCACATGTGTTTCAAATATTACTTTATGCTTATTTCGTTTTGCTTCGCCTAAGGATACTTGTTACAGTGCATTATGCCATTAATGTCTAATTCAAAATAATTGCTTTTGTATTTATCAGTAGTGTTAAATTATTCATTTTAAATCGTACATGTTAATGTTTTTGTATTCCTCTAAAATGCAGTAACTCTTCTTTAACTCTCTCCTTCTCTTGTCTTACAAACTCCTACCCAATCTCACAAAAATTTCTTAGGTCTGCCTCGAATTGATTTCAGCACCATAGCTGTACCTGGTATGTCCAGTCAGCAGCAGCATAAGCAGCAGCAGCAGCCGCCAACACCCCGGCCACAACCCCCCCGGGCTCCTCCGCCAATGCCGCCTTCTACTTCTGGCTCTAGTCCTGCTTCCTCGCCTCAAGGACTGGATGACCCTGCACTTCTACGGGAAATGCTACTTGCTAACCCTCATGAGCTGTCCTTGCTGAAGGAAAGAAACCCACCTCTTGCAGAGGCTCTGCTCAGTGGAGACATAGGTAGATATAAAGAAACGTAGCTAAGAATGGAGGAGTTATCACGTACTGTTTTTCAGTAACACTGAAATGTAAAGGTTCTTTGGTAGGGAACAATTTTTTGATTGCAGTGCTTTGGAATGTGTTCACTTCAGTCTTGTGGGGACAATTTTTTTTTTTAATTTTTTTATTTTTTTTTGCATATTTATCATTAAATTTGCTATAATGTGAATGGTATAAGGGATGTTGACTTATCTATAATTGTTTATGAAATATCAATTTAATGTGTCTGTGTCACAAGTAAGATGCATAGATTCATTAAAAGCAGCATTGTCTGTCAGTTCTGACAAATTGCACAAAAGACACATCACACACAGGACAGCAGTACAATACCATCTTATACTGTGAGATTACAAATACAACGTACAACTCATTTCAAATCTTCTTCTTTTAGCTGCTCCCGTTAGGGGTCGCCACAGTGGATCATCTTCTTCCATATCTTCCTGTCCTCTCCATCTTGTTTGTCACACCCATCATCTGCATGTCCTCTCTCACCACATTCATAAATCTTCTCTTAGGCCTTCCTTTTTTCCTCTTACCTGGCAGCTCTATCCTTAACATCCTTCTCCCAATATACCCAGCATCTCTGCTCCACACATGTCCAAACCAACACAATCTCGCCTCTTTGACTTTGTCCCCCAACCATCCCACCTGAGCTGACCCTCTAATGTCCTCATTTCTAATCCTATCCATCCTCGTCACACCCAATGCAAACAACTAATTTCAAATATATATACTGCAATGGGTTGGCACCCTGCTGGGGATTGGTTCCTGCCTTGTGGCCTGTGTTGGCTGGGATTGGCTCCAGCAGACCCCCGTGACCCTGTGTTCGGATTCAGCGGGTTGGATGATGGATGGATGGAGATATATATATAAAAAAAAGCCAAATACCACTGACTCAACACAAAATCTCCCGAACCATGAGGACTTGAAATTTGGAATGTAGGTTACCCTTGGCCCATAGGTGTTCGCTAAGAAATGGTTTTAAAAAATTTGTGGTCCAAGCACAAAATTTCTTAGTTTTTTTTGACCCGTTTGTATGTTTGTCCGCTTTTCACGAGAGAACTACTTAATGGATTTAGCTCTTTTTTTTTCTATAATTTACTTGAACATTCCGGTTGATTTTGCGTCTTCAATCATTGCGCTAAGAGTCATAGTTCGCTTGCGGGATCGATTTATATTCATGCTAATCTGAGACAACGGCTGAGGGGAGGGGGAAGAGTGACGTCAGAAGTATAGAGCTGGGTGGGGCCCTCCTCACTGTCCTGTTTCACTAATATGCGGGCGGGGTCATGGGGGACGGCTAGTAATGCATATAATACCTTAGGCTTAGGTTTTATTTTAAAACTGTAAACTTTCACCATTATGTTAACTCAAAAATCTTTCATTGAGCACTAGTGAATGTGTAATACAGGTGCCTTAAAAGGAAGTAGCAGAAGAGCAATTATGTATCTTGTCTGATTAGCCTACAGTTTGTAATGTGGAAAGCAGAAAACGTGTCATTGATACTCGTATAATTGTCTTATTTACAATTGTTGCGTAGTTATAAAGCACAAAGAATATGCATATTTGACCCAAATCATTCTACCCTTTACAGACCAGTTTTTAAAATGTTAGTGAAACTGGTGCATCTCCGGGAGCACTTATGGTGTCCCAAGTAATAAACAAATATATCTTGATATAAAATATCAATATTATCTTCAATATCTTGATGTAAAATATCTACTGTAGTACCGTAAGTGTTAGCAAATGGTAGTTTTGAATCAATACTAAAATTTTGACTCATAAATAATGCCAGCTTTCAGAACTTATTGCCAAACTCCATGGCATGGTGCACAGATGCTCGCCTCCCTGGTGTGCTCACACTGCGTTTCTGTTTATAGCATAATATGTGTAATCCTCAGAGGAGTGAGGGATTGTGAAATCATGATTATATCAAAGTCATAACTGGTTAAGTCCTAATCATACCTTTCAAGTTTATACTATCAAGGGAATAGGGGGTTTTGCTGGTGGGCAGGAGGGGTTGAGTGCAAAGTTGCTGTTAATTTACAGCACTAAAAATTCCAAAATGCTGGTACTGTATTACAAATATATACTGTGAAACCCTAGCATGTAATACAAGAAAGTCGGATACCAGTGGTATCATAGCGGCCCCAACTTTCACCAGGTGGTCATTGTGTACCTGATCAGTGTAAATGGACGCTAAATGAGCTGAACCAGGGTCTGATGCATTGTTGCCTGTGCACTCGTATGTAATAATCTTCTTATATAATATGCTACTGTGGCTGCTCATTTTTCTGTCCAGGATGTTAAATCCCCTGTAGCTCGCAAACCGTTTGAACACTTGACCCGAAATTTGGGTACACATATACTACGTGATGTCTACTATCCGCTTTTGGGGTGATGACTGACCTCCAAGGTTATTCCTCTTTTTATTTTAATTTTATTTTATTGTATAATCAACTCTTGGCAGTGGTCAGTAGGGCGGCCATGCGCCACATGCGTACGGGCACCGTTCTTATTCCCTACCACTTTCCTCTACCACTTCATATCTTAAATCATTCTTGAGGCAGATTGAAGATTTAAGTGTCAGCTTAAGTGAAAAATTAAGGAAAACGTACTAAGTAATTGCAACACAAACACTGATTTAAACAGTTTTAACGTGAAAAGATGCCGACGGAAGAAGAGAAGAAGCAGGCCGCTAGAATGGAGAAAATAGCTGCAAAGGAAGAAAGAAATTATCTAAATGTTTGCTGCATTTCATACATTTTGTTTCACTTGCCTAACAAATTATTCACAGAACATAGTTTAGTAAGTCCATATACACAGATTTCTTTACAGTTGTCAAGTTTTATATCATATGTCTTGCCGATCGGTCAACTTAATACATGTATACATGAGACATAATTTGATTATCTGACAGGCCATAATTTTATCCTGGTAGTTGACAGTTTCAAGGCTTCCACTGTAATAGAAAAACGTAAGAGTCAGCTAACAAGTATGTTCTGTTATCAGTTGTTCTTTTAATCTGTACCAGGTCACACAAATGGCTATTTAATTTCACAAACATTTTAATTTCCAGCTGTGGAATTCCCTTCGCAAGCAGGAAGATCATCCCATGCCAAAAATAATCTCTTTTAATATGTGCTTGCAAGCTATTGTGGCTAGAGTAGCCAAAACCAGTACTGGAGTAAAAGTACTGTTACTTTAAAAAAAATATTACTAAAGTAAAAGTACTAACTCAAAAATTAACAAGATAAAGTGTACTGAATTTTATGTAATTTATATTATGCTTTAATGTACTGAAACAAAAACAATGCAAAGATTTTCAACCCTTTAGAAAACTTTTTTTCCCAGTAAATGTACTACTTTGAGTAAAACTGGAATAGCCAAAAAGATAGATAAAACAAAACAGTTTTTTAAATACTTTTTACAGATCTTTTCAACAGGTTTAGTTATGTACAGTAAAAACGCAAACCTTCGTATTTCAGACCAAATGAACCTTGAAATACCGCCTGTCCCTAAACACGTTTTTTTCTCCACCACTTAAAAGTACTTTGAATTGCATTATTGTGCAGCGGTAATGAAATATTCACCAGTATTATGAAAATGTTTCATTAACACTCCATTAAAAATACATTTAATCCAACCTATGCTGTGGAATAAATTGCATCCATGCACATTCCAACTAGGAGTAGAGCTTAAAACATCAGTAATAAACGACCTGCTTAAACCTCAATGTACTCTATACATGCAACTTCGGCTCAGGTAATAGCAGTGATTGTATGTTGCACATCTGCTTAATCCGGTACTGCAGTGGTGCCAGCATCAAGCAGACAGCTTCTTGTGGTGCTTTTTGTTCTTCTTTCATTAATTTACGATTATAACTCCTTTATTTGTACTCTGGTGGTAATTCGCAACCTCATCTGTCAGGCTGCTATATAAATTTTAACTGCTGACTATTTTTTTGGGGTCAGGTTTATTTTTATTTAAAATATTTGTCTGGTGTGTATTTTGTAGGTATTGTCATAAATGATAGAAGACAGCAGTGTAGTAACTTTTCCATTTTTAACCTGTACACAAAGTCTTTATTTGCCTTTCAATTTTGAATTATATCTGCAGATAATGAAAATGGTATTTTTTTGTCAATAGTTTTCATTTTGCTTGTTTAATAATTTCTGACTAATAGGGACTATTTATATAAAAAAAAAAAAACAACAATCCCATGCTTCATGACTATAGTTCTCTTAGTTACAAATCATCTTATGTAAAGAGTGCATTGTTTACTTTTTGTATACTATTTTTAATTATTAACTAATCTTAGTTTTTTTTTTCTTTGGCATCTTCTGAAGTGCTTTTAGCTACATCCTTTTTTATGAAAGTTTTGCTATAGAAATAAGTTTTGTTGTTGAATGTATCCATTAATTAATTTATATTGAATCTAGAGAGGTTTACAAAGGTGCTTCTCGAGCAACAGCAAGAAAGAGCACGGAGAGAACAGGAGAGGATTCGGTTACTCACGGCAGACCCATTTGATTTGGAGGCGCAAGCAAAGATTGAGGAGGATATCAGGTAAGAGTCATAGAACACTAACTTTATCAAAAAGTAAAACTCAGTTTGTAAAGTGAGGTTTTGGAAGTAGTATTCTAGCCCGTCAAATCAAGTTGGGGAGCGTGCACTGGTACAGTGCGTTGCCGCACCCACTAAACGACGAAACAACAAAGGATACCGGTTGACAGCCCCCCAGGCAGACATGCAGTCCAGTCCCACCCTCCGGAAATGACCCTCTATCTGCCGCAGCCAGGTGTTATGTGGGTGACCCCTTGGCCTGGTTCAGTCACTCGGGTACCCAACAATGAGGATCTTACGAGGTGGATCACCGTTGGGGAAACACACCACATGGCTGTAGTGCCGTAACTGACGCTCCCTCACAATGCAGGTAATGTGCCTCATTCGGGACTCCATGAGCAACACAAAGTCAAACCTACTGTACCCAAGGATTTTCTGGAGAGACACGGCACCAAAGGAGTCCAGTCTTCGTCTCAGGTCACTGAATAGCGTCCATGTCTCTCAACCATATAGCAAGACAGGAAGCACCAGGACTCTAAAGACTTGGACCTTCGTCCTTTTGTATAGATATGAAAGTTAAAAACGGAAGTTGATTAATTGTATCTTATTACAAGTTACTGTATTTGTTTAAACCAATACTCTGAAGTATATTATGTATGAAGTTCAAAAAGTAAAGCCAGGGAACAAGACTAATGTTTCTCATTTTATGTAACTTGGGAGGTTTCTACACCTGAAGTCATAAGAAAGTTGTCCTTGATAGTTTTTTTGTTAGGCAGAGTGTGTCATTGCCATGCATACGTGGGTTACTTCTACAGTGCACTACCACCTGTGTGAGGCTTTAAGCTCATCTTGCTCTGCTTCAGCGGAGACTCATCCAATCCTGAACCATAATAATCACAGGTAGTTCTTTCCAGTTTGGATATACTGTATGTTTTTAAAACATGACAATGATTTCTCAGTGCTTGCCATAACAGCTGTCTTCTGCCTTGCATTGGTAAAAGTATTTAATTTTGCTTTCAACTGTGGTTGGTGTTCCTTTTCCACTTCTAGCAGTGCAAGTCTAATATTAGGGTTTTCTGGTCAGTTTTATAAGTATTGTATTTTAGAATGTCATTGTTTGGTATTGGTCTCGAAAGAAATTAGATTGTAGCCTTTCATGGCGTATTGATAAGACCTCTTTTCTTCTCTCCAGACAACATAATATTGAAGAGAACATGACTATAGCGATGGAAGAGGCACCAGAGAGCTTTGGTCAGGTTGTGATGCTGTACATTAATTGTAAAGTCAACGGTCACCCTGTGAAAGCATTTGTGGACTCTGGTATGTATCCTCCTCTTTAACATTTTTAACAAGCATTTAGGCAGGTGTGGTTTTACAACACTTATAGTGTAAACATTATAAAGATTCAGCAACCATACAAAATGATTTTTGTGGAGAAGGCAAAAATGAAATTTTTAACATTAAAATCAAAATAGTCATCATTTAGTTTTGTCAGCATGTTTGAAATATTGATATAGTACTGCAATGTTTAAAAATTGAGCTTTTATTAATTAATTTTTATTTTACATTTATTAAAAAGTATTTTCCCAAACCATTCTGATTAGTTCTCCCTGAGAGTACTAGTCATTAGAATCTTTACAAATAATATAAGAGAAATACAGTTAGGCTGGCTATTGTGAAACACTATGTTGGACTAACTAAGGAGTAAACAAGAACTGTTATTTTTCCCACTCACAGGTGCTCAGATGACCATTATGAGCCAGGCTTGCGCTGAGCGATGTAACATTATGCGCTTAGTTGACAGACGGTGGGCTGGAATTGCTAAGGGAGTGGGCACTCAGAAGATCATTGGTCGGGTTCATTTAGGTAGGTGTATTTCTTTGACACTCTCACTTTATTTACGTAATGCAGAGTGTTTGGTTTTATCTGCTGATCATAAGACAGTCTTTAATATTGTCTTGTAGTGAACAGAGTTGTATTTTAATGTGGAATGTTTTGGTTCAGCTCAGGTGCAGATTGAAGGGGATTTCCTGCCATGTTCTTTCTCAATTTTAGAAGATCAGCCCATGGATATGCTGCTTGGACTTGATATGCTGAAGCGACATCAGGTGAGTCTTTTATCTTGCAGGTGCTCTAAAGTAGAGGTGATGCAACAAGCAGTCATGAGTAACACATGGCTAGTGATTTAAACACATTTCTTTAAATAAAGTATCAAGAAGAGGCAAGCAGAAGTGATGGTTAGACTCATCTTTAGACTGAACAGTTAAGTGCTTTGAGCACCTATATTCAACTCCATCCATGTTATTGAAAGTGTATTATCAAAATTAATATTCTGCAATTTTTATTTGGGTTACTTCATTTTTGTCTGCAGGTTTTATGTTTTGGATTTCTTATGCCAAAAAATTTTCTCAGGATTATGATATTCTAGTAAGTGTCAAATGATTAAGCAGTTGGACAAGAAATTACAAGGAACACAATGGCACAGGTTCAATTCCAACACCTTGCTTACTTACAAATAATTCAGCCTACTGTTGGTTTCATGTTGCAAAGCAGTCTGGTGAAGGTTTTCATTGTGAATGGCAATATACAGTATAAAATATTGATATGTGCAAATTTGCTCAGCTTCACAGAGAAACAGAGTTTTAGAGGGAATTTATCTTTTTTTAATTGCAAATTCAGTTTCAAAATCAGATGCTACTTTTTGCATAGAAATGTAGGATCTTCAAAACATTAAAGAAGAATAATCAGTCAGTCTCCAACCCGCTATATCCTAACACAGGGTCACGGGGGGTCTGCTGGAGCCAATCCCAGCCAACACAGGGCGCAAGACAGGAACAAATCCCTGGGCAGGGCTGCAACCCACTGCAGGACACACGCGTGTACACACCAGGGACAATTTAGGAACACCAGTGCTGCTAACCTGCATGTCTTTGGACTGTAGGAGGAAACCAGAGCACCCGGAGGAAACCCACACAGACACGGGCAGAACCCAGGTCTCCTTACTGTGAGGCAGCAGTGCTACCGCTGTGCCAGCGTGCCGCCCTAAGAAGAATATAGTTTTTCTGTTTCTCTTCGGTTATTTGTAATCTGTTTTACTGTACATAGTGCCTCACATTATTATTCAGAGCTCTTGACAAAGTTGCTAACCATTTTATAACACAATGGTGAAATGCATCTTGTGCTCCCCTTCAGTGCTCGGTGGACCTCAAGAAGAATGTACTGGTAATAGGTACTACAGGAACAGAAACACGGTTCTTGCCGGAGGCTGAGTTGCCAGAGTGTGCCCGTTTGGCTTATGGAGCAGGTAGAGAAGATATTCAACCCAGTGAAATTGCTGACCGTGAGTTGGCTGAAGCCTTGCAAAGATCTGTTCAGGAGTCGGGTAAGCTGAGGAAGAATGGGTGGGCCTGTCATTACTCATATGATGCCTGACTGCATGTTTCTGCATTGCATGTTCTTATGGTCTGTCACCCTTATGTACATTCAAGGCCAGTGTTAGTTCACGGTGTCAGTCATGGATGTTACCCCTTTAAAATGTTACCTTTTGCACCTTTTAGGGAAAGGAAAGAGTGTGTTGTAGAAAACAAGAGAACCAAGGTATAGATGATAATAACATACCACTTAAAGTGTGGAATCAAACCATATAGAAACCTGTTCTCTGTACCAGTAACTTAATACATTGCATATTGTTAATATCATCAGTAAAAGCTGTTGAATCATTCTTACTGCAATACCAGCTATGTATTAAGTTACCGTTGCAGTACCTGGAATGGTCTAGGTGACCGATTTAACACACAAGGTGATAATGTTTAGTGGATGTGTAGTAGTATAGTGGATTTAGAAAGTATTCAGGGCCCTTCACTTTCTTCACCTTTTACTGTGTTGTAGGTTTAATTTTAAATGAATGAATTTGCCCTTTTTTGCCCATCAGTCTACACAGAATAACCCATAATGACAAAGTGAAGGCAGGTTTACTAAAAATCAAAAACTGAAATCTCTCATTCATATCAGTGTTCAGACCTCTTATTGTGGCACACCAGGTTATGGTCAGTTTATCTTTAATTATCCTTGATGTGTCTCAAACTTGATTGTATGAATGGTATAACATTGTTAGGTAGCATCTTTTTTTTTTTTTTTTTTTTTTTTTTTCTGGTAACCCACCTGAGCAGTCTGATATACCTCCAGAAAAGGAATAGTCAGGAAGGGTGTGATTACAATTGTGGACTTTCTCACAACTTTCTACTGAGAGTGGAAGTAACCTAATGAAGTGCATGGCTTTATGCCTGATGTGTGTGTGTTCAGCTTTTATTCTTTCAAATACAACTGCAATTATTGCTACTAACATTTTAAAAACCTTTGTACTAGTCCAAACAGTCGTAGACCCATAATAGAACCGAACCTCCAAAATTGTCAGCCTTGGTCAACATCAGATCTTTGTATTTCATCTGACAAAACCATTACATATTTACAAAATAATAAGAGCAGTTTCAGTCCGGTTCACTGAATGAGTGGGCAAATAATCTAATAATTGAGCCTTTTGTGACTGTGTAAATTACTGTTAGTAGAAATTCATTTACTAGGAGATTATTTCATGACTTCTTTTTCTGAGCTCTGTTTTTGTAGATGCTTTGCAAGTGATAGTCCTCACTTCCATGACAAAATTCATAGTTACTATAGCTATACTGTAGACTTTATCCATTGAACTGTTGCATCTTTCAGGAACTGTGTGTTCTAGTCATTGTGTTTTATGATTTGCCCAAAAATCTCCCACTGTTGGTGTATTTGGAAAAGACTAAAGTAGTTGGCTATTGAACCATCAGAGCACTTTATCTTAAAGGTAGCAAAAGTAGGGCCCAAACAGTAAAGTGGAAAAGTGCAACACATGTTAAGCTGTCAGCACCAAAGCTGTGGACATATCCGTGGTTCTGTTACCTCAATGTGGTAAAAATGTTTATAGGCCGCTAGATATGCTTACAAGCATCTAGGATTGATGGGGCAGCAGCTGCCATGAAGCCATTCTACGAAATTCCGTTTTGAATGCTGTCTGCATGGTTTGTCATTACTAACACAATTTGCTGTGTTCTTGTTTCCTAATTCAAACAGAAAACCAGAAACACTGATGCATGCTTTGTGCGTGCTACACCTGGAGAGGGCCCACCTAGCAGGTATTTTTTTTTTTTTAAATTTAATAAATAAATACTGTCTTCTCCAAAGGTTAAAACGAATAATCTGCTGTGCCACTCACTGCTGTAGCTGGTTTATCTAACAACTTGTAACTGAAAACTTACTTTTTGGCATAGTTGTTTTTTCCCTGAGATTTATATTAAAATAAAGTCTGTCGTGGGCCAGAAGTACTTAGAAGATGAACAGTTTGGCAAGTGTGTCATTCCTTTGATCACTACTGTATTCTGTACTGGTTTTTGATGCAGCCTGATGCTTTCGATGCAAAACAGCAATAACTGGGTTCAGTCTGGTAAACTGGCCTGGCACTGTAAAAGTTCTCTTAAACACCTCATGTCCTTCCCTCTACCACTGCTATGGAGATGCTCCTGTTCAGATGATTTAATTCTATACCCATTTTACTTTAAAAAAATAAAAATGGCTCCACGTCATTACATTTAATTGCAGGAAATTGTTGAGTTACAAGACCCTTGCGCTTTCTGAAATGAATAATCAGAGAGCAGAAAAAGACATTATACACACATTATAACTTACTTTAACTCTTTGAGGGCTGAATACTTTTTCCAAAAAACTGTTTTCTGAAAAGCACACAAAGCAAAGGTTTCACTTATAAATCAGCATAAAACATTTGTTGCTACATGCGGTGGCTGCTGTTGGCATCTCTGGTGGCAGTGGTTGCGTGGGGGCACCTCGATGGTCAGCAGGAATGCACACTGGGCCGGATGCCTGGCTGTCTTCACACAGCAAGTGGGTGGCGGTCGCAGTGTGGGGCAATATGGTTTGTACCTCTTGTCATCATAAGCAGTGGTCCTCCGAGGTGAACGCTGCTGTAGGTACATCAGCTACACGAAAGTGTTGAGCATCACTATCAGCTGGGGACCAATCAGATAATGCTGGCACCTCACTTTTGTTTTCAATATCCATCTCCAGATCACTTGCATCAAACTCGGAGTCCCACAAGTCAGAGTCCTATTCAACAAAATTACGTAAAACATCCATGGAGTATTTTGCTTTGCATATTTGCTTTGGTCTCTCGCCAGATGTTGGTACCATTCAAGAGGTTCTTTGCTCTTCGCTACTCATGCACACGTAGGGAATCGCGGTTAAATCAACAAAGCTATGTAACTTTTCCTTCTAGCAAAGAGAGTCACACTAAAACGTAATGCCGAGTTTTGTTGCAATTTACAGCTGATTGCTGTCCTTTACCCCTGAATTTTGACAAAAGTCAACATCAGCCCTGAAAGAGTTAAACATTTTTATTCTGTTCTGTTGGAATCTGAATAAGGGAAATGATCAAAAAAAAAAAAATTTGGAAGGTAGACACACGTACATTATACTGGCAGCATTTTTTTTTTTGGTACATGTTTACTCAATTAAATAATGAGGAGCCAACTGACACTTTTGGGCAACACCCAAATGCCCCACCTAAGTAAGATCTACAGAAAATGTTTTGCCTAGAAACGTGTCAGTTGGGCCTGTATACATGAGACTTGATCTGAGTCAAATGCCTTGTGTTGCATTGCACAATATTCATTTAACTTAAGGTGTTTCTTAGGTGAATATTGAAAATAGCAGATTAATGACTTAGGTTGTGACGCTGTTGTTTGAGTAGTATTGCACACACCTGTCAGAGTTTGAAAGTGAATGTATGGACAGAACTAATCCAAACTTGAATATAGAGGTATGGATCTAAATCTAAAACCAAACCTAGAAAGGTTGACAAAAACATACATGATGATTCCTGGCCTAGGCCCTGCATACCAAACACCATACCAGTCAACTGGGTGATGTATCTAAATCGACTTTGTATATGGGGTTTTGTTTATGTGTGCCTTGCAGTAGGGACTGGATTCTTGCCCTTTTGTCCTTGATTGCCAATGTGTAGGTTATACTAATGAACATTAGTTTGCCTTCAAAAACCAAATGAGTGACACAGATTCAGTGTTTGCAGATGCATAGTTAGCAATGCGGTGTGCTGTTCTTGCTTGGCCTGTTAACTGTGCGTTTTTGGCCATTATGCATTTTTTTTGTGTTACACAGTACACATCGTATTAACAGGGATATGTGCCTTGTCCTTTGAAGCTTTGAAACACTACATTTTTATTTTGGTATTAACAAATAAAGCCACTATACAGGATATAAAAAACAAATAGTCAACTTCAAGTCTTGCCTACAACTGTTAGCACAGCCACTCTTCCCATAAGGCTTTATGTCCCCCCACATCCCTGAAATGTGTACACCAGTTAAAATGAATGTATGTGCTCACTGCAATTGAAGAATGTATGCAAAGCCTCTGTTAATTTTATGGGTCCGTGTAGGGACTATTAAAAGTGATTAATCTTATCGTTTCATCCCCTCTTACAAATATATGACAGTACAAGTTAAACAATTGCACCTCATTTGATTTGTAAACCGTTAATGCCCAAAACCTGTGCAAATCTTTTTCAGAACTAACTCCATAATAAGTGTCAGTAACAACTGCCTCTTTTTTTTTTTTTTTTTTTTTTAATTATAATTATGATTCCTGCAGTCATGTTCTGCAATTCTCCTGTCTTTAACCCCTGAGCACTGTTAAACAAGCCCAAAAGAAACTGCAGAACTCGCATGTCGATCCAGTGCTATTTCACTGCTGCAAGCAATTTCCATATGAACATGTACTCTTTTTTTTGTAATTATACTGTTCAAAGTAATTTGTTTACTTGTGGTCACGCAATCATAAATGTGTACAGTAGTGACTTTCTCTGTATTACCAATACACTGAAAAAGCTAGTACTGTTACGTGTTTGGACTTTGGTATCTAGTTGGTACCAAAAAATCTGTTCTTGTGACATTCCTAGCCATGGGTATGAATGAACCCCATTGGCATTTAATGTTGCACTTCTGTTAAGTAATTAATTGGCTAAAAGTGAAAGGGTGTCATAGAGAGGATGGTCAGCATTGTTCATAATTACCATCAGTTTTGTCTCAATTCTCCTCCTGCACTGCCTCCAGTAGGCCATTACTGAGCCTTCCTTCTTATACTCAGGTTTGTAAAATACTGTGTGAAACATTTTTCTTCACAAAAAAAATTCCAAAGATATGTTAGGTTAATTGGATACTGCAGATTGACCCCGTATGAGTCCATGTGACTAAGTGTCCCAGTGTGCACTATGTGAACTTAGAGCACATCCAGGGTTGGTTAATTCATTGCACTCAGTGCTGCTGTGTTAGAATTCAGCCTTTTTTGAGCCAAATACAGAATAAATGAAACTTCTACATGTTATCCTTGTGTTATAGTGCCTTCAGAGGCTCTGGATTTCAGTCTTCTTATCCAAGAAATGTTTTCATTTCTCAATGATTACCAGTTTTCAGTGCACTCAAATATTTATTGATCTTGTTCTTCTTTGTAATCTCCAGTTGTTGCTGTATTAATTGTTGTTTTGTTTTTATTTGAACAGAAATTGATGGAAATACTACCTCACCAGAATTTCCACCCATGAGCAGAGACTCTTCGGGTTCCTATCTCCATGTGCCACAGCCCCATGGCCAAGGCCTTCAAAATCCACTGTCAGACACAGCCTCCTTTTTTCCAGATAAATCATCGCTGGTCAGCAACCCCACACCACAGGTGACAGCAAGCAATTCCATAGAAGATCATTGCCAACTTTATCTTGGGGATGCAGACCTTGGGCAGCAGCACACAAGCCAGGAAGAGAGTAATAGTTTGGTTAATCTAGACAGCAGTCTAAATGAGCAGCTTGCAAGCTCCAGTAAAATACCGGACATCATACAGAATGAGTTTTCAAAGTCCCCAACTCCTGACCCTGAGATAATAGAAATGGAAGAAATTCCTGTATTAGATGATAACTTCTCCAAATGTTTACAATCATCATTTGAAGGTGTCAGTGGCTTTCCTTTGGGAAAGGTAGATTTAGACATAGCTAGGAAGCATTCCCTCAGTCTTGATTCCTGTGAAATATCCTGCGGTGAAGTAGCTGCAGACTCGCCTAGTGGCCCTTCTGCTCTTAATCCCTTGGGAGAAATGGCACTGGAAAACTCGTCCTCGGATACAGAATCACATACTAATATGCTTATGCAAGGTGATTTGAGTTCTGATAATGAAGTAATGCAGACAGAGGTTGTAGGAAATTCTCAAATTACAGAATCTACTGCTTTCCAACATTTTGAAATGGAAACCCAAGATATGTGTGATCAGACAGCAGAAAACGTTTCTGTATCAATGCTGAGTGATATTAAAGGGGATCCTGACAGTGCAGTAACAGAATTGGAATGTCCCACAATGGAACTTGACGAGGTAAGACCCGAGCTGCTAATCCCCGACACTACTTCCGTTGAGTTACTTGAAGGTGATTTAATTGTGCAAAAAGGATGGCTGGAAAAAAGTAATGGAAACTTGACAGAGCTAGCAACAAGACCTGCACAGGTACAGTCAGAGAATCATCCTCTACCTGAGCCAAGTCCACCTTTAGCTGCTGCTTTGTTAGAACTTCATGAGCTTTTGATTGGTAGCAGCAAGGGAGCCTCTGACTCCTTGACACTTAATACAGAATCAAGTTTCCAGAATGAAAGTGTGGAGGATATGAATCAAATCATAGCCAGCTCTTCACCGAGCTCATCGGACATGGATAATACAGTCATTGCCTTGGTTGATGGAGACTTTGCCAAAGTTGATCATTGTGAAACGCCTCCTTTCCATTCTGGAGGGACAGATTTCATAGAAACTGAATCTCTTCGTAGAAATGAATTCGAACAGGTACAAAATATGGACATGCTAAATGTACAAACTGATGTTCAGTCCAACCTAGACCTTGAAATCCAAAACAAAGAGAATTTTCAAGGTCCACCACAACCAGAGGACTGTAATAACGTACTGTCAACAGAAGAAGGGCAGGAAGGGGCAAAAGATACCACACAGGCTGATTTAGAAACCAAGTGTGACATACATACGGAAGTGCCATTAAACCTTGATATGGGCTGCCAAGATGTTTGCTTTCCTCTTCAAGATGATGCCTTAAGCCCTTCTACCAGTTGTATACCAGAGAGGTCCACTGGTTCTCCTCTTGCCTTGCCATCCATCCACATTGAGATGATCACAAGTGCTGGCTTTACCACTCGAGAAGCCATTGAGGCTCTCCACCAGTTTCCAGGCAACCCTGAGCTAGCCCTCCTCGTTCTGTTGGCCAGAAAAATCATTGTCCCTTCTTAAGTTGCTTCTAACTAGAACCTCTCTAGCAGCCTCACATGGGCTTCAAGCCAGTATTTCTGTAAAGAACACTGCATGTGTATGACCTCCACCTCTGCACGGAGCTGCCCCTTCATACTGACAATCAGACACACCATAGAGGGACAAGGGTCAGGCCTGCCATCGTGGATCAAGGTAACTTCAGGTTAAGTGCTATTTAGCTGCAGAAGTTGTCCCTGATTGTGTTTGGTTTTATTTTTTTGATACTGCTGACTTTCCTAAGTAGGAAACTGTCGGCTCAGTCTCATTGCTTTGAACAAAAGAATGGGCAACATCAATGTCAGCTCACCGCATTGTTTTGAAAGAACAAAAGTTCTTCAGACAGAACCTGAGAGAGAGTGGTGCTGCTGTTGTAGACATAGTGTTGGTCATCCAGGAAAGACATGGAGAATTCAAACTTTGTGACAGCAAGTCTTTCCAAATGGCCAAAACAAACTGCGTGTCTAGCCCAGGCTTTACCTCAGTTTAGGGTTTTTGTGGTTTTGCTTTTTATTTGTGCCCATGATAACATGGCCTCAGGTGGCTCTTTATATAAAGAAAAAGAAAATGAATTGGATATATTTATCATTGCCTAATCCAGCCTTTTATTCATTTTTTAAGTATTGATTATAAGCAAATGAAATTCAGGTCATTTTAATCCTCCCAACGGTCTTGTATACACAGTAGAATAAAAATGCTTCTTTATATTTTTCATTTGTATGTGTCTTGATTTTGGAAATTTGTTTTTTTTTTTTCCCTTCTACTGTAATTGGGAAAAAAGAGTGTAGGCAGGGTAGGGATTTTTGGAGGGTCAATGTTTGCCCTGACTGACTCGAATCCAGGAGCATTTTGCAAAATATACAAAATATTTTACCTTTATCAAAAAAAAGTGAATAGCAATTTTAGTGTCATGAACATCAAACAATGACCAATTTACAGACGACCACCGAAATTATTGGGGGTTACGTTCCTCGAACACCCATGAATTGTGAAAAACTGCAAACTTTGGATGTGGTCAAAAAAATGCCTATTTTTTTAGTTTAAACCCTAAATATGCCCCCAAAACGCTTTAATTTCATTTCATACTCCGCTTAATAAATCTCTCTATTATATATAAAAAAACTCTTGGGACGAGACTTTTTTCCTGCAACGAGATGTGGTCTTTTAAAGAGAGACACTTTCACGTTCCGTGAGACAGGCACATCCCGTCATACTTGCAACCTTTGTAAGCAAGTCCCGTGATACACATGCAGAACAGGTTAGAGATAATGGAAGTAGGAAAATTCGAAAGTCTCCAAAAATGGGAGTAAAGATCGCATTAGCACAAACAAACAGAAAATATTACACGGTGAAAATAACGGAACAGCAAAAAGAGATCACATAGTGTTTGAGGACTAAAGGACAGGTGCTATACAGGCTTTTAAACGTTCGAAGCGCCACCCAAAGTGCCGATCACATGGAACAAAAGCATCAGCAAACCAGTAGCTGATTAAGCAAAGAGGAGTTAAAAAATGTATTTGTTTCCATTGTATCACTGTTTAAGAGGGGTTTCGGAGGAGTGGCTGGATCTCCTTGGGGTGTGTTCAGCCCCCCTCTTCACAATGGCACGTAGCGCTGGCGGGGGGGAGGGGAGGGGGGTAGGTGAGCAAAGTGCTGATCACGTGGCAAAACAGCAGCAGCAAGCCAACAGCTGATCGAGCAAAGAGAAGTTTAAAAAAAAAAAAAAAATTTGTATCACCATTTAAGCGTGGTTTCGGAGGATCAGGTGCATTCAGCCCCCCACTTCACAACACCGCAAAGCGCAGGCAGGGTGGGGGAAGGGGTTGGCAAGCGATGCGAGCAGGGGACGAAGCCCCCTAGTTACCCTAAAAAATAGAATGTGGAGTACTGTACTGCTATGTCTCCCGCTGTGCTACAACAACAACATTTATTTATATAGCACATTTTCATACAAAAAAAAAATGTAGCTCAAAGTGCTTTACAAAATGAAGAATAGAAAAATAGAAGACACAATAAAAAATAAAAATAAGTCAACATTAATTAACATAGAATAAGTAAGGTCCGATGGCCAGGGTGGACAGAAAAAACAAAAAAAAAAAAAACTCCAGACGGCTGGAGAAAAAAAATAAAATCTGCAGGGATTCCAGACCAAGAGACTGCCCAGTCCCCTCTAGCTGTGCTAGAATGTAAAATACCAATGTTACCCCAATATGTACTGTGATTCAGGCAAGCGCGTTTTCTTTGGTATAAGTAGGGTAAATACGTAATAATTTAATAAGAATACAGTAAAATGTACATATACTCACCAATAATGAAGCAGAGGATTTACAGCTCCTCGGGTGGCTACTGCTGCGTAACTTTTTAGTTCCCAGAGCAAATCCAGTAGTTCAACCTTCTCCTAGAGTGTCTTTTTCTGGCTCTTAGGTTCATTTCCAGAAGGGTTAGAAGGTGCTGGGTGTTTGGGTGGCATCTTAGGGCTTTAAGAAGAACAAAATGAAAAACGCGAGAACACTCAGCATAACACTCAAGATAGCTACACGCGGTAAACTGTTATGATGCGGGAATGCTGGGCTGCATCTGCCAGTGGTGCGTCACAAGGCAGCAGCCAATCAGCAGCAAGGAGAAATGAGTAACGCTCTCGGATTGGCTACTTTCACTATTACAAGCCGCGTTTTCCTCTACAGTTGTTTTGTGTTCACTCTACAGTACAGTATTGGCATGAAAACAGCCATAAAAAATTGTGAAGGATATTTGCGGTTTCTGCTAACAATTATCAGTTAGGTTCTAAGGAAAAGTCCGCAAACGACTAAGGCCAGGAACTCTGAACTGCGACTTCGTGGGGGTCTACTGTAGTGTATAGATTATTTGGTTTATTAGAGAAACTATCAAAACATAATCAATATATGGACTAATTTAAATGTATGTTTCTTACATGTATATGTTTGGATGAAATACACATTTCAATATGAGGAAGTTTAGTGTAATTTTATGCAGAATATGGAAAATATTAGAAAAGGAAAGCTTTATTACATAAACAACATAGTGGGTATCAGGAATACGACACCCAAGAATGGTTGTTTATTCTGCTTTACCCAATATACTTTGCAGTGATGGGCAAGAAAGATGTTTAAGCTCATGGTTTCATCCAGCAACCATACTACCTGAAGCTATGCATTGCTCAGGCCCAGCAAGTACTTGGATGGGAGACCATCTAGGAAAAACTGGGGTTGGTGTTGGTGAGGCCAGCGGGGGCCGCTTTCCCTTGTGGTCTGTGTATGGATCCAAGTGCATTGATGGGGACACTGCTGTTATAGAGGTGCCGTTCTTCTCCAGGTTAGATGTAAAATCGAGGTCCTGATTCTCGGTGGTCATTAAAGATCCCAGGACATCCTTCATAAACAGCAGGGTATATCCTGATGTCCTGGCTAAATTGTCCACCTTGGCCCGGTCATTCTGACCCCCAAACCATCCCCTGTCCTCAGTTGGCTGCTAACTCTGTCTGTCTCATACCTTCACCACCTAACAGCTAATGTTGTAGTCAGTGTGCTGGTGAAAAATGGCTGTGGTCGTACCACCAAGGTGGATATTGTATATTGGTTGTGGTTGAAGTGGCTCATCTCTCACTATAAATCAGTCAGAGTATTCATAAAGCACATTTAATAACAGAAATTGTACCAAAGTGCTGTACAAAGAAACACGTAATGCTACTCTAAAAACAGTTAATAAAACAGTTTTTCAATAGTTTCAGTAATTTTTACTATCTAAAGCACTTTGAGTTTTGATAAAAAGCACAATATATTAATGTCAAGAATTCCTATAAAGTTTGTATTACAACAAGCCAATGGTGACCAGTTCTGTACATTGGCAAATGATCTGAAAAACATCCTTGAATGAGAAAAGGAGAAGAAAAACTTGTTACTCGTGTCATATAATCCACGTCAGCTGTCCAGTCGTATGCTCAAAGTGTGCACAATGCTTGCATTATTTTTTTTGCTAAACTTTTGTTAAGCAGACACTTCCGGAAAAGTTGGCACACATCGTTAACAAGAAATGAAAGCCACACAGAATTAATTTGCCTTTTTTTAATGGAAGATAAGATTCTTCACTAAAGAATGTGGGTGTAAGCATCAATTTAGTTTAACTGTCAGATTCTTGGGCTGTTGCTGGGAGCTCGTGATTGATGCACAATGTTTGAAGAATCACAGAATTTATTAAGTTCTGGAGTTGCCATCAGTTGGCAATCCCTAATACTAAGTCTTCACCAGACTGTCACTTAACAAGCCAACTCAGACCAGACTAAGGGCTTCTGTCTGTTCACGTGGATCATGTTACTCCTATGTGGGTAATCCCTCGGTAGCCAGTAGAGCTTGATGGGCAAGTTCACACCTCGCAAGAACTCGCTCAAAGTTCAGTTCACACAGATTTAAAATGAATCCATTCACGTTCATAGTTCACCATTTCAATTTTGAACTAGTTCATATTCAGTTCATTTTGTATTTTTTAAGGAGTGAAAATAAATGACCCATGAGTTTCCTTTTTTCAATTTTGCATGCTTTATATTAGGCTATTACAGTGTTCATGAATCTTCTTCTTTTGGCTACTCCCATTAGGGGTCGCCACAGCGGATCATCATCTTCATTATCTTCCTGTCCTCGTCATCTTGTTCTGACACCCATCACCTGCATGTCCTCTCTCACCACATCTATAAACCTTCGCTTAGGCCTTCCTCTTTTCCTCTTCCCTGATAACTCAATCCTTAACATCCTTTTCTCAATATACCCCTCATCTCTCCTCTGCACATGTCCAAACCAACACAATCTCACCTCTCTGACTTCGTTTCCCAAACCGTCCAACCTGAGCTGACCCCCTAATGTCTTCATTTCTAATCCTGTCCATCCTCGTCACGCCCAATACAAATCTTAGCATTTTTAACTCTGCCACCTCCAGCTCTGTCTCCTGTTTTCTGGTCAGTGCCACCGTCTCCAGTGTCTGGAACAATAACTGGCTCTTGCCGCGTAATGAAAAACTCGGTTTGCACCGTGCATGAGTGAACATCATCACCACAGAACAATGAAGTCCTGGCTGGAGGGAGTTGTTCTAAGAGAATATTGATCTCTGTAAAGTGCATTATGGTGCAATTAGCAATCGGACGTTACACAAACTCCTGGAAGGATTGAGATAAAAATAAAGTATGTAAATCTGAATAGTTAATGGAAAAAAGTCGCAACCTCAAATTGATCTGATTTAAATTCAAGGGACAAAAACGGTTTCATATTATTAGGCCTTTCAAAAACCTTTTTTTTACAATTCTTAAATGTACCTTATTTTGTGCGCCTTGCATTTCAGACCTGCCGGCAGGGGAATTTTCTTTTTATATTTAATTGATTTTATTAAAATCAAAATAACATTCCATACAAATTTTTCTACATCCACAAGTAGTTTAGCCCGAAGTGCTCCCGCGGTATCAGGTTTGAATGGGGTCTCCTCCACACTGTATGTTCCAGTTCTTTCCATAGATATCCAGTAGGATTGAGATCAGGGCTCACAGAAGGCCACTTCAGAACAGTCCCATGTTTTGTTCTCGGCCGTTCTTGGGGGCTTTTCGCTGGGTGTTTTTTGGCTCCTTGCCCTGTTGGAGGATCCATGACGTGTGACTGATACTGAGCTTTCTCACACTTGGCAGGACGTTTAAATTCAGAATGTCTAGATGGTCTTGAGATTTCATTGTTTCCTTCACAGACTCAAAGCCCCCCTGTGCCAGATGCAGCAAACCAGCCCCAAAACTTAGTCTGTGGACTTGGAGCTGATGTGACTTGCCAAAAAGCTCCAGCTGTGTCCCTTCCGTCTAAAAGACATTCTCCCAGAAGCATTGTGGCTCATCGATATACAGTTTAGCAAATTCCACTCTGCCTTTTTTATGTTTCTGTTTCAATGGTGGAGTCCTCCTGAGCCCACTGTTATTCAAAAAGTGACCGGTGGTGTAGTCAGACCACGATGGATCTTGACCTGTGGAGTTCAATTTGGAACTTCTTGGAAGTTGTCCTTGGCTTTTTGTCTGCCATTCTCACTCTCCTCCTGCCCATTTTAGGGTCGATTTTCAACTTGCGGTCAAGTCCGGCGAGGTTGTCTACAGTCCCGTTAACCTTAAACTTCTTCATAATATTTGCAACTGTTGTCACAGGAATATCAAGCTACCTGGAGATGGTCTTCTAGCCTTTGTCTTTCACATGTTTGTCTGTCATTTTCTTTACGATCTCCTCAGACAACTCTGTCCGTTGCTTTCTCCGGTCCATGTTCAGCATGGGACACATAATGGCACCAAACAGCGAGTGATGCCTTTTCTTCATTTAAATCGCCTGAATGACTGACTGCACGTTTTGAAGACGTATATACTCACGTTTAAGTTCTCCCGCGGATAAGTCGGGGCTTGATTTTACCGTATAATTTCCACTATTTTATAATAGCGGTCATATAAGTCAAATGTGGAAAACTCACACTATTGGTCCAAGAGATCTGTGATATGCTAACGCCCACCTGCGAGCGTATCCACCGTGCACACGGCCTTTTGTTCTATGTATTTTATTGTGCCTACATGACCACACGGTAATACCCGAACTATTCCGAAGTGACGTTTGCACTTATTTGTGTTTTTTTGTATCTCACACCCTTACCTACAATGGAGCGTTCCATCAAAAGAAAATGTGAAGCTGGTTTTAAATTAAAAGTCGTTGAAGTGGCAAAAGAAATTGGTAACTGCGCTGCTGCAACAAAATTCGATGTGACTGAGAAACTGGTGAGAGATTGGAGGAGTCAAGAAGATGTAAAAAAAAAAATAAAAAATTAAGTGTTGTATTTTTGAACGGGCGTATAAGTCGGGGTCTGATTTTTATGATCGATTTTTCGGGTTTCAAGACCCCGACTTATACGTGAGTATATACAGAAGTTTGAAAACTCATCCTAATACAGTTATGTAGGAACTTTTCAAGGGGTACCAACCAATGTGTCCAGGCCATTTTAGAGTATCTTTGTAGAATAAGCAACACTTGATGTCTTTCCACATTGGCTTTGCTTTGTTCGATGCCCCCTGCTTGCTTCGCTTACAACCCTCCACGCTACTTGTTTCCCAGATCTGCTGCTTGCGATGAATCGTGCTGTGCTTTTGGATAAACACGAATATCAACTCTGTCTTTGATATCTCCGTCTTTCGAAACTATTATCTCTGACAATTCGTAACATGTTGGTTTATTATTTATGTGACTATGATCTTTCGTTTTCATTTAGAAATCCAAGAAAACTTCTTTGTGTTTTTCAAATAAATTTTGTGTAAAGTGCGATACTTTTGGATGCATGGATTTGTATCCATTATTGGCTGTAGAATTTCTAATACGTCTGATCGTTTAACTCTTTTGATTCTATGTTGCATCGCTTCTCCGTGATCATAAATATAAACCTGAATGAATTGTGGTTTCTTCAATATTAAACTTGCCGTAGCTCTGTCATATCACCTATCTCCATATATTTGATCTCTTTTCGATGTTCCGTTATTTCACCGAGTAATAATTTACGTTTGTTAGTGCTAATGTGATGTTTACTATCAGTTTTTTGAGACTTTTGAATTTTAGTACTTTCATAATCTCTAACCTGCTCTGCATGTGTATCTTGCCAATGTTTTTGAACCTCTTTACGACGTTCTACTTTGTCTTCTACTCTTTGTCTTATCTTCTTCTACTGTTTTGTCTTTTATTTCCACCCCCGCTTGGACCTGTTAGGCTTTTAATTCATCTCTTGACACAGTCTCATCTCGCAGGACATGAAAGTACCTCTCTGAAAATGTTTCGTCTTGTCCCAAGATTTTTTTTTTTATATAATAGAGAGACATGACAAAGGTATGCAGGTCTACAGGGGACAATTGTGTTTCACAGCACTTTTTCAATGAGCTGTAAGGTTAACAACAACTTTGTCCACATCTGTAACTATCACATGCAAATGCACCTAATAAAACACAAAATAATTGATCCTATTAAGTATTCACTCCTTTAATGTGGCACCCCTAAATCATCACTGGGGTAGCCAGCTGGTTTTAGATATCCCAGAACTATCTCAATGGCAGTCACCTGTCTGGGGTTTGAATTTATTGTTGTATGAATGCACCTTATCTGGAAGGTCCATCTTGTGGTGTGCCAGTATGGTGGACTAACCTACACAATGAAGACAAAAGACCACTCCAGGAAAAGGTAAGTGAAACGAATAAGAGAAAATAGCTGAAATACCCCCTGGAGTCCACATAATCCCCATTCCACCATAACAAAGACGGTACAAACAAAATTACCGGATTAACAAAAAGGGTTTGAAAAGGGGATCTTTCTCCAATCTCTTTCCCACACCTGAGTCAAAAGACACAGACTGTTCAGTCTGGCTTCTGATTTCGGCCTGTAAACTTTGTCAAGATGACCTGCTGAAGTTCAAACCAAGCATCAGAATGAGGAGGAACGGGGATTGAAGTGACTTTGAACGTGGCCTGGTTGTTGGTGCCAGATGGGCTGCTCTAATTATTTCAGAAACTGCTGATCTACTGGGATTTTCAGGCACAACCATCTCAAGGGTTTATAGAGAATGGCAGTTCTCTGGGCAAAAATGCCTTGTTGATGGCAGAGGAGAATGGCCAGACTGGTTCAAGCTGACTGAAAGGCAACATTAACTCAAATGACCGCTTGTTACAACTGGGGAATGCAGAAGAGCATCTCTGAATGCACAACACATCGAACCTTGAAAACCAGATGGGCTACAGCAGCATGAGACTATACTGGGTGCCACTCCTGTCAGCTAAGAACAGGCAACGGATGCTACAATTCATGTAAGCTCACCAAAACTGGACAATAAAAGATCAGATAAACTTCACCTGGTCTGACGAGTCTCGATTTCTGCTGCGACATTCTGATGGTAGGTTTAGAATCTGGTGTGAACAACATGAAAGCTGTTGGTGGTGTAATAGTGTGAGAGATATTTTCTTGGCACACTTTGGGTCCCTTAGTACCAATTGAGCATCATATAAAATGACACATCTTACCCGAGTATTGTTGCTGACCATGCCCGTCCCTTTATGACCGCAGTGTGCTCATCTTCTGATGGCCACTTCCAGCAGGATAACACACCATTTGACAAAGTCCAATTCATATCAAAGTGGTTTCTTGAGCATGACAATGAGTTTACTGGACTCAAATGGCCTCCACGGTCACCAGATTTCAATCCAGTAGAGCCCCTTTGGGATGTGGTTGAACGGGAGATTGGCATCATGGATGTACAGCCGACAATCATGTCAATATGGTCCAAAATTCCTGAGGAATGTTTCCAGTACTTTGCTGAATCTGTGCCACAAAGAATTACAACAGTTCTGAAGGCAAAAGAAGGTCCAACCTGGTACTAGAGAGGTGTATTTAATGAAGTGGCCAGTGAGTGTATAAAGCAGATAGCTTCTTGCAATGACAATTCATATACAAACTACACCAGTTTAGCATTAGTATTTAGAAGAAAAAAAATATTTTGGGATGTGGATGAAAACCCGCTATGTACAGAGAGAAAAACAGTGCACAGAAAGGTGAGGCAGCAGTACTTGTAACTGCCCCGCCTGGAAAATCAAACACCCAGGAAAAATGGCGGTTTCCATCAGCCGCTGCCCGCTCTAGCTTTCAGTGGCATTCGACTCTGTGACGTCATTTCCTCCAGGATGAGGTTAGCTCCTGTCACGGGTTCCTGCTGCTTTTTTTTCCAGTGTTTTGCAATATTTGTATCTGGGCATCTTTAGGATATTACCTTCGGGGGCTGTGACGGCACAAAGAGGGAGTTCACAGTAAAACTCCTAAATGAGAAATAGAAAGTGCCACCGAGCTGGCGCAATGTTTGACAGCTGTCTGCCTAGCTAGGTCCAGTGCCATAGTGCGGAGAGGACGAGGCGGCTCCGGCGAACGCCGAACTGACTGACTGACTGACTGGTCGATGATGGACATCGAAGCGGTACTTAATGTCGCGTTTTTCCTATGATGTGCAGAGAGCAAAACACGGCCCAGCATTTTCCGACCTTACGGCAACCTCTGCTCTGAAGTGCAGCCAACATTCCGGCTTGTAAAACTGCTGCCGTCCTCCCCAAACTCCCCAACTCTGCACCCACCCACCCAGGCAAGCACGACTCCCGGGACCCACTTCATGAAAGAGCGAGTGAGAAAGAGGGGCATGGATCAGATGAAAGTCAAAGACCGAATCCTGGAAAACATCTCTCTGTCCGTAAAGAAAGTAAGTAGAGTGCCGTTCGTATTGGCAGATGAGGAAAATGTGAGCTGTTTGTGTGTGCGCGCCGATAGGAGAAGCCAGCCTAGTCAGAGACGACGAGAGAAAATGCGAACAGTATGTGTCATGACGGCAAGAGAAAGCCGGTGACAGTCTGCGTAGTGTTGAGACAGTTCGAGAAGATCAGTGTCATGTAATTCAAGTCTGCAGGGCAACCGAAATAAATTCATATTTTACTTGTGAACCTTTTGGCACATAGTGGAAATCAATCTATAAAGCATGGCTGGCAAGGGGACAGGCTGTTCTGCTGCTGTAAAACTTAGGGGCTTCTCAGACTCGTGAATTGTTCTGTAACACAAACAGAGCTGAGGTTAAGGCTTCTTACATAGCAGGAAGTTACTAATAACAGTAATTCATTCTGATGAGTTGCCATTCGTGCTTTGTAAATTTAATTAACAGCAAAAGAAAGTGCTTGTTATGGTCTTACTACACGGAGTTAAGACGCTCTTTAGTCAGCCCTTGTACTAGTGTTGACATTGATGCTTAAGAAAACCAAAGTATTTATTTTAGAACAATTATGTATTAAGCATTCCCAATAGAATACATTATGCAGAATTGCACAGAACGTTTAATAACAGAATCCATACCCCTGATGACAACCCCCAACTCCATCTTGAGGCAGGAAGTGCTGAATTAACAGCAGCATTGATGAGCCTCAGACATTCTGGACATAAAGGCCTGAACACCAATACCCCAGCTCCCAATAGCTTTTAGAACAATCTAGGTGAGAACAGGCTATTCTGCCCAATAAAGCTCGTCGGTCCTATCCACTTCATTCCTCCAAAATAATAACGTCAAGTCGAGTCCTACTGTGTACCAGACTCCTTGATATCTTATTCTATGTGACTTACCAGGGACGTTCCAGTTGAAAATTCCAACTTCCCAGTTCAAGTGGAACATTCTTCTTATCTTTCCACCAGCAAAGTAGCATTGTGCCCAAGGCAGGAATCAGCCCAGTCCAAAGAAGGGCACTTTAATTGGTACATACATTAGAACAGTCTAGACGAGAACAGGCCAGCCATTCAGCCCAACAAAGCTCACCAGTCCTGCCCACTTAATTCTTGTAAAATAACACCAATTGAGTTTTCAAAATCCCTAAGGTCCTACTGTCTGCCTACTGTTATTTCATGTGTCTGTGGTTTTCTGTGTATAGAAAAACTTCCTAATGTTTGTGCAAAATTTACCCTTAACAAGTTTTCAGTTGTGTCCATGTGTTCTGGATAAACTCCTTTTTTAAATAATTAACCTATTCTGAACTGTTGTCACTGATGCTTTGTGAGGTCTTATGAATGAAACTGTTTAAGTTCTTGTTACACAGTATAGCAGTAAGTGAATGATAGATGAGTTGTAGTTACCCGTATTCTAGTATTGTCTTTGCAGATTTTAAAGGCTTATTAAAAGGAAGTGGCAGGCATGGTGGTGCAATGGTAGTGCTGCTGCTGCCTCGCATCAAGAACACTGGGGTTCACGTTCCCAGTCCCCACCTTTGTGGAGTTTGCATGTGTTCCAGTTTCCTCCAAAGACATTTCAGTTAGGTGGATTGGCGATGCTAAATTGGCCCTAGCGCGTGTGAGTGAATGTGTGTGTGTTTGACCTGCAATTGTCTGGTGCCCCGGTCAAGGGGTTGTTCCTGCCTTGTGCCTTGTGCTTAATGGGATAGGCTTCAGCTTCCTTGTGACCCTGCAGGTTTAGAAGATGGATGGTTGAATGAAATCCAAACAAAGCGTTTGTTGAGGTCTTGTTACATACAGTAGCAGTATCTAAATAATAGATGCTCAATAAGTAGCCCCTATTCATGGGCTGTCATGTGTTTTAATAAGTCTTATTAAAACTACACAAAGTATTTGTTAAGGTTTTCTTACAGAAATTTGCAATATCTGAATGACAGATGGTTTACAGGTTGCACCTGTTTATTCTAGGATTGTCATTTGGGGTTTGTAACTGTGTTTGTCGAGGGCTTCCAAACAGTTCAAAATGCGCCACCACCAGTATGACTCGCCACTCTGTGATCCAAGTGTCTTCCTGTTAAGAAATTTACTGAAATTCAAATAGTTATTATGGTATTGTGCTTGACGATTACGTATCTAGATTACATTTCTTAAGGTTTCTATATACAATACAATACAATTTATTTGCGTAGAGTCCAAATTCACACAAGAAGTGCCACAATGGGCTTTAACAGCCCCTGCCTCTTGACAGCCCCCCAGCCATGACTCTCTAAAAAGATAAGGAAAAACTGTTTTAGGGAAAAATAATAATTATTTATATATACAGTATATAATATATTATATATATATATATATATTGTATCAAAACGAGACAAAGACAGATAAAGGTTTGGGGTAGCCACCCATATAATTTGGTATCCTGGCTGCAAAAGTCATTTTCAAAGCAACTGGCACTGAAGTGCATACAACGGAGTCCAAAACCAGACTGTGGGAGAAGGGAAAAGGGTAGGCTTTTAAAGGGGAAGACAGGAAGTGAGGTCATAAGGATCGGGCACGTGTTCATTATTCATTGGATCAGGCCCGGATGTGACATCAGGGGGGCCGGAGCTGGTAAGGTCTGTTTCCATTGGTTTGGTCCCAGAAGTGATGTCAAGAGAGCCAGGTGGAGCCTCCCGGGTTTGGTCTACAGGGAAGTGAGAAAAAGAGTTAGTGCACTCTGCCACATCCCGGCATGCCTCAGAACTGCCTTCACTCGAGCCCTTTAGCTGCCTCCCATGCGCGCGTGCGTGACAACATATATATATATATATATATATATATTAGCAAAATACCCGCGCTTCGCAGCGGAGAAGTAGTGTGTTAAAAAAGTTATGAAAAAGAAAAGGAAACATTTTGAAAATAACGTAACATGATTGTCAATGTAATTGTTTTGTCACTGTTATGAGTGTTGCTGTCATCAAGGATTTGATTATCATTATTTGTTTCAATCAGGTTCGTATTTGGAGGATGTGTTGTGTTCAAGTTACATTCCGTGTTTGTCAACCGTGGTAAAGATAACAGGTTTCATTCATCGAAGTGATCACTACCCAAATTGGTGCTCGTGAATCTAAGATGTTTAACAGGCATTCCCGGTATTAAGTTGTGGATTTGCCTGCGGATATTTAGCGGCAGCGTGTCTATGAACTTAATTTAAACTTAAGCTTTACACCTTGCTTTCCTATTGATATTTCTACAAAGGCTTGTTCAGCTTCAGAGGGTTGTTCCTTTCTTACTGCATCAATAAACAGCTCGTCTTCCTCTTTATCTGAGACATCACACACTGCATGCACGGCTTTACCTTTCCCAGTCCTGCAAACTTTAGCGAAGTGGTTCAA
This sequence comes from Polypterus bichir lapradei, assembly GCA_026402145.1. Taxonomy (NCBI): domain Eukaryota; kingdom Metazoa; phylum Chordata; class Cladistia; order Polypteriformes; family Polypteridae; genus Polypterus; species Polypterus bichir. The sequence continues at coordinate 4,257,548 of JANRMT010062816.1, read as the reverse complement.
TTTACCACATTTTTTACACTGTCTTCCTTTAGCTGGACATTGACTTTTTCCACTGTGTGCTTTGTTTCCGCAGTACCTGCACTTATGAATATGCTTGTTTGCGTCACTCGCTTCATATTCTTTTGTTGCCTTCTCAATTGTGTAATGCGTTTTTGTTCAGCGCTCTTTGGAGCTTTTGCTTGTTGTCTGCATACTGCGTTCACAGTCTGTGAAGTCAGCTCGGAGTACATGCATCGAAGGTTCTCAGCTGTGGTTGTGCTATCTCGTGCGATCTTGCGATGTCCGTGGCTTCATTTAATGTTAGCCCAGACCCAGCACTTAAAAGTTTCTCTCACACTTTTGCCGAGTTTGTGCCAAACACTATTCTATCCCTGACCATCTCGTCTTCGTTTGCATAAGCACAGTCCTTCACCAGCAATTTTAACTCCGTTACAAAGTGATCAAAAGTCTCGTTTATACCTTGCGTCTTCTCACTAAACTTGTATCTCGCGAAAATCATATTCGTCTTAGGCATGACAAACGCCTCGTAGCGGCAGCGTGTCTATTGGATTGCGGCTGATGGTCGGCCTTATATGGGCAGGCACTCAATTACGTGGGAGGCGTGGTGATGGGTAACGCAAATCCGCCTCAAATGGCGACCGAGCTGCAGGCTATGGACGTATACACTCACCTAAAGGATTATTAGGAACACCATACTAATACGGTGTTTGACCCCCTTTCGCCTTCAGAACTGCCTTAATTCTACGTGGCATTGATTCAACAAGGTGCTGAAAGCATTCTTTAGAAATGTTGGCCCATATTGATAGGATAGCATCTTGCAGTTGATGGAGATTTGTGGGATGCACATCCAGGGCACGAAGCTCCCGTTCTACCACATCCCAAAGATGCTCTATTGGGTTGAGATCTGGTGACTGTGGGGGCCATTTTAGTACAGTGAACTCATTGTCATGTTCAAGAAACCAATTTGAAATGATTCGAGCTTTGTGACATGGTGCATTATCCTGCTGGAAGTAGCCATCAGAGGATGGGTACATGGTGGTCATGAAGGGATGGACATGGTCAGAAACAATGCTCAGGTAGCCCGTGGCATTTAAACGATGCCCAATTGGCACTAAGGGGCCTAAAGTGTGCCAAGAAAACATCCCCCACACCATTACACCACCACCACCAGCCTGCACAGTGGTAACAAGGCATGATGGATCCATGTTCTCATTCTGTTTACGCCAAATTATCTCATACATCATTCTTAAAATAAAAGGTGGGTGCTTTTGCTAAGATTTTAAGAAGTGTTTTTTGAATGTTGATTGATGAAAAGCGCCCACGCTTTTATTTTATGAGTGATGTATGAGAGACTTATTTTTTTACTTTTTTGTACACTTTTTAACTTAATATAAGCATTGTTTTTAAAAAGTATTTTTTATATATATATATTCAATGTTTTCGTCTTGGGTCTGTTTTAGTATAATTTTGTAATCGATATTTTAACACTTCCTTTAATATTTCTAACCGTTACTAGCGCCATCTATTGGTGAAATCTTAAACTATTCTTCATATGAAAATTTCCTTAATTAACATGGATTAATCGATCAGTTAGTGAAACTGATTATTGATTCATGTATTGTCATCATAAGTGAGTAAGTGTGCAAAATTTCAAGTCATTTGGACAATAGGAAGTGGGTTAAATATCGATTACAAGATTTGTACCAGACAACAAACAGGTGAAGTTAAAATAAGTGTGGTAATAATAAAAAAAAAAAATGGAAGAAATCTTGGGAAAGGCAGTTCAAAGAGAGACCCCTTTCCAGGTAGGTTGGGCGTGAAGGGGGTCAATACAATACAGTACACAGAACAAAACACAAGTAATCCTCAATACAGTATAAAATAAAAATATTACAAGTACAGAGCAGAATTTAACAGAAGATGACATCACATAATATCCATAGGATGTGGAGTTTGTAGAAAGGTGCTATATAGGCGCATGACCCGACACAGACTCACACCGGAGGCACATATAAAAACATCCATCCATTATCCAACCCGCTATATTCTAACTACAGGGTCACAGGGTCTGCTGGAGCCAATCCCAGCCAGCACAGAGCGCAAGGCAGGAAACAAACCCCAGACAGGGCGCCAGCCCACCGCAGGGCACACACACACACCAAGCACAATTTAGAATCGCCAATGCGCCTAACCTGCATGTCTTTCAGACGAGATGGGGAGAACATGCAAACTCCACGCAGGGAGGACCCGGGAAGTGAACCCAGGTAAGGTCCCCTTACTGTGAGTCCGCAGAGCCAACTCTGCGCCACCCATCACATAATATGTTTTGGATTTTATATGTTATCGCATCCATGTACAGTATGTAACATACATATGGGCAGACAACTATATGCCCTTATAATGCGTATCCATATTTGTTTCTTTCTAGATGTCTAACTTCATTCTTAGAGCTGTTATCCTGTCACACAGAGCCAACATCACAAACATTCCATTATCTTTAACTTATGATAGCGGGTTAACCTGAATCTTCCATTATCTCTGTTAAGCTACATTATTTTCAAGATCGACAATCAACAAACTAAGGTCAATTTACCACTAACATTAACTTGAAGGATTTAGCTCTTACAGAAGCCTTTCTAGAAGCAGAGTGTCTGCTAAGGCCTTGTTACACAGCAGTAACTAACTAACTAACAGATTCGTTATCCTAGAGTGCCGCACAAAAAACCAAACCGTCTCCAACCGGCTGGCTCGAGCTATTATAGAGGCGGGTGCCGCCGTGATCGCACAGCCTCCTTGTCGTGACGGGGTCAGCAGCCCCAACTGTGCATTAGTAAGGAAGTTGTGAGCCAGTGGGTACAGACGTGCGTGAAAGAGACCCGGAAGATGTATTCTCTGCAACGGAGGATTGGGATAGTGGAGGCGTATGTGTATACCGGTTCTTTTAAGGAAACGCGGGACATTTTCGCACAGACGTTTCCTGGCATAAACCTACCAGCAAAGAGCAGTATTCACAAGTTGGTGAAGAAGTGGCGTCAGACTGGGTCAGTTGCACACTAGTTCAGATGGAATGGAAGTGGTGGGAGTTTTTTTTATGGTGGCCGGAGTGCCAGTTCTGCCACCAACCCCCTAGGGGCAACATGCAGGGCTGGATGCAGATTAGCATCGTACTCAGGACAGAGCAATTGCCCAACCAAGTAGAGTAACTTTTTGTGTTTACGGGATTCAAACCGGCAACCTTCCGATTGCCAGTGCTGAGCCCTAGCCTCAGAGCCACCACTCCGTCCGCATTATGTGGGTGTGAAAAAAAATGGATCGATATCCCGGGGCAAAGGTTATAGTATTTTTTGATAAACAGATTTTGATCAAAATCATTGTCATATTTTCAAGCTTGAGCTAAAGCCAAATTAGAGATGAAAGGTTTCAGTATATGTTAGCGTTGTTAACCAAAACTAATAAGACATGATTTGGTAGAGAAAATAAATAAGTGACTGCTTGACCTTTGGCTGAAACTCAGGGCTGTTTGTGGAGAGCAATAGCTTGTAGTCGAACGCAGAGTATATTGAAGGATCTTTACTAATATCAAGCTTTGTAGAAGGCAACTAGATATCTGGAAGAAACTAGCAGGACCTTTTAGATGAAGCAAGAAACCCTGACAGCCTTTAAGAAGAATCTGGATGAGATATTGGGGCAGCTTAGCTATCAGACAAACAAACTGGCTTGATGCACTGAATGGTCTCCAGTCCTTTGTCAGATTCCTTATGTCATATCCTTGCATTTTCTAAACTCTGTTATTCAGAGCAGGGTTTCATGAAAGCTGGAGCCTGTCCTGGCAAGCACTGGGCACAAGGCAGGAACAATGTCTGGACATCACGGGGTGAACAACAAACACCCACACACCTTAAGGTTCAGTTTAGCACTGCTAGTCCACTTAACCTGCATATCTTTGGACTGCAGGAGGAAGCGAGTTATTCTTGCTGCTGATGAGTTACTTAAGAAGATGGCTTCAGGCGACTGAAAGAGAATTGCTACTCTGATGTATTGGCTCAAGAGTTAATTTTGTGCTTGAGCCAAAGTCAGAATGAAATGGATGACACCTTAATAGTAAAACCTTTTGACTAAAAATAGTCTGAGTGAGCTAAATGGAGGAAATTGCTGACTCCCTCTCTTTTGACTAAAGTTATTTATAGGCAAATAGAGGTGAGCAATATCTGCCAGTCTTTTAACTGAATTCGGACACAATTAAAAATGTTAAAGCTTGCCTGAGAGAGTTGCTAGGTAACAATAGTTTGGTTACAAACAGTCCCAGGAGAGCAATACCTGCCAGTCTAATAGTCTGACTACGGGACAATGAAAATACAAGAGAGCTTTATCAAGAGTTACAGTGACAGTTAACCCCGTGTGATGCCCCACTGTCCTGTTTGTTTTGGGGTTTTTTTTTTCAATTCCCGATAGGGTTTTGGGAGAAATGTGATGTTCCTCTTGGCTTTCTCTTTCATTGATACATAAAGAGTGAAAGGTTAGTTGTGTGTTTTTTTTTTTTTTTTTGCTGAATTTAAATTTTAAGTGGGTTTTGCACTTCACAAAATAGAATTCAACAACTAAAATCCACTTTACATATTTAAATGAGGCATGAAATCTGAGTTACGTCACATTTAAGCAAACTGAGGCAAGGGGGTTTTCCAAAATTTCTTGCTGACAACTGTCTTTTGAAAGGCTACGTATGGAAGGTTGTATGTATCTCTCTATTATAATAAAAAAAAATCTTGGGGGATGAGACTTTTTATCCTTCAACGAGACGTGATCTTTTGAAGAGAGACACTTTTATGTCCCGCGAGACGCGACTTAGTGCCAAAAGATTTAACCAGGCCCTGGGCCGGAAATAAAAGACAAAGAGTAGAAGACAAAGTAGAACATCGTAAAGAATTCAAAAACGTTGGCGTGATACTCAAGCAGAGCAGGTTAGAGTTAATGAAAGTATGAAAATTCAAAAGACTCAAAAAATGATAGTAAAGATCGCATTAGTGCAAACAAACGGAAATTATTACTCGGTGAAATAACGGAACAGCAAAAAGTGATCGAATATATTGTTCTGATTTAAATTTTAAGTCGGAGACTTGTAGATTGTCTAATTGGTGTTGCCATCAGGGGAAAAAAAGCGTTTCTTCCCAGTGAAGAGGCGTATCCACAAGAATTAAAAGACTTGTTGTTTGGTGAAAGTGAAATCCCACGAGAGAAAATTTCAAGCCCCGCGAGACAAGACTTTATGCAGAGAGATTTGGAAAAATGTCCTGCCCACATCTAAAACATTTACAACCACGCACACGGTTCAATCAATTCTCATTTGTGTGAATGCTATTGTCAGACACAGTTCGTGTAGAGAGAAGGAAACGAGATTCACTCGCTGGCATTTATACGTTGCATTGTCATGATGTAATTCCAAACACAGAATCAAAATTCAGTGCGATATTTATGAAAAGGTAAAAGCGAAAAGAGATCAAATATATGGACATAGGTGATATGACAGAAGTATGTAGATATTGTTTGGCTTTAAACATTAAGTCAGAGACTTGTAGATCATCTAATTGGTGTTGCCATCAGGGAAGCGTAGTGTTTCTTTCCAATGAAAAGACGTATCCGCGAGAATTAAAAGATTTGTTGTTTGCAGGCGGCAGAGACGTAAATTTGCTGGCACATAGCACAAGCAGGGGATTTGGCGAGCGAAGCTGGGGTTGAAGCCCCCTAGTTTATGTAACGTATATGCCCATAAACACAGGTTAACAAAAGAAAAGTGGAGAGAAACAGATTATGGACTGGGTTTTTGTTGATGACTTAAGTTCCTGTTAATGGATTGTGACCTAAATGAAAAATTGGGGGTCAGTGTTGATGATGCACGTCATGGATGGTCACCTCAGATGGGATGTTGACAATTCCCTTACCCTGCTGTGAAGCCAGTTATAATGAATGCACATCATTAATGAATGGGTGTCATGACCAGAATGTCTGGTGTTCCCTTTCCAGGTCTAGAAGTTGATATAATGGGAGAACATAGTGAGACTGCCTCTTGGGGACGTATGTTTTTTCCAGTATGCTGGGTATAGCCAGCAGCCATACCACCTTCACTTCAGAGCAGGTCATCCAACTGAAGCTAAGTATGTTCGGGCCTGAGCAGCACTTGGATGGGAGTGTGGTATAGTGGGTCCACAGCTCTGAATGAAAGGCCAGTTCTTTCAATAATCCATTTGGCTGGGTCAGTCTCCGTGGGACAGATCGTGCAGCCGTGGAGAGTTAATGGGGTAACTGGGGCGAACCGCACCTGCACGTGAGGGTGCGATCATTCTCAATTGCTTAATCTGCTTCCTGCGATGTGTGATTAAGGTGCTGCGCCCACGGGACCATATAAATATGGGCTGGCACAGGAGGTTAAGAGAAAAATGACGGAAAAGAAAAAGAGAAGGAAAGGCTTGGAGAGTGAGAGTGCGGCATTGGGGCAGTGAAAGAGTGAACGAGCCAGCCAGATGAAAGAGAGAGGTCAGCACGGTCAGGGGTCCCGTGTGGAGCGACGGATCGCTCCCACTGGCTATGTGGAGGAGTGGGTTTGATCGAGGTGGATTCCTCCCTTGGGATCCTGAGGGATGACTGCGTGTGCGAGAAGGAAGACGGGATGACAACCAACCCCGAGTGGTCTGGCAGATGCCAGCGGAGGCAGCCAAGACAGGGGTCTGTAGCGTCAGGGCCATCGGACCTTACTTTTATTCTATGTTAATTAGTGTTCCCTTATTTTAATTCTTATTTATTTTGTCTTTTTCTCTCTTCATCATGTAAAGCACTTTGAGCGACACTATCTGTATGGAAATGTGCTATATAAATAAATGTTGTTGTTGTTGAGTGAGCCTTGGGTAAGCTGGAGAGACAGGGAAGGAGCTGTACTTGGCTGATCTGCCCCAATGTCTGCTGCAGGTTTTTATTCTCGTGTTTTAGCCTTGTTTTTTAAACATTTGGATTTCTACCTTTTTTTATGGATTATTTCTTATTTATGGACGTTTTTGAGCACTGCACTTTAGTTCGACACCATTTTGATTTGTTTTTTGATTTTAATTAAAACACTTGCACCTTTTGCGCCATCCCCTTGCTCAGTTTGCTTTGTTCCCATTTGCCGAGCTCATCCGGTTACATTAATGACATTGTTGGGTTGGAGAGGCTCCCAGAAGTAAGGTGAGAGCATGGAGCAGGACCCACACCGTCACAGGGAGGCCATCTAGGAAGAGCTTGGGTTGCTGCTGGAAGAGGTGTATCCTGAGGCCAGCAGGGGGCGCTTCCCTGTTGTCTGTCTGTGTTGTGACCCCAATTCCCCACTGCAGTGCTCGGAGCATGGTGCTGAGATGAGACTTAAAACTGAGGCCCTGACTCTCTGTGACCAAAAAAAGATCCCTGGACATCTTTCGTAAAGTGTAGGGTGTACCCCGATGCTCTGGCTAAATTGCCCATCATGGCCTGGTCATTCTGACCCCCTAATTATTCCCTGCCCCTTATTGACTAAGAATCTCTCCCACCCCTTTACCAACTAATAACTACTGCGTGGTGAACGCATTGGTGCAAAATGCCTGACGTCACATCATGCAGGTGGATGCTGCACATTGGCTCCCCCCATGTAAAGCAGTTTGTGTGCCATATATAAATGCTACAGTTTGTCCATCTGTCACATGATTTCATGAATCACTAGGGTGAAAACCTTGATCTTGGTCTTAGTCAAAACTTTATGATCTGATGCGTTCTGGAAATTAAAAAAAATCAGTTAGTGGCAACCTTAGGATGTGGAGTTTGTAGAAAGGTGCTTTATAGGCGCCTGACCCGACACAGATTCACACCGGAGGCACGTATAAAAACATCCATCCATCCATTATCCAACCTGCTATATCCTAACACAGGGTCATGGGGATCTGCTGGAGCCAATCCCAGCAACACAGGGCACAAGGTAGGAAACAAACCCCAGCAGGGCACCAGCCCACTGCAGGGCACACACACACACACACACTAGGTACAATTTAGAATCACCAGTGCACCTAACCTGCATGTCTTTGGACTGTGGGAGGTAACCCACGCAGACACTGGGAGAACATGCAAACTCCACACAGGGAGGATGCAGGAAGCAAACCCGGGTCTCCTAACTGCGAGGCAGCAGCGCTACCCACTGCGCCACCATGCTGTCCCGTATAAAAACAAGAACACTTTTTATTTTTCTTCACCTGTGAGGCACATCTTCCCCGTGATCCCCACAGGCACAACACAGTCCCACAAGTGCACAACACACTCTTATTTGGCACCACCACTCCTCCTCCTCCCGACTCTGGCCATTGAGTGATGGCTGCTGGCCCCTTTTGTAGTCCACCCAGAAGTGCTCCAGGTGGTTGACTGCCGAGTTCCAGCTGCACTTCCGGGTGTGGCGAATACACTGCCCATAAGGGCTCAGGAGTCCCAGCTACAGCACCCCCTGGCGGCGCCTGTGGGACCCAACAGGGCTGCACCCAACTCCAATTCCCATAGAGCCCTGCAGGAAACCGAGGCACTGCTGCAACCCAGGGGGGCGGCCATCTAGCGTCCACAGGGTGGTATTGCACAGTCCATGGCTGCTCCCCCTGAACATATAGCGAAGGGGCGTCCCTGCCGGGGTCCATCACAAGTTATAAAAGCATAGTGATCAGCAAAGAACAAGTGACATGGCAGTAAGAAAAAGAAGAGCAGTGACATCAATTGAATGTCAAGCAAATCACAGAGGCGGAATCGTCTTCCTCAATATCAATTATTTGAAACTTCAGATCATTTTGAAAGCAATGCTTTTATAACAACAACAACATTTATTTATATAGCACATTTTCATACAAAAAAATGTAGCTCAAAGTGCTTTACAAAATGAATAGAAAAATAAAAGACACAATAAAAATTAGACATAAGTCAACATTAATTAACATAGAATAAGAGTAAGGTCCGATGGCCAGGGTGGACAGAAAAAATACAAAAAAAAAAACTCCAGACGGCTGGAGAAAAAAATAAAATCTGCAGGGATTCCAGACGATGAGACCGCCCAGTCCCTTATATCCATATACTGATGTTTCTTTAAAGAAAACTACTTACCAAAGAGGCATCAGCGATGTCATCCGTGTCAAGCTGTAGTTTTAAAGATGAAAACATAAGAATGTGTTGCCAGCAGAGCAAGTTCTGCTTTCATTAGACAAGCCACCAGAAATATTAAAATGTATTATCACATCTAGAGGAATTGAAAGAAACAACTATATAGAAAACATAAGAAGTGTCAACGGCTTATTATCGTTAACTTGTTTTTTCATTTGCATTTTATTTTAGGACTATGGGTCAGCGTCTTTCACTAGCTAATAATAATAGTTTAAAGTTAACGAAAACAACAATGAAACATGGAATAAAGGCAACCCAGAGGGAAATGAAGTAAAACTTGGGCTGCAACATAGCCCTTCTTTGTATGAGTATAGAGTTGTCATTATCAGTGTCGCGTAGAAGCTCTTAAGAGACTGGAATACTCACCCTGAAAGAAAAAGAATCCATCCAGGAGGAATTTTGTAAAGTTTAAGGTGGTCACAAGGGGGCCAGAGCCAGTCCCAGCAGAATTACACCCAAAGTAAAAACCAACTGCAGATGAGGCATCAGTGCATTTCAGGGCCTACTCGGTCACACCAGGCAATTAATGACAACAAACATCAGATGATGAAATAGGACACAGACAGATCAGCACCCATGTGAGTAAAGCTCTAGAAACAGGAGGCAGGTGCATATGCCATATTTATGCTGCATGAGTAGTCCTCGTAATCAGCATTTTTAAAAAATGGAATTAATACTTGTATACAGCAACATTGGCAGACATCCGATAAAAATGCAGTATACAGCAGAACATCAGCTATGATCAGGCACATGGCGCTTGTACGAGTCGGCCAACTTGGTGTATGCAGTTGTTTCAGGGATGCAATCTACGTATCTTTAAAATAAGAAAGAGGAATAATAGCCCCTCAGACTGCAGTCTACATTACATTACGTTTAACTCAGTTGCTCATCGCATTTTCTGAAGTCTTAATTTTTTATATATATACACAGTCATATGAAAAAGTTTGGGAACCCCTCTTACTTCTTTGGATTTTTGTTTATTATTTACTGAGCTTTCAAAGTAGCACCTTCCTTTTAATATATGACATGCCTTATGGAAACAGTAGTATTTCAGCAGTGACATTAAGTTTATTGGATTAACAGAAAATATGCAATATGCATCATAACAAAATTAAACAGGTGTATAAATTTGGGCACCCCAACAGAGATATGACATCAATACTTAGTTGAGCCTCCTTTTGCTCCTTTGAGCCTCTAGACGCCTCCTATAGCCTTTGATGAGTGTCTGGATTCTGGATGGAGGTATTTTTGACCCCATTCTTCCATACAAAATCTCTCCAGTTCAGTTAAATTTGATGGCTGCTGAGCATGGACAGCCTGCTTCAAATCATCCCATAGATTTTCGATGATATTCAAGTCAGGGGACTGTGACGGCCATTCCAGAACATTGTACTTCTCCCTCTGCACAAATGCCTTTGTAGATTTCGAACTGTGTTTTGGGTCATTGCCTTGTTGGAATATCCAACCCCTGCGTAACTTCAACTTTGTGACTGATGCTTGAACATTATCCTGAATAATTTGTTGATATTTGGTTGAATTCATCCGACCCTCGACTTTAACATGGGCCCCAGTCCCTGAACTAGCCACACAGCCCCACAGCATGATGGAACCTCCACCACATTTGACAGTAGGTAGCAGGTGTTTTTCTTGGAATGCGGTGTTCTTCTTCCACCATGCAAAGCGCTTTTTGTTTTGACCAAATAACTCAATTTTTGTCTCATCAGTCCAAAGCACTTTGTTCCAAAATGAATCTGGCTTGTCTAAATGAGCATTTGCATACAACAAGTGACTGTGTTTGTGGCGTGAGTGCAGAAAGGGCTTCTTTCTCATTACCCTACCATACAGATGTTCTTGGTGCAAATTGCGCTGAATTGTAGAACGGTGTACAGATACACCATCTGCAGCAAGATGTTCTTGCAGGTCTTTGGAGGTGATCTGTCTGTGGTCTGTAATCATTCTTACAATCCTGCGCATATTTTGCTCCTGCATTTTTCTTGGCCTGCCAGACCTGCTGGGTTTAACAGCAACTGCCTGTGGCCTTCAATTTCCTGATTACATTCCTTACAGTTGAAACTGACAGTTTAAACCTCTGACATAGCTTTTTGTAGCCTTCCCCTAAACCATGAGACTGAACAATCTTTGTTTTCATATCTTTTGAGAATTTCTTTAAGGATCCCATGCTGTCACTCTTCAGAGGAGAGTCAAAGGGAAGCACAATTTGCAATTGACCACCTTAAATACCTTTTCTCATGATTGGACACCCCTGTCTATGAAGGCTTAACCAGCTAATCCAACCAATTTGGTGTTGCAAGTAATCAGAATTGAGCAGTGACAGGCATTCAAATTATCAAATGACAAGGGGACACACATTTTTGCACAGCCAGTTTTTCACATTTGATTTAATTTCATACAACTAAATACTGTTTTGCTAAAAATCTTTGTTCGGAAAACACCGCAGTACTCAGATGTTCCTAGGAAATGAAAGGCATACCGCTGTTATCTTTTTTGTGGAAAGTAGAGCAAATTATTATGCAGGCTGAGAGGGGTTCCCAAACTTTTTCATACAGCTGTATATTTTTGTCCGCTTGTTAACTGCTCAGTCTGTGCTTTTTAAATACAGCTACAGTTCTATTTTATAATTCTGGCCTTCATTACATTTTACATTCATACTTGTAATTTTGGTTCTGTTCATCCAGATGTGTCATTAAATAACGAACAAGGCTTTTTCAAAAGGTAAGGCCAATCATCCACCCGTTTTAAAGTTCTTCCATGTGAAGCCTGAATACCATGAGGACTGATTGAGGTCATTTATGTTAGGGGGGCTGGGTGGTCTCGTGGCCTCGGAAACCCCTGCAGATTTTTTTTTTTTCTCCAGCAATCTGGAGTTTTTGTTTTTTTATGTCCTCCCTGGCCATCGGAACTTTACTTTTATTCTATGTTAATTAGTATTGCCTAATTTTATTTTTTATATCAGAATCAGAATATTTTTATTGTCATTGTAACAAATAAAACAAAATTAGGTGCAGTCCCTGCGGTGTCAAAATATAAATAAATGTAATTACAAAAGGATAAGAAGAAATAAGGTAGAACACAAACATTCAACATAAGGCCTTATTACACAAGATGTCATCTATTGCACTGCTGCATTGGAGGTGATTAGGTGGCATTCAGTGCCCTAACAGCTACAGGGTAGAAACTGTTATTCAGTCTATTAGGGTTATATTTTATATAATTATATTTTGTCTTTTTTCTCTTTCTTCATCCTATAAAGCACTTTGAGCTACATCATTTGTATGAAAATGTGCTATAGAAAGAAATGTTGTAAACTGATTTGCCTAAATGAGAAGGACATGGGAGTCATAATGGACATATCACTATCTGCATCTAGACAGTGTACAGAAGAAGTCAAGAAAGCTAAAAGGATGTTAGGCCATATATCATGATGTGTGGCGTGTAAGGTGTGATGAGGTTAAGCTTAAGCGTTACAATGCCTCACCTGGAGTACCAGTGTACTGTATTTGATCTCCTTATTGCAAAAATGATATAGCAGTTCTAGAGAAGGTCCAGAGAAGAGCGACTAGGCTGATTCTGGGATTGTTGTGAGGAGCAGACATTGAAGGAGTTGAGTCTTTTCAGTTTAAGCAAACAGAGATTAGGAGGATTGAAATGTTTAGGGTTATGAAAAGAATTAGTACAATGGATAGAGGCTGTTACTATAAGTTGACTTCAACAAGAACATGAGGACATGATTAGAGACGTGCTAAGGGCAGATTTTACATGAATGTTAAAAAGTTTATTTTCATGCAAATAGCCCTAGGCACATGGAATCAATAACCAAGTACTGGGGTGCAGAGCAGGACTTTAAGGACCATCAAATCTCAACTTGATCTTATTTTGGGAAGATGTAGGAGAATAGGATGGACAAGCTTGTTGGACTGAATGGCCTGTTCTTCTTACAATTTTTCTAATGTTCTTAAATGGGAGCAGTGACCTGCGATTCTCCACCAATTAGTAAATGATTTGATCTCAAAAAAGCTATTTTTTTTTAGATTCTCCTTATCTAAGCTATATAGTAATTCAGTTGTTGTGCTCCTTTACGCCAAGTGTTACTGTACTTGAGGAATCACATGTGTCCTTTTGCTGCGTGAACTTCCTGTAAACAGACCGCAGACAGGAGAGAGTGAAGACAGGAATATTGGCCTTTTTACCTTAAAGAAAGTGGAGAAAAACTGAGGAAAGAGAATCTGAAGAGTCATCCTGTGAATGAGAAATTTCAGAAAGGGCAGATGTATACGTTGTCAAGTTATAATTGGAGTGGAAACAAAGAAAGATGTGGCAGAAATTTAAAAAAGAATGGCTTCAGATTCAGACCTTTTTCATTTTGTCTTGTAATTATGATGAACACTCCTTGGTCCGAGTGTGGATGGTGAAGGAGCTCGTGTTTAGTACAGCAGCTCACATTCTGTATTTAAAAGAGATCAGATAAAGAAGAATTTGCCCTCTCTGCTCAGTAAACTGTAGGCTTTTTAGCTTAAGAGCTAAGTGAGTGTATGTTACTTATAAACTTGTTAAGCATGTTAGCGCTGGATCTTCCTGGTAAATGTGAACGTTTATTTTAGACTTGTGTCTTGTAATTAAGGCAAGCATTTTATTTTCTTTTGTGGCATGTTTATTATGAATACTAGGGTCCTACCCCCGCCAGTAGCCGCCTCTCCGAAACTCCTCTTAAACGGTGAAACAATGGGAAACAAACTCGAGCAGCTGCTGGCGTGCTTACGTGATCTGTAATTTGCTCGCCTATCCCGCCAGCAGTAGGCGCTGTCGTGAAGAGGGGGGGCTAAGCGCACCCCAAGGAGACGTTGCCGCTCCTCCAAAACCCCCTCTTAAACGGTGATACATTGGGAAACAAGTAACAGGTGTTTTTTTTCACCTCCTCTGTGCTTGAGAAGCTGCTGGCTTGCTGCTGCGTGGCGTGTGATCTGCATTTCGTGCATAGCTGCGAACGTTTAAAAGCTTGTACAGCACCTGATTATTTGATCTGTTTTCGATGTTCTGTTATTTCCCCGAGTATTATTTTCTGTTTGTTGACGCGGCCGCTCTTCCAAAACCCCTCTTAAATGGTGATACATTGTTACAAACCAGTAACAGGTGTTTTTTTCACATCCTCTTTGCTCAAGAAGCTGTTGGCTTGCTGCTGTTTGTTTGTTGTGGAGCTTTGAACGTTTAAAAGCCTGTACATTACCTAAATATTCAATCTCTTTTCACTCTTCCGTTATTTCCCCAAGTAATATTTTCAGTTTGTTTGCGCTAATGCAATCTTTACTCTCATTTTTGGAGACTTTCAAATTTTCCTGCTTCCATTATCTCTAACCTGCTCTGCATGTGCATCGTGGGACTTGCGTCTGAAGGTTCTAAGTATGACGTGACTTGTCCTTCTCACAGGAAGTGAAAGTGTCTCTGTCTCTCTTCAAAAGTTCACATCTCGTCCCCGGGAAAAAGTCTTGTCTATAACAGAGAGACATATTCTGTATATAGAGTTTGCATGTTCTCCCCGTGTCTGCGTGGGTTTCCTCCGGGTGCTCCGGTTTCCTCCCACAGTCCAAAGACATGCAGGTTAGGTGCACTGGCGAGCCTAAATTGTCCCTAGTGTGTGCTTGGTGTGTGTGTGTGCCCTACGGTGGGCTGGCGCCCTGCCCAGGGTTTGATTCCTGCCTTGCGCCCTGTGTTGGCTGGGATTGGCTCCATCAGACCCCCGTGACCCTGTAGTTAGGATATAGCGGGTTGGATAATGGATGGATGTTTGATTAGGTTAAAAACATATGTTTTTAAGGGATTTTATTAATTTCAGTATTTTTTTTATGGGCATTGAACAAGAAGTCTATGGAATTTCATTTTGTTAATAGAAAATTACCAGGTGACATTTCTGGGCTACAGTTTAATTGTAAACGTACTACTTTACTGTAGAGCGTAAGGCTTCTATACAACTGGTTATGCAGGAGCTTGTTTTTTAAAAAAAACAAATAAAATACAAAATTAAAAGAATAAAGAAACAAATTGGAAGTGGCCAGTTCTAGTAAAATGAAATCGATTCTCGATGTCGGCCCAAAAAAAAAAAATCTGATTGGAGCATCCATAGCGGTGACCTTCAACAACTTTGCCCACCAAAGCTTTAAGAAATAAAGTACCTGTATTATTTAAAATTAGAAAGCAAAAATAAGATACAACATAAAATAAACTCTCAAAATGCTAAATTCTGAAATTCATAAATCAAAAAGTAATTAAAACTGACAACTAATTTTTTCCAAGTCCTAAATCTAAGACAACACAATTTCAAGAACTGGAAGAGCAAAATTATGCTTAAAATTGTATTTTATTACTTTTGCTTGCATTCCTGTGAGCCATTGTGTTTGTCCGCTGCTTACTTACTCTATATTTACGACTAGCTGTACCCCGTGGTTTCGCCCACATAGTAATGAAACAGGACAAACTTTAAAAATCAATAGACGTTGGCACTGTATCTGATCGTGTTCAGCTCTGACGGGCAAGCGTTCCCCACGTGGGGAGAAAAGCACATGGCGGTGATGTCTCTGACAATTAGCTGGTACCCTCTAAAACACACGTAGCTCTGATCTCTCTCTCAAAAACGTCAAACGTTACTCCTTAATAATCTGTAGATAATATCTGTTGAACAAACAGGTATCGCTAGCTAAGTGGCGGTAAGGTGCACTCCAACACGTGGTGAGACGTAGACCAACTCGAACAGAGGCTGGCGAGTGAATGAGGAAGGCCCCGCCCCCCGCTCTCGGCCCATAGCCACTCTCTTGGATTTGTATAAATACATCGGTACTGCAAGCAAACTATGGTACTTAGCGCGATGAGAGAAGTTGCAAAGTCAGCCGGAAAGTTCAAGCAAATTAGAGAAAGCAACCCAATCTAAATCCGTTAAGTAATTCTCTCGTGAAAGCGGACAGACATGCAGAGAGAACGCGCTTGGACCACGAAATTTTTTAAAATCGTTTCTTAGCGAGCACCTATAGGCCAAGGGTAGCCTACATTCCAAATTTTATGTCCCAAGTCCTCATGGTTCGGGAGATTTCGTGATGAGTGAGTCAGTGGTATTTGGCTTTTATATATATATAGATTTCCACAGCATGTTTATTATTGTGAAAAGCACTGACTGCAAAACATGACCCATCATTTCCATTGTGCACATGAACTTATATTAACTTTAGGAAAGTAATTGAGTTGCTTATATTTTCAGTTAGGTCCTGCTATTCACCTAGTGTTGAGTTTTTGTACGTATTGACAGGAGATTTTGTATACCAGAAAGTTTTATGGTTTGGAGGGTATCTTGTAATAGTGAAGCTGGCAGCTGGCATTGCTGAGTCATACCTAGTCCTGTCATTCCATCTGCTTCCATTCTGTCACTCTTCTGTTTATTTGGCTTCTTTTTCTCTGGTCACCTGACTGTCAGGCTGTTGTTTTCTGTGTGCGTGTCTGTCTGTGCATGCAATTTAATAAAGTTGGCCCTTGTGACTTGGTCAGAAAGCAGCCACTGAGCTGTCAGCCAAACTGCTGGCACAGAATCTACTGTGGAGCTTGGCCAATTTTGTGTAAAACACTTCAAAGGCAGGGAGTAAAAAACCTTTGCCAATTGACTTCTGCTTAAACTGATACGTTTATGCTATCTTAATAATTAAAATTAACTATTTCTGTTTAAATTAAACTAACCATGCAGTTTTCTGCTTTCAGCTTTGCCTGTTTTTAGACTTTAATGTGTTCACCGACTGTTTACTTTATGATTTTCTTTTAGGATATGCAGAATGTCATTATTTAAAAAATAATTAATGGTTATTAGAAACCAAATTCTGCCCTGATATATTCATTTAAAAACATCCTATCCTTTGCATATCAACTCACTTTTGTTTCAGTTGCAGAGCTATTTTGCTGCTTGTGAAGATGAGACTCCAGCAATCAGGAATCACGACAGAGTGCTGCAGCGGTTATGTGAGCACCTGGACCATGCGTTGCTCTATGGGTAATAAATCTTGGCTTGTTAGTAGTTTGAGATTTAAGTAATTAATTTATGTACAACCTTTTATAGTGGTAATTGAGCCATTGTCTCAAATTTCTTTATTTAGTATTGAGCTATGAGCAGCTTTTGACTATCCCAGCTGTAACTGTTACTAAGTGAGAACCACCCACCATGGATGAGAAGCCAATCCATTGTAGGGACTAACCAGCATTGTGCCAGTTTTGGATGGTCAATCAAGTTAGAAATATGGACATGTTTGTGGACAACTGACCATCACACATACTGTATATGAGCTTGTTGGACATACTATTTGAAAACCTTTGCATTAATATGGAATTGCTAGAACAGCCTTCACTCTACTAGAAGTATTTACTACAAGATTTTGGAGTCTGTCTGAGGTGTCCGTTCAGTCCTAGAAAAAATTTTGTAAAGTCCGGTATTAATGTTGGAGAAGAAGATATGGATTACAATTGGAGTACCAGTTGATACCAAAGGTGTTTGATAGGGTTGAGGTTAGGGCTCCGTGTCAGCCACTTTAGTTTCTCCATATTTTAATGGACCTGGCTTTGTGCACAGGGATACAGAGTCGTGTTGGAGTAGAAAAAGACCGTCCCTGAACTGTTCTCACAAAGTTGGAAGTGCACAATTGTCTAAAATGTCTTTGTATGCTGTAGCATTAACAGTACCTTTCATTGGAAGCGAAAGGTCTAACACAGGGGTCTCCAACCTTTTTTTCCCTGAGAGCTATTTTTACAGAATGAAAATGGCCGAGAGCTGCTCATGTTTTCTAAAGTTTATTCTTATAGCTTAATTCACTCCAAACAAACTGAATAAGCTCGTTTTGCCTGAACATTTAAAAAATGTTGGTGTCCACAACTCACATTTTGCATTGAAACATCACAAAAAATATTTAGTTCACCTGCAAGTGCATTTTGTACGTCTGTATGCATTTTCTAGCGTATCTCACACTATTGAATTAAAACATGAATGCTGTCAAAACAAAACAATGCAATTCCAAATCCACAGATATTCCTTCTTCATTTGTCATTTTGTCACATGTCACTGTGTCACTTTATTCACATGTCCAGTCGCATGTGTGATGTGTTTTTTAGTTAGTCAAATGACTGGCACTGAGGTATCTGGTGGAGTGGAGCCACTCAGGTTCACTCTCATGGAGTCATTTCAATGTTCGTCTGTCAGTCTTGTTCTGAACTTTGATTTCATGACATTCACGTCAGACTCACAGAGGTATGGAGACCCAAACAAAGCAGACATTTTCAGAGCTGCTTGGTGAAGATTCTTCTAGTTATCTGGCTCTACTAAGCTCCAGAATCCTGAGAATGCTGTTGAGACTTTAACTGCACATTATTTTGAAGGTTTACGAATATATAATATATAAAATCCAACGTCTGTCTGTATATCTGTCCGCTTTTCATGAGAGAACTACTTCGCGGATTTAGATCGTTTTTTTTTTTTCTACAATTTGCTTGAACATTCCAGTTGATTTTGTGACTTCTCTCATTTCGTTCTGTATCGGAGTTTGCTGGCGGTAACGGGCCGTGTTCCTTAACTCCGCTTAGCCAGCGAACAAGAGAACAATTGAATTCAACTTTGTGTGATATTTAAAATAAAGTGTTACTTAGGTCTTGATGAGTTTGAGTCTGGATATTCTCTTAAGTGAATTGAAAAGATGGATTGCAATTCAGATTGTGGATCGTGATTTTGTGTTAAAAGGATCGTGATATGATTTTTTGGAAAGATCACCCAGCCCTAATTTGACTAATCAAGTTTTCAAATTTATGTAGTATTCATTAACCCTTTGGTGAGCTACTTGGAAAGGGGTTGTGAGCTACTGGTAGCTTGCGAGCAACATATTGGCGACTTATGCTCTAGCCCAAACCCTGACAAACACCCACCGAGCCCTTATCCCTTTTCCACTAAACTTAAGAGTAGACGCTTTTCAGTCCGCAAGGGAGCGATGTCCTGGCATCCACCAAACCCAGATTTGTCCATCATGCTGCCAGATGGTGAAGTGTGGAACCACTGTGGAGGAAATTTCACATACTGACTTGTGACAAAGGTGGTATTCAATGACAGCACCACATTTAAAGTCACTAAACTCTTCAGTATGACCCACTCTACTGCCAGGGTTTTAAAATTGAGATCGCATGGCTCAGTGTTTCAGTTGATGCACCTGTAAACAATGAAACACCTGAAATCAATCATTTAGAGGGGTGTCCACATACATTTGTCCATATATTGTACCAGAGAAAGGGAGAAGACCCATCTGAATGTTATACGAACAGACAGAGTTCATCCAAAAGGCCAAAAGGAGAAAGGTAAATTTGCTTATGCTTCCCCTAAATAACTAATGAAAAAGTCAAAATTGCTATTCCATTTGAGATTTTTTTATTAAAAAATGATAGCAAGGCAAGTTTAAAGAATGTCATCTTTTAAGTTTGTGTTTGCCGTGCCTACCGATATATGTATGGATTTTTTGGTAATTAAAATTTTTTATTGAATTCATCAAATTTAAAAAATGAAACTGAACTATTTTAAAGATAAATGGTGAAGCAACAACATAGCACTCTCCAACTACCCTAGCTGTTTGAGGAATGATGTATATAAAAACAAATGAAAGAGAGGAAAGGCACCCCTAGGCCAAGAAAGAAAAAAAGCTGGAGAAGCCTGTCTTCATCAAGTCAAGTCAAGTCATGCACCGGTACAGTACATTGCCACACCCACTACACGATGAAACAACTCGGGATCCCGGTTTGCAACACCCCAGGCAGACACGCAGTCCAGTCCCGCCCTCCGGAAAAGACCCTCTATCTGCTGCAGTCAGGTGTTGGTTACGTGGGCGACCCCTTGGCCTGGTCCAGCCCCTCGGGTCCCCAACAATGAGGATCTTACGAGCTGGATC
The DNA here is from genome assembly GCA_026402145.1 of Polypterus bichir lapradei. Classification (NCBI taxonomy): domain Eukaryota; kingdom Metazoa; phylum Chordata; class Cladistia; order Polypteriformes; family Polypteridae; genus Polypterus; species Polypterus bichir. The sequence goes on along the minus strand of JANRMT010062816.1, from coordinate 4,237,404 downwards.
ACTGTTGGGGAAACACACCACATGGCTGTAGTGCCGTAACTGACGCTTCCTCACAATGCAGGTAATGTGCCTCATTCGGGACTTCATGAGTAGCACAAAGTCAAACCAGTGGTACCCAAGGATTTTCCAGAGAGACACAGCACCAAAGGAGTCCAGTCTTTGTCTCAGGTCACTGCATAGCGTCCATGTCTCGCAACCATATAGCAAGACAGGAAGCACCAGGACTCTAACGACTTGGACCTTCATCCTTTTGCACAGATATCAGGAGCGCCACACACCCCTTTCCAGTGACCTCATGACCCCCCATGCTCTCCCTTTCCATCTACTGACTTCACAGGAAGAGTCACCAGAGACATGAATGTCACTGCCAAGGTTAAGTAAACCTCATGACGAGGTCAATACTCTCTCCGCAGACAGACACACTGCTGATGGCTGTGCCCAAGAGGTCATTAAAGGCCTGGATCTTGGTTTTTATCAGGACACTCGCATGCCCAGACAGTCAGACTCCTTGCTCAGTCTCTCGAGCGCCCCGATCAGAGCCTCCATTGACTCTGTGAAGATCACAGCATCATCAGCAAAGTCAAGATCTGTGAATCTTTCTTCACCAACAGATGCCCCTACATCGATTTGGGGAAAAAAAGGCTTCATGTTGCCAGTCCCAGGCTAGCTATTCCCAAACCAACCTGACTGCAGAAACCCGCTTTCTGACTTTGGAAATGGATGACCCATTTATCTGAAGAACAGAGAATTCACGAAGAAACAGTCTGTAAAAAGAGAAGTTTTGGAGGTTAGAAGACTTAGGTTCTGGGAAATTTCCAGCAATAGACCAGACTGAATTTGGCTGTAGTGGTGTCTAGGGAGAAAAGCCTTTACGCTATGTAGAGGTGAGATGGAAGGGAGAGAAGGACAGGAAATAATATGAAGTGAGAAAGCCTTGCTATTGTTAAGTTGGACTTTAGATGTGCCAAGTAGCCTCTGAGACCTGTCACCATCTGGAAATAATAGCTAGGATGAAGGACCAGTAGGAAAAGACCAATTGTTAGAGTGGTGGTTGCTGCAGCTACAAAGGGGGTCGGGGCAACTCCATACTATTACCAATGGTTTTGGAGTGGTGTGTCCAAAAAGCTTATATATGCAGGTGTGACAGTCAGGTGTCCACAAATGTTTGGCCATATGATTCATGTCCTATGTCTATGCTTACACCAAAACAGAATGAAGGAACACCATATGTTACTGTGAATAATTTGGAATAATGTGATATTCTAAGTTTTTTTTTTTTTTAATCTGAACTGATGAAGTATATAATCAAAATATTAATTTTGGCTGTACTATTGCCCTAAAACCTGTGGATGGTACTGTATTTTCTGCTTTTCTGAAGGAAAATATAATCACTTTAATCAAAAGTTTTAAAACAAATCATTCACAGTGCCACTTGCTTGGTGATTCACACTGTCTCAATTAAGCAGTCTGTGTGAGTTTACTGACACCTCTCAGAAATTTGTACGTCACCGCATATTCCAAGTCAAGTGAAGTGCTTTAGGTTATTGCTCACCGTTAAATATGCCAAAGAAAACAGCAGTAGGAAATAACAGTAACCGAAGACCTGAAGACTTTGGCTTACTTCTTGTGTGTCAAGAGCTCGTTTTGACTGCCTCGGTCTATTCCCAACCCAGCCTTCATCATTTGGCTTTTGAGTCACAAAACTGCATGGCAACTCTGCTGAAGATGTTGTAATTGGGTTATTTGGAGGGCTCAGCTACAAAAAAAAAGCTGACAAAGACTACGTCTGGTCCAGGCATCTCTGCTCTGGAGCCTGCAGTAGAGCCTTCCAAGAGTTTAGATAGATGGTTTTATCTATCTCTCTATCTTCTTCTCTGTCTCTTTATTTCTGCCCAAGGGGAATTTACCCAACTTGCAGGGAAAACTTGGGGGTTGGTGGCAGAAGTGGCACTCTAGCCACTTTAAAAAAAAAACTGACATTGTTCCACTCTATTTGAACTAGTGTGGTGCTGAGATGTTGCATGACTGCACTCTGGTCCTAATTTGGGATCCTGAGGTGGTTCATCGTATGGTAGGTGCAGCAACGTGCTGTATCAGTGCATGCTTCCAGCCTTTTTACAGAAGCAGTTTAAATACATCAATAGATAAATGAATATATATATATATATATATATACACACATTATGGTCTGAACGCACACCAGAATGAGTAAAAAGGAAGGAATTTAAAAAGAAAGAAAACTTCTGACTTGGCAGTCCCAGTGAGGCATTATGCAGTTATATTGTTGTTGGTATAAAGGAGCCCCAGTAGCATTTCTTCACACACTTCTGACTAAGAATCCATTGTCTGAAAGTCACCAGTGTTAGTGTGTCAAAGAGGGGATGTGCCGCATTGTTCATAATGGCACTCGGTTTTGTTTTAATTCTTTTCTTTGCTACTACCTACAAGGGGTCCAGAATGCATACTATAACTGAGCCTACTCTTTTATTTATCTTGTTGATTTGGTGGGCCTCTCTTGAAGTGATGTTACCAGCTCAGGAAACTAGATCATAGAAAATTACACTGGCCTTCACAGAGTTGTGGATGTTTTGGGTTTGTTAACACATTATTCCAGAAATGACCCTAGGATCAAATATAGTGGCTGTGATTGTGCAGAATTGTACTGTATACTGTGATCTAGTTGGCTTCTATTTTTGTCCTTTTGCTAATAGGCCAATATTTATTTTTGTGTGCCAGAGATGGTGTAACCTGTCTGTAAAATAAACTCAATATTGTTGAAACTGTAAACTGAGAATCTAAAAATAACATAGGCCTGAGAAAGCTTAGGTCAAAGGCAAATTCTGAATCCTAAAACGAAGTTCTTTCTTTTAGACTTGTGTTGTAAAAAGCTGACAAGAGACTCTTTTCATTTTTTGCCTTGCATTTGCTTTATATTAACTCATGTAACATCACATGTTGGCATAATGCATTCATTTCTATAATTATTGCCAAATAATAAAATTATTAAATATTAAGATGATAAAATTGGAAACAAACAAACTTCATTAAAAGTCAAAACATTTTAAGGCACATTCTGCTATTCACAAATCCTGGTACTTCAGAGATCATAAGATGTGTAATAAAGATCGTCTAATAATGACTGATTCATTTTGGCTAAGATTAATAAAATGATTTGCTAGTACGCAATATATATCACTGATGGGATTTCACTGTTAAAAATTTATTAAGAAATAATAATGACATATATTTTCTTACAGTTTTATAATCATTCAGAACAACCACAGGTTTGTAGCTACTGCCAAGGTGGATGTTCCCTTCAGTGTTATTGTCACACTCACAGCTGATTCCTTGTTCCCAAAAATAATTCTAATACGGTATATGGGGTACAGGGTGACCAAATCAGTAATGTCTGGAGACTTCAAAACTGCTTCATGTTAATGTAGCTGGCCAATTGCTTTTTTTATTTTTTTTGCCCATCTTTGTATGTCTGCCGCTATGCATGTCTTGTTAAACTTCAGCATGCTGAGCTGAAAGGAGAAGATGGCAAAACTTACAAAACTGATTACTCTTCACATTTTAAAATTTGCCTTCTTTAGCTATATGTTGGATTCATACAGTAACTTGGGAAGTGTTCTCACTTTTCATTTCACCTCCTTCTTTTATGTTAGTTTTGCTTTTCAACTGATGTTTCACTTCCTCCACCAGACTTCAGGACATCTCATCAGGATACTGGGTGCTGGTTGTGCATTTCACACGTCGAGAGGCCATTCGGCAAATTGAAGAGCTTCACCACATCGCCACCAATATGGGAAGGAGTGAGTTTTCTTTCATTATTTCTTTTTTATTTTCCCCCTTATATAACAGCTGCATACCAAATACCATTTATTTATTTTTTTATGCAACAGCTGCAGACCAAATGCCATTTATTTATTTTTTTCAAAGCTCAGTAGGAAAATGCATTGAAGTAGCATTTCTACCAAAGCTGTAGAAATGAACTACAACTGTAATAAATCGAATTTACTTCTGCTTTCTTTCTGATTCAAAGAAAGATATTTGTAAGAGCAGAAGAATGATAGTGATGGCTTCTGGTAAGCTAAGATGTTTTGTTTTCTATTCTAAATGTCTGAGCTAATGCACTTTAGTGCTGTCTAATTTTACATCAGATATTCTCCCCAAGTGAAACCACTCATAATTTGTAGTAAATATTTAATTACAGAGGACTGAATGGAAGCAAAGATTAAGCTATCTTAACATCTTTGTATTGTGACTGCATTCTTCTTTAAGAAGAAGTCTCCAAAAACTGTTTTAATATTATTTCAATGTTATCCAACTCTGCATTGTCTTTAAATGAAGCAAACCCAGAAAGTCAATGGTTGAAATGGAATTGGAAGTGAGTGGTCTATAGTTTAAACTTCAGTTCCTACAAGTAAGTTCTACAACAGGGGTGTACACACTTTTTCGGCTTGCGAGCTACTTTTAAAATAACCAGGTCAAAATGATCTACCTACATTAAAAATGCTATATATATATATATATATATATATAATATATATATATATATATACTCTTATATACGAGGGATATCCAGAAAAAAAGGTTACAAGTGCCCTGGAGGGTGCAGGGAATTTTTTTTTTTTTGAAGGTTGGCATACCTGCGTGTAGGGGGGTCCTAACGGTCAAAATAAGCCCGGGACCGTGTCAGTCAGTTGTGAAATGTCATTACAGCAAGTGAGTTCGTCAACCTCTGCTGAGGCTGTTTGCTCCACCTACCGCCGATGCGAGATTCGTTCGGTCATCAAGTTCCTCACTTTGCGTCGTGAATCCGCGGCCGAGATCCATCGTCAGCTTGTGGAAGAATTGTGAAAGAATTCTTGGGTAGGAAACGTTTTTCCAACGATGAGGAGGTGAAGGAGACAGTGGAGAAGTGGCTTTCGGAGGTGGAGTGGAGCGTATTCGATGAGGGTATAAAAAAGCTGGTGCCCAGGTTGAAGAAGTGCATCGAAGTTGATGGCGATTATGTTGAGAAATAAACACATATTTTGGAACATACCCTGTAAATTTGGTTGAAATATATTCATTTTTCGATTTTTAACAGCTGTTGTAACCTTTTTTTCTGGATATCCCTCGTATATAGGTATATTGGTATAATGAGTATACTTTATACATAAAATATATGTTGTCGTACCTTGCATAACTGAATAACCTTTATGGCACAATAAGAATTCAATACATTTATGGTCACTACAGTATTTGGATTTAATAATCTTCATGTGTGAAAAGGCTGACTCGCATAAATAAGTACAGCCGAATAATGCAGTCAAGGAGGTAGCTCTTGGAAGGACTTCTTATACTTAATGATCGAGTGACTCACCCGGAATGATGCCTTGGTGTGTCTGCCTTTGCTTTTGAATTCAGCCGAGTGAAAAATGACGGCTGTCCGATTAACTGCGATTTTAGTTCCCTCTCCTTTCTCTTTCTCAGATCGATTTTCGGAAGGAAGTCAATTTTGTAGTTTTTATGAACAGTTTGAAAGTGCCTTTCCACATTTTCCTTCTTTGGAATAGCAATGATAGATTGACAGATCAGACAAACGCACTTTGATGGTGACATTGTGAGAAAAGAAATCCTTTTCCAATTCCACATCCAGCCCATACCCTCCCCAAACATTTTTTTTTAAAATCCATTCTTTAGTCGATATAAATTGGAAGGCTAACTAGATCACAGCCGGAGTTTTGTTTTGCAGTAGCTCACGCGTTTGATCGTGCATGCGAGATGACAAGTCTGTTAGAAGAGAAGAGATCTCAGACTGGCCAACCTGTATGTCAATCAAGTGGCAAATGCCATAGTTTAACGTTTAAAACATTTTTTTTGAATGCAACTCAATCTACCTGCACTACCTTTGCGATCTACCATTCGATTGTAATTGACATCTTGGGCACCCCTGTTCTACAGCTTTATCAAAAGAGAATAAAGGATTGGAGGCTGGACTCGTTAGGATGTGCATAAATAGTGATGAGCCTTACTGAAGGATGCATCAAGATTAAGTGTCTTTACATTACAGGCGCTTCTAAATAGTTTTAGTTAACATTTGTTACGGTAAAATCATTTTTTAGAATACTAGGATATAAAGCAAACTAATTTTTACTTAAAAAGATAATCAGAGCCGGGAGCTTCCTGCTTCCATGTGTGTATCACTTAGTAGAAAAATGAAGAAAGCCCTAAGTTGTACCGGTACTACTCATCAGGCATACCAAAATAATAATTCAGCAACTCCATCCTATTTGCACTGTTTCTGGCAATGCCTGTGCACAGAATAACAAATCCCATAAAGGTTAGAGTTCCTAGAGGCAAAATGTATAGTGAATAACGAATAAGCACAGACAGAAGGTTACATTTCTATGATTCTGTACAATCACAGTTATTTCTGTATTTAGAACTATACTGGGAAAATGGTGCATCTTGTATATGTTGTGCTCATTCAGCAGCAGAAAAATCTAGTGTAGTAATGCTGTGACATATCCTTGGGGGTGGGGTGCATGGAAAATAAATAGATTGCAAGTTGTGAACAGTCTGTTTAGGCCAATGTCTGGCTATAAACTGAATGTATATAATGCAGAACATACAGACAAAAGTGACAAAACTCTCATGTCTGGGAAAATTACAAATGTATAATGACAAATAAAAAACTTGCCTTTTTTAATTTTTTGTATACGAAGTATAGGGAAAGTATTGTAATCGTTCAAAGATTCGATGTTGAGATTTTGATGAATCTCGACGTTTTAGACCTCCCTGACTTTCTCGTATAAGAAGTATAGGTAAAGTCGTTCAGGGGCAATAGGGCGACAGACAACTCGGCGAAAAGGCAACTGGGCGACAGACAATTTGGCGAAAGACAATTCGGCCAAAAGGCAACTTGCCGACATCCTTTACCAGTTAGGTAATAGTTAGGTTCAAGGAGATTTTTTAATGATATTAATAGGGCGCTGGAAAATCCACAGAATCACCTGCTTTATGAGAGTCCCAATACGTTGAGAGTAAAGATATTCCTTAAGCCGTACTCGCAGGTCACCTTTTGTATTCTAAATAACGTTATCATACGATTACAATCAATACAATTTATATAAAGGATTAGCAGTTTTGGTTTCAGAAGATAATATAAGATAGACCTCCCTGAGTCCGAAAATAAAATTTTTGGAATTATGTCTGTGTGTCTGCCTCTGTGTGTGTGTGTGTGTGTGTGTGTGTGTGTGTGTGTGTGTGTGTGTGTGTGTGTATATATGTTAACACAATAACTTGAGTACGCTTTCACTTAGATGAACCAAATTTTGCATACAAGTATTAGGTACAAAACATAGATTTCTATCAACTTTTTGGCTATTTCCGTTAACTGGAAGTGGTACTTAAACTTTTATTCATGCAGCTGCAGAGTCCAATTTATTCAACTTTACTTTTATAATAATTGTTCAATATATTATTAATTTGACTTAATTTGTTGTTAATGGTTCTTTAATGTGCATAATATAAAAATATAATCATTGTCTTGTGGTTCACTCCTCAAATATCCATCCCTTTATCTGAGTATATGAGAAAGTTGAGGGGAGACCACTCCCGATTTTTATAGAAGTACCCCCTTAGTATTTTTGGGTGTCCATATAAGAGGAATTTTAGGCCTCAGTCTGCTTGCAACCTGATTTGTTCAACTTTTTCTTAAGCAGTGCTATTCTGAAAATTCTTTAGAAAAGACTGATGACTTATGTTGGCTCATATGCAACTTATCTTGGAGTGAAGAACTCCTTCAGTAAGCCATGAAGCCTCCTGTGAATCTCACAGAAGGATAATAGAACTGAACTGTGAAATTAATTCAGGACATGTCACTGAAATGGGGAAGAAATTAACATTCTGAACGCATAACTCCAAGAACTGCCCTGAGGTACACGGGACATTTAGATGAATGGATCTTTAGACAAAAAGGGAGCCACTGGCTCAGCCAAGATCTGCTCTCAACTACTAAGAAAAATGTAAGGTAAGATAACATGGCTCAGGATCATACATGATGTGGGAATGAATCGAAGAACCTATTTATTTTCAAAGTCATTTTCCAACAGAGCCACGCTGTGGAGATGCTCACAGGCACGTGGAGAGATGGTATCCACATGGAGTTTTCTATGTTTATATCCTTTTGCCTGTTGAAATGTTGAATGATCTGAAAACCTAACTAGCACTGTGTGACCGCAAAGCATCCTGTGGCATGTGATGAAGAAGAGTCTAAAGATATTTTGCTGTTCTCAGATATTGTCCTGATTTTCTCATTGGTACCTTAGGTAGAGCATGGCTTTACCTAGCATTGAGTGAGAGTTCACTAGAGAGCTATCTGAGGCTTTTCCAGGAGAACCAGGGTCTGCTGCACAAGTACTACTTCAAGTAAGTTGCACTACAGAACTACTTTTGTACTTTTTATTTCACCCGCTTGGTAAAAAGTAAAAGCCATCTTTAAAGTTTATATTGATGGGTCTTGTATGTTACCTTCCTTAAAACCTAAACGTGACACAGTCAAGAATATTAGGTTACAAAATACACACCGCTGGTCGGGATAAAGGGTTTCTAGAAAACAAAGAAATGTGCCATGAATTGTTTTTGGAAACAGCTGAAAATGAACAACCGATGCGGGGCTTATCCAGACATTGAAGTGCAGATACTCACTTGGTTAAAAATGTGTCCCCTCCTGTTTCAGAAACGCATTGGTCTGCAGTCACGACCACCTGACATTATTCCTGACGCTGGTCTCTGGATTGGAGTTCATCCGCTTCAACCTGGACTTGGTATTGTCAAAATTTTTATTATTTCATGTTCTGTGGCTCACTGTCATCTCTACTGTACTAAATGGGCAGAGTACTGTCTTTGGCTTTGCCAGTGTTCAAAGAGTAGGTGTTTGTGATTGACAGTATAGTGGGTGATAAGTTGCCTCTTTGGAGGTGATTTTGCAAGACTTACTAATCCAAAGTTTGTAAATCTGTGCATGGAACTTGTGGGGGGCGTTATAGGAACCAGGCGGCAGAACATAGTAAGATTATTAAGGCTTGAACAGCACAATTGATTGATTATACTTTATGATTTAACCTTTAGAAGTCTTAGGTGCTTTCTCCATAATCATGGTTAAACAACTGGGAGGCAGTTTGTTACAGCCAAAGGCTTCCCAGTTTATTTTGGACATAAGAGGTCATTTTTTTTATAGCATGACACAGGAAGATTTTTTTTTATACTAGAAAAATGTCATACTAGCAGTGATGAATAACTATTAAGAAAGTATTGAAAGATGTTCACCTCAGTTTAGCACCTGACAGTGTTATAGGTGTCATTACTGCTGGTGATGTTCTTGTATTTATTTCATTTTTGCTGGTGGTTCCTCTGTACAGCTGAACTGCTAATGTTATGCACTGTTTCTTGACACAAGTGAAACCTTCACTTTTTAAATGAATGAAACCCTTCACAAAAAATGGGTTCACTGCAAGTGCAAAGTGACTTTGAAATGCCTCTTTCTACCTATAATGCACATAAGACAAAATCGTGCGTCATTCCACAAACACATTACATGCAATCATTACTTAATTTTTCTTTTTCCTGGCTATGTTTCTTTTCCGTTCATCGAGGCCAAAAGACATAACGTCCATTCCTCATCAACAGTAAGTTATATAAATTGAGGCACTGTGAGCATTTAAGCATTTTACATATGAAACAACTGGATGTACTAAATTATTACCATTATCATTAAATTATGCATTACTAACCTCTGTTTCCTTCTCATTATCATTACTTATTTAGCAGGGTGTTCTTATTCAGAGCACTTTAAAAATATGTAAAATTAACTGATTCTGTTTTTTGAAGTAAAAATTAATAGAGATGGCCTGAATTTGTTTTTTTTTTTTTTTTTTTAAACTTACCACGCTTATATTAACTTCACCTGTTTGTTGTCTGGTACAAATCTTGTAATCAATATTTACCCCACTTCCTATTGTCCAAATGTCTTGAAATTTTGCACACTTACTCATTTCCGATGACAATACATGAATCAATCAGTTTCACTAATTGATCAATTAATCCATGTTAAGAAATGAAATTTTTATATAAAGAATAGTTCAAGATTTCACCAATAGATGGCGCT
>JANRMT010062816.1:4189863-4222245 GCA_026402145.1 Polypterus bichir lapradei | reverse complement strand
TTATGATTACAAATAGAAAAGCTAGAATATAACATTTATTTTCCTTTACCTTTAAAAAGAAAGGGAAGCCAACTTTTACCCACTGTGATGGATACTTAACAGTTGTATAAAACAGCAGTAAATAAGAACTCTGATGTTAAAGAGTGACTTTCAGCGGCCTGTGGATTTGTTTACTAAACTGTTATTTCTACAACAGTAGGCTCAAAAGCACAGCAGCAGCATAGAAAAAGCAATCACAAAATACACTGCAAAGCAGCATTTTTTCAAAACACAATACTGTCCATTTAAATAATGACAACACAAGCTGACTGTCCAAAAATAGGAATAGTCTTATCCTGAAAATGATGTGCAAAGACAAACATTTAAAACACCTCAATATTGTATGTGCATCTGGAATGATAGAATGCCAAGATCACCACAAGTAAAACCAATCAACTGCTTGTATACATTGAAATGTCAGTTTTGTCTTTAAATAAGATTTAAATAAGTTTTGTTTCATAACACTTGCGGACAAAAGTTGGTACCCCAAAGCTCCAAACACCAGACAAAACTGAGCCAAACACAATTCTAGATAGAGTAAAATTATATTTATTCAACAAAACTACATTTACAGGTGTAAATTAGTCCAGTACAGCATTAGCATACTAATATATACCTTCTGTCTCCTTGCATACCTCCATTGTGAGCATTGCACTCTTCCTCCTGACTCAAACTCGTCTGTATGAGGCAGAGCAGCCTCTTTTATGTGAGACCTTGGTGTACTTCCATTGCTATCATAGTGGCAGCTGAAAGCCCTCCTGGGTAACACGGAAGCTGCCTGAAGTAGGAAGCTTCTTTTCTAACAGCACATTCCGTATTCCTTTCGTTGTAAAAATATCTTCAAATTATTTTATTATTGATACCTACTCTGTAAGAGCCCACCACAGTTGGCAACCAATGGCACGCACTGGTACAAATGTTCTAAGGTACACACTGCATACTATAAATGTATTTGTACAATATATCCTGTATATGAAGTATTATCTAGCCCTGCATCTACTGAAACTGCATTGTGTCTTGGGATTATGTGAAGTTAAAGTGTAGGCAGGAAACAGTTCATCACCGTGTATACTCAGACACACAAACACACACTGACTCATTTCTGGTAAGCTCTTTAACTCTTCATTGTGTAAATGGCTTATTACCAGTGTTATGGCACAGCCACAGTTGCTGCCCTGGCTTAACTGTATGCCTTGTTTATTTCATCTTTTTTGTTGTTTAAATATTATTTTTAATGTTTTGGCATTTGTTCTGTTTTTGTTCTGTATGTATTTTATTTATTTAATATTTTGTTCATGTATTATTTTTCAGCTTTGTATTGTGTGCAGTTTAGTGTTTCTTACCTGCCCTGTTTAATGTATGGACCCTAAGGAGGCGGGGCCACCTAATTAGGCAGCTGGGGTAACTGGCCTCAGCAGTATTTAAGCCAAACAGCTTTGGCATTAAGTTTGTGATTTTTGCTTCCTTTTTTATTATCATTTCTTATTTTTGATATTTAATTTACTGGCATTAACCCCTGCTTTGGTTAATGTGCTGTTTTAAAATTCGATCCTTGGCTTTCTTGAAATGAACGGGTGTTTGACTCTCCATCAGATTTTCATATTTGGCACCTGACCAGTTACAAAGGTACCAGATAAAATGGAAATCTTTCTTTTATGTCGTGCGTTTCCTGGTGCACACCAATTCAGTGTTCTTTACAGCATATTAAGCGCACAAGTCTGTCAATCAGTGATGAATTTTAATGGATTTAACACTTTTCATTTTGGATGTCTACATTAAAGGTTTTTGGTTAGAAAGGATATTTATGGCCAGGTGCTCAGTGTTGCACAAATATTCAGTGGCAGGAGATTATACCTCCACCTTTGAGTTTTTTAAACCACCTGTCTGTTTGGAATTCCTGAAATTAGCACAGCTCTCATTTTTCTTTTATAATTTTCCTCTCCCCCTTTAATGTTCTGATTTTTTTTTTTTTAACCTGCTGTGTTTATTTTTCAGGATGCCCCCTATTTGGACTTGGCACCTTACATGCCTGACTACTACAAACCCCAGAACCTCTTGGATTTTGAGGACCGCCTGCCAAGCTCTGACAGCCTTTCCCTGAATTCTCTGAATTCCATCACCTCCACCAACTTGGAGTGGGATGACAGTGCCATCGCTCCATCTAGTGAAGGTAGGGCTCAAACAGCTCATAGCTTGACCTGTTCTTCTGATGTATAACAGAACACAGCCTAAATACAGTCCAAGCTACCATGCTACATGAGAAATGAGCTGTGTTGAGCATCACTTGAATTGAGCTGCAAGCTTGGCTTAAATTCTGAGATCCTGCATTTGCTTGATAGCCCAAGACACTCTGGTGTGCTGTGGCAGAAGATAGCTGCACATTGTTTCATACGTCATTTCACCCCATCATCCACCAGTCCATTTCAATATCATCTTCCAGTTTCCATTTTCTGTGTTTCTTAAAGTGAAGAATGGACAAAGATTCTTAAACTAAAATAAGATAAAACATGCAAATTGGTGGACTGGTAAACTCTGCTCTGTTGATCTAATGATATGCTTCCAGCCTGTTCTTGACTGACATGTGTTCAGAAGATTAATTAGATATTTTCCATCTTCAGAAACACAGTAAAAGATTCAGCCCTGTAAAGTTTGCCCATTTATTGAAGAACCAAAGAAGGGAGCTTCTTTTTCCAGTTACAGATTGTGTGTTCTCCATCTGGATGTGTTCCCCCCAGATTCTAATGCTCAGTTTTATCCCTCCTTTTTAGATTATGATTTCGGCGATGTGTTACCTGTGTTGCAGTCCATGCCCAGTGCAGACTGGGAAGGTGGGACTACACTCTCTCTCTCTCTCTCCGTGTCTGTTTGTCTGTCTCTCTCTCTGCCCGCCTATAATATTGCACCCCTTCTCTTCTTCACCCTTTTTTGGCTGCTGGATGCATGCTGTGCTTTTGATGCTGGGTGTCTGGGTTCAGGGTAGTGCTTGAGGGGATGTTCAACTACATGAGTCATTGTCATTTCAGAAGAGCGCTTTTGTGATGGTTTAACTTGGTTAGATTGGCTTTGGGGGCATCATTTGTTTTAATATCTGGTGAAGGCATTACATGAGTTGTGTGCGGCATTATTTGAAACAGCCAATCTAATTACTTTATCTAGTTATATCTAGATAAACTATATCTAGCTACACAGTTTATACATCCATCACTGCATTAAATCTTTTCAAATCAAGCATTCCTAAGAATCCTATGAACACAATATCATCTACATCTTGTATTTTTAGGGATGGCAGGAACGTCTTACCAGTAGTGTGGGTTGTGGTGGGTATTGTCCCAGCACTTCTTATTTATAATTGCATTTTAATTTAAAGGGTCAGGATGGAATATGGAAAAGCAACTTTCTGGGCTCTCATGAAGTCTGAATAAAACTAATCTCCTGTGAAGTGAGTTCACATAATTTCAAATTAACTGACAATTTACTCATTTTTATCCGTGCAGGCTGAAGGATTTATATGAAAATTATGGACAGGACTTGAGTTTTCATATAGATTCAATTTTAGCTAATAGTTTTATTTAAGGTATCTTGTACATCACAAAATGGTATGTAGTTGTGAAGTTTATTTCTCCAGGTGGAGGACTGACAAGTTTAAGTGACGTATTCAAGGTCATAAAGCATGTCAGTGGTTGGTATTAAAATTCGCATCTTTTTGGGACTGGTGGCACGGTGGTGCAGTGGTAGCAATGCTGCCTCGCAAAAAGGAGACCTGGGTTCGCTTCCCAGGTCCTCCCTGTGTGGAGTTTGCATGTTCTCCCCGTGTCTGCGTGGGTTTTCTCCCACAGTCCAAAGACATGCAGGTTAGGTGCATTGACGATCCTAAATTGTCCCTAGTGTTTGCTTGATGTGTGTGTGTGTGTGTGTGCCTTGCAGTGGGCTGGTGCCCTGCCTGGGATTGGCTCCAGCAGACCCCCGTGACCCTGTGTTAGGATATAGCGGGTTGGACAATGACTGACTGACTTTATGGGACAGAGAAAATCAGCCTTGCAACTCCGCCATAGTGCCTGAGTTGATTAGACACAGTAGTTAAATTTCTTTTTTTTTTTAACACAATATTCTTTTGTGTACTCAGAGTGTTAGCCCGAACGTACGTTCCCACAACTCTGTGTTCTTTTTGTTAAGCTGGTTAGCATTTAGCAGCTGATGTACAGTGTAATTGTAAGAGTCGTCAATAATTTATCATAATTTATTAGCAGAATTTTGTATTTCCAACTGGTTTGACCCACTAATGTCAAAGGAATAGAAATGTGTTTGTTTCATTTTATGATTTTAGCCAGGAAGCAATAATAACAATATTATAATCCTATTTCCTCACAAAATAATTTGGCAGATGAGGAGGAAACATTATCATTGTTGTACCAGTTGCTTTATCCAATGATCATCTGCTGGACCACAGCGTGGACAATGCCTGTCTGCTTTTTTAGTTTTAGCAGACCTTCTTGAATTGTCTCTGCCAGGAAGGAATGTGGCTAACCATGGTGGCAGCATAGTCAGACATGGAGAAACATGTTTGTTCAGAAATCTGTAGTGAGGAATGATATTGAAAGTCCAAGAAACCTTTTTTTTAAAGATGAACAGTTAAACCACAAGTCGCTTACCGAAGGACATACCAGAAAAAAAACTGCTATTGAAGTCCAAAGGTGAACCGCCATGAACCACTAGATAGATAGATATTTTATTAATCCCAAGGGGAAATTCACATACTCCAGCAGCAGCATACTGATACAAAAAACAATATTAAATTAAATACTAATCAAAAAGTGTACTGTCATCACGCTTAAGTGACACTGAAGTTGAAATGTGACGTTCACCGCTGAGAGCACACACTGAAATCGTTTAATGTTTGGACTTGTAATCTCGAATGTTGCACTGCATGTAGTAAAGGGTTTTAAAGCATAGAATCAGCGACATGGAACATCGTGCCTCCTGGGAGTAAAGCCCCTAGCAACAATGAAGTGCATCCTGACAACACGGCCATTACATGTTGAAGCTTACAAAAGGGCAACGCAGCAAACTCGAAAGATAAAATTACAAAAAAACTTCTTTTTACTTGTAGTTAGTTTTTCAATGCAGAACTCCCATGTGTTAATGTTCCCTCATGTATAAAGCTTCCAAGAAAAGGTGACACCAGGATCACCACTATTTTGTGCATCTGTTGTAGTGGATCTCGCCCTTTTAGATAATTCATTCTGTATGATGGTGTGTTATGCTAGGCATTTGGTAAGCAAGCTCCGTAAATTGTGGCATCATGGAGGATACATTATTAAAAAATGTCCACATGATAAATAGATTCCCCCTTTTTTCATAAGCTTTCTGTTTTACCCTTTATCAAGGACATTTTTTCTGCACAGTTCCATACTCTGTCACCATTTTTTTTAGAACAGTGAATCTCAGGCAGGTTGTTCTGAATCTCTGATTAAGAGGTTTGTACCTGAATAAGCACTTGAACCCATTGACAACTGTATGTAGGGCAGTGCTGTCCCCAATGGCCATGACTCACTGCTGTGATCTTGCTTCTGTTTGCAAATTAGTTTTTTTTTTTTTTGCTGTTTGTTTTTTCTTTTTGTTAACATCATTTTTTTTTTTTAATGGCCCAGGCAATTCCTAAGCCCATGTAGATTTCCTTCCACTTTGGGCCTGAGTTGCCCATCTTGCCTGAAGAAGGGGCCCGAGTTGCCCATCTTGCCTGAAGAAGGGGCCCAAGTTGCCCATCTTGCCTGAAGAAGGGGCCTGAGTTGCCTCGAAAGCTTGCGTATTGTAATCTTTTTAGTTAGCCAATAAAAGGTGTCATTTTGCTTGACTTCTTACTACTCCCACATTCCAGAAACTCGCAGATTAACTTGATTTGGATAAACTAAACAGGCCAGGGAGCTGATGTGACCTCTCAAGTGTCTGTATTAGCCTTAAATTCAGTGCTTTTTGTGATAGACTTGAGCTCCCTACGCCTGCATTTTTGAAAAAACGAGTTTGGAAAAAATTAAGAAGGTGTCTGTTTCTTTCAGACTGAAATACAGAATCACATGCATTTTAACAACAATAAAAACTTTTGCAGATCTGTACTTAATTTTTCATGGTGCTAGTATGTGCCTTTAGATTTGTGGGTGACATTTAAGGCCATTGTCCACAGCTAGGCAATAGGTTATTATGACACCTTATGCGAGGTCTTTTCAAAAAGAAACCAAACTTTAAAAAAAGTATTTATTTATTAGTATGCTCACAACTTAATCACACTTATCTCCTTCAAAGTATTCACCTCCTATATTTATACACCACACCTAACGTTTATTTCCATTTCTGGAATTCGTCCTGGAACTCGTTTTCTGGAATGTCATGTAGGTCCCATGGCGAATTTTCTGTCGTTTGAAGTCTGTGACCTTTCAGGATGGATTTCAACTTTGGGAACCAAAAAAAAAAAAAAAACGTCAGCAGGGGCTATACACCCCCACTTCATCACCTGTTTTGACATGTTTCAGGAAGGTGTCATCGTCATTTGACCAATCTTAACAGCTCCTGACTGACTGTGACACGGTTTGCTTTTTGCTCATCTTCAAAGTTACAGCCACACGACACATCTGCCATTTTTCAGTCAAAATTCTGTGACACAGACTTTTACTGATGCCTATTTCTTCAGCAACTTCACGAACCGTTAGGCAATGATTTTCAGAAATCAAGCATGCACTTTCTAATCGTGATCATAATCCTTTCCGTAAGCTTTCTGCAAAATCTAAAAAAGTCTCTGTAAAAGTTTATACCAATTTCACAGAGACTTTCACATAAACACCTTGCTCTTCAGGGTCCTTCATATTTCATGTTGCAAGAAATTGCAAAAGGCGCAGGAGGCAAGTTCACTTTACTACATGTGCTTGATGATCAATTGACGTGGCGTGATTAACCAAATAGGGATTTTAAAGGTCAAGTCATCACTACACACCACTACTATCGTGAGTCTGCAGTGCTGGCTCGTTGCGGCCCATTTAAGAAATTTGATTTCTTTCCAATGTTTTTAGTTTTTTTAAATTTTTTTAAATGCACAGTCCTGGAAATGCATGATTGTGTGGGCTGACACTAACAAGTCTAAAAGAACACTGAGCTTCACTAATGTAATTCCTTATTATTAATTAATGAGGATAACACAGAACTAAATCATGCTGTATATCCTAAACTGCTGCCTGCAGGTATTTCTTAGGTTTCATGGCACTATCTTCAAAGTGTCTTTCTTTCTTTTCTTGGTTGTCCATAGTTTGAATTAACATCAAAACCTTCATCCAAAAACATTAGAAAGATATTCCAAAATAGATAGATAGATACTTTATTAATCCCAAGGGGATACAGTCCTAAGTTCCCCAGCAATCAGATTCAGAAAGCCAGAACACCTAAGTCTGCTAAGCTGCTCCTGTTGCTTTAGATAAAGCCATCTACCAAAGTTTACATCAGCTGCATGAAGATAGAAGATTCCTGTTTGTCCACATGACCCTTACAGTAATATAGAAAACCAAAACTAAGTGCTTAGCAAAAAAGAATTGAGCAGTAGCCTTTTAGGGCATCCATTGGGACTCATGGGATTGCCCTCAGGTAAGGTTTAGTCTTCTCCACACTAATGATCTGCTTGTGCTGCTGATGTAACATTGGTACAAGTAAGTTCAATCTTAGTGTCATTCCTTGCCATCCCTATCCCAGTCCTGGTCATTATATTCAGTTTTCATTCTATCCATATTCCACTCCATCCCAGTCTATGTCTCCAGCCCATTAAAAAGTGGCCCCTTGTTCCTCCTAAGATGCTCATACAGGTTTCTCCAGGTGACCGTTACTGTCGTATTCAACCATGCTGAAATGCTGGCTGGTGTTTGATTGTTTGTTTTGGCTACAGAAGGAGACCTTACAGATCCTGTTAGCTGCCCGCGCTCTACTGTGTGTGAACCTCCATCCTTGAGATCAAACACTCGGAGCCCAACCTCACGGTACAATCCCTTCAATGAAGATTCTGATACAGCTACCTCTGCTGATGTGACACCAGTGCATAGTGCATCCCGTGATCGCAGTGATACGGCTGGGGAAGATACAGAGAGCACGGGCACAGAGCTTGAGGTCATTAGGTATGGGACCCCTGCTCTCTGTGAGAGTCTTATTATGACAATGCATAGTCTGGTTTTATCCAAATCTGACTGGAAAGAGTTTTCTTTTTGTTTTTTTTTTTTGCTTAATGTTTAGATTAGCCCGACGGAGAAAAACCGGGAAGAAGAAGCAACGCACAAAGTCTGGACTGGAGACGGCTAATGAATGTGATGTTAGTCTTGCAAATGAGGAAACACAAGACAAAACCGAGTCTAGTGAGCAGGTTCTCACTGAGTGGGATAATGTAGATGATTCACGAGCTCCGTCACTGGAGGAGGAGGAGGGTGGCGAGGGGCTACGCCTGCCTGAGATGGCCGACACTTCGATGGATAGTGTAGGACAGCCACTCCGTGAGGTCATAGACCAGCTTGATGTGGCATTGGACACTAACCGCTGGAGGAGCCTGGACAGTTCTAATCTGCAGCAGTCCTTTCGAAACAACAATGAGGGGGAACCACCAGACCCTCCTTTGCCAACCTTGGAACAGACCCTCCACCAGGCCATCTCACCAAATGACTTCTACCGCTTTACCCCCGAGAGTCCAGGCACTGTTGCCACAAGTGGTGGCTACAATGACCCTGCAAGGGATGGCCTGTCGGCGGATGTTTCTAGTAGCAATGAAGGTGAGGGAGCGCGAACGACGCAGACGGGAGAGGGCTCCGAACCCCTAGACAATCGAGTCACACATGTTCGAGTTGGGGAGATTGAAAGGAACAACTGTCTTGAATCCATGTGTGAGCAGCTTGACTCGGCAGATCAAGATCAAGATGTAGAGTCTTTTGAAACAGAGGAGGAAACTACAGGTAGTCCTGCAGAAATCACACATCCAGCAGAATTTGGGTGAGTTGATGAGGATACGTTTTATGTTCATGTATTCCAGTGGTCTCCAACTCAGGTCCTAAAGGGCCGCAGTGGCTGTAAGTTTTCATTCTGACCCTTTTCTGTATTGGTGACCAGTTTTTGCTGCTAATTAACTCCTTTTCCTTTCATTTTAATTGACTTGATTTTTAAGGTTTGTCCTCTGAATTTCTTCATCGTTCTTCTGAATTGCTTCATTTCTTTCCAAACAGAAATTATAAGAGAAGTGAGTGAGCCAACTGGAGACAAACTAAGTGAGAGCTTAAAAACTCCAACCAATTTCACTCCATCCGGTTGCTTAATTAGAAGCCGAGTCTCATCGTTAATTAAACCCGTTCTTTAATTCCATGGCTCGTTGCTGCTCTCATTGTGCAATAGCAGACATTTCTGAAATTGTTGATTTTCTCTTTTCTAAGAGCACATTGTTAAAATGTTTTGTGGACCTGAGCAGATCAACATTCCTGAGACATTCACCTTTCTTTATTTTCAGATCTTGTGTGATTGACACAGTTTACTGGTCCTATTGTGGTTCATTTTATAACTCATTATTGTTTGGTTGCTAATTAAGGAAAAAGAAACAATTAAGGGACCTGAGTCCTCAAGAGGAAGTCAATTAAAATTAATTCAAAAGAAGTTAATTAGTAGCAAAAACAGGTCACTAACTAAGAAAAAGGTTAGAATGAAAACCTGCAGCCACTGCGGCCCTCCAGGACCAGAGTTGGGGACACCTGATGTATACCATTTCATTTAGCTATGTGTGATTGCCATAAGAATCTTCTCTTATCTGCTTCAGAGTGGATAACAATCACCTTCTGCTGCTGATGATCCATGTGTTTCGGGAAAGTGAGGAGCAGCTGTTCAAGGTATTGGGATCAGAAAACATTAAAGTACTTGAATAAATAATGCATGGGACAAAGCACTGCTGGGTTATACTTTGTGTAGGAGTAATGAAATTTCCATATAATTATGTCTTCTCAAACATATTGGGTACATTTCAGTTGCTGACTGTGCATTTGTCTTAAATCTGCATTCATATGTTGGCAGTATTTGGTTGGCAGCAAACCAGAAATGGAACTTTTTCAGTGAGATGGCAACGGAAGGTTCTCCCTTTGTCAGCAGCGAATACCACACACCACATCTGCTGACAGAATATTGCATCAGTTTTAAAATTTTGTGCAGCAGATTTGCATTTTTTGTTATTCAGCTCAAACAGCTTGTTTTATTAGAAGCACACCCTGTGTTATTCAACACACAACTTGAAGGCTTCAGAGACCTTTTTAACAGGACAATGATTTTCATTTGTAGAATAGACGAGGACTTGGGCACTTGTGTATTAGAATATTCAAGCAATTTTGATAAGAATAGGATGGTCAACCCATTAGTGAACTTTAAGTTTTTAGACATTCCAATATTGTTATTTCATCTTGTAGAAAGTTGTTACAGAATATGATAATTCAAAATTACGTAGTGCTGACATTACACTATTTATTTATATCAAAATTGTTATAATTAATGCAGCCAAATTTCGGTGTCTATAATTTTTAAACACATTGTAATAATCACTTTAATGTCTGTGAATAATAGTTTTCCTGAAAGAATATTTGTACCCTGATTGCAAATATACTTGCACTGTGATGCTAGTTTGAAGTTACAGATGAAAACTACAAAATCCCGCCAAGTCACCACAGCAAACTTTATGCAACATACACCGTCTTGTTACTTAGCTTCTGTACCTTAACTTCTGCGTTGTTTCAGTGTATATATTGTCAGCATGTGAACCTGGCATTAAGAAATGCAAGACTGCTGCTTCCACCATGCCCAGAGAACAGGTATTAGTGTTTGGTGATAAATGTGCAGGAAGCCATCACTGACAGTGGAGAAGATCTAATTCATAGTATGAAGCACCAGCTCTCCTTTCCCACTCTTTCTATACGTCTCTGAATCTTTGTCACTCTTTATTTTTGTTCTCCGTCTTTCTTTGTAGATGGTCAAGATGAGCACTGGGCACATGGAAGGAAACTTGCAGCTTCTCTATTTGCTCTTCACTGACTGCTATATCTACCTGCTGCGGAAAGGTAAAAGAAAAAAAAGACAATAATTTACTTATTATGTGATGCTTTTTTTATTAAAAGTGTTTTAGAAGTTACAATATTATAGCTCTGTGTCTCCCTCTAACTTATATCACAAGAAAGGCTAAATGACTTGCTTGTATCACACAGTGAGTCAATGCTGGGAATGGTAAAGAATGGTTTGGGGTTAACACCTTGGCCTCTAGGCTCTGGTATTGCTTGATTTCCTTTTAGATTGTCAAGACCTGCACTCAGTGGTGTTTTAACACAAACACAGACTTTTACAAAGGTGTTTCCTGATTTCAAAAAATGTATTTAATGTAATGTGGTTCTATGTGCTTTTCAAGGCTTGCCAGCATTGAGCTTCCAATGAACACACTGCACTGCACATACAGTACAGGCCAAAAGTTCGGACACACCTCCTCATTCAATGTGTTTTCTTTATTTTCATGACTGAAGGCATCAAAACTATGAATGAACACATGTGGAGTTATGTACTTAACAAAAAAAGGTGAAATAACTGAAAACATGTTTTATATTCTAGTTTCTTCAAAATAGCCACCCTTTGCTCTGATTACTGCTTTGCACACTCTTGGCATTCTCTCGATGAGCTTCAACAGGTAGTCACCTGAAATGGTTTTCACTTCACAGGTGTGCCTTATCAGGGTTATTTAGTGGAATTTCTTGCTTTATCAATGGGGTTGTGTTGTGCAGAAGTCAGGTTAGTTGGACGATCATTTATTTTTCAACAGGACAATGACCCCAAACACACCTCCAGGCTGTGTAAGGGCTATTTGACCAAGAAGGAGAGTGATGGAGTGCTGTAAATGGTCATGAAAATAAAGAAAACACATTGAATGAGGAGGTGTGTCCAAACTTTTGGCCTGTACTGTATAAGAGTGCTGGGAATTCTGAGGTTGCAGAACTGAGCTGTCAATATTTCAACTGATTATCTTTTAATGATAAAGAAATAATAGCCTTTATTTATATAGCACTCATTGTGCTGGATCATTTGCTTTTAAGTCTTTCACTTTTAAACTTTCGACTTACAGTGTAGCACTGTTTAGTTTCAATTCAAAATATATGTGTCTGTGGCGGTGCAGTGGTTAGTGCTGCTGTCTCAGTACTTTAGAGTCTTAAATTATATTCCTGTTCCAGACATTTTCTGGGCATCCTATACTTGCATAGATTTCCTCACACATTTCAAAGACACGTTAGTTTATTTGGCAACTAGGAATAAGGGTGAGCTTGTTCTCTAAAAGATTTGTACTCTGGCCAGGCATAACTGTTGCCTTGCAGATAATGCTACTAAGATTGGCACTGACTGCTGCTTATCTGAACTGCATAGGTAGGTTAAAAAATGGAAAGTATAATTTATGTATATATATGTATATGTATGTATATATATGTGTGTGTACACTGATCTGTCTCCTTAATTGTAATGTAATGTAATTCATTTGGTTATTTGAATTTTTTATCTTTGTATCTGGTTATTTTCTAAATGGAATGGCAATATATAAAAATCTGTTAAAAGTTAAGAAATTTACAAAAACAACTTCCCTGCTTCATTGTTTATCTAGGTGCTGCTGAGAAGCCATACACAATAGAAGAAGCGGTATCCTATAATGAGCTTGACTATATCTCGGTGAGTGTTCAGGTTTCGCCACTGTAATTGGGAAGAATCTGTTTTAATTTATGCATTTACCACTTCAAAACACTTCACATCTACAGTGTACCATTTACATAGTTTAACCTCTCCTGCAATTTGATTTTGTGTGTCTAGTGTTGGGTCACAAAGTGAGCCAAAGATTTTAAAGTATGTGAACTAGGACTTTTTATTATATCCATCTTCTTACTGCTCATCCTATTTGTATGAAGAGACGTGAGCAGGTGTTTTAAATTTTCCAAAATTTTTTTTCTTTACTACTTACAAACGTCCAGCTTTGCTATCTCAAGGTAATTAAAGCACACTGTAATATTATCTCTCCCAGCTAAAATGATAGCTGACTGATAGATAGATGACTGATAGGAGTTAGGACAAATGAGTAGTGATTTGTATAGAACTGAAGTCTTATCTCTGACTTATCTACACACGGAATATGAACAGGAACTCAATAAACCAGCAACCTCCACCCTTAATAAGTACCTTCTTCAGAACTTACTTGAATTACAATGTATACAAAGGTGTCTTAAAGCAGATGATATTGAAATAAGATAAAAAAATAGCAAGTTCAGGCTTCAGGAACTCTGATTTTTCTCACTAATGAGAGTCTACTTGAGTACTGTACAACTAGTAGTTTGTTTTGTCTCCAGCATATTTACAGTGCCATCCAAAGGTATTGGGGCATCGATGACAAGCAGTTTATTTGAATACCTGGCCCAGACACTGTCTGTGTGGCATTTTCATGTTCAACCTACAGTGGGTATAGAAAAGAATAACCCCCTTTTTTTTTTGCTTTACAGCCTTAAGTGAAAACACACAAACCAATATTTTTTCCAGCGTTACTTACTCAATGCAACCTATAACATCCAAGTGAAAGATATCACAGCTACAGATCAGAAGAATTTTAAAAAATTAAAAACTGTATTGTTTTTTTCTATGAGTACACTGGTTCACCTTTTAAGTCTTAGATGTTTTTGGCACAATATAATCAAGTGTGGGTGTGTGGACTGGCGCCCTTTCCAGGGTTTTTGCACTCAGTACCGTACTCACTTAACACCTGTGACCTGGAATTGAATTATGAAGATTCAGGAGACAGTTGGACTGCTGAATGAGTTTATACACAAAACAATCTAAATTCATGTGAAGAGGTGAATATAATGCCGAAATACAGTGTCCCTTTTTGTTCTCATTATTTGTCCATATATTTATATTGTTTTAATATTTTAGAAAAAATATCACATTTGTATACAGATTTTAATTTTGTGGGCTTGTGACCTCCTTTATGTATATATATTTTCTCTGATAACATTTTAGTATAAAGTTTTGCGTTCTGAAGGGTTTTTTTGGTTTTAAGGTTATTATATGCGTAATGAGTGGTAAAGTAAACGTGTCTACTTATTGCAGTACTATTTATTGGATTATATTACTAAATAACATCCATCAGCTGTTTCCCGTGTTCTGTCCTCCTGCTTTGGCTTCATAACTAAATAGTCAGATGGAAACTGCAAAATAGATTTTTTTTGTTTCAACTGATGTGCTGTTAGTTGACACTTCTAGCCACAATAATGGAAATGCACTGCTGTCTGCATGATCATCCCTTCTTTCTCTCTGTGTAGGTTGGACTGGATCAGCAAACTGTCACGCTTGTTTGTACAAATCGACGGAGACAGTTCCTGCTTGATACGGCCGATGGGTCATTGACAGAGTGAGAATTATTCTTTGTGCTGTCATAACTTCATATACGTAAAGTGACAGATTCTATCTACATTGCTGAATTTGAATTATGCCTGAAATATATTGTACAAATACTGTAGTATATTCCCCTTTTATAGATGTGGATGTGATTCTATTTGTTTTAGTTTTTTTCTGTCTGTTGTGGCCCAGTATGAGTGAGTGGACAATGTGATAAAAATATAGTGAGTTCTCCACCAAATGTTTCTTCACTTTATTGTTCTAAAAATTATGTTGGAGGTATTGCAAATTCATTACTTCTTAGCAGTGTGTCCCAGCAATTTACAAATCTATGAATACCTGTTTTTGAATATAGAGCCAGTTAAGGCCCATTACACTACTCGATTTTTCCAACAGTTTGGTTTGATGACACTGTGACCTTCCAGGACTGAACGTGATGACCCTGGCCTTATACTAACAAAAATTGCACAACACTGCTTTGATGCATATTGTTTGACTTGCAGTCAAGTTCACAAATCTGTATCAACTTTCACACAGATAGCAAGGTCAGCAACAGCAGACGGCCCTCATGCTCTCGAACCACCAGTGTTAGCAAGTCTCAAGGCTCCAAATCACAAAGAGAGTCTTGGAAACCAAAAACATTTAAATGACTGTCTAACTGTATTCAAATGAAGTAAGATACGAAAGGGTCACAGGGGTCTGAATACTTTTATAGTCACTGTTCCCTGTTATTTTATACTAGATGGCCCTAGCAATCTAATGCTTAAATCTAAATAAAGAAGCATCACTTAGTTTAAATCAATACACTCAAATGGAGTGTAACTGCAGTGCACAATACCTTGGATGTCACTCACAAAATGTCTCTCAAGGGTGTCATTCACGACATGCTCATTAGTGATGGGCATTTTGATTTATGTTACAGATTGAATTCTTCTGAACTATCCAATTAAGTGAATGAATTCATTTGATTCAGTAATAAAAACAAAACCTTTTGAGGGCCTGTTGAAAGAATTGCAGGTTATTTATTTATCTAATTAGATAGATAGAACTTTATTTGTTTCCCGGTAAAAATTTTGACTTTTTACAGAAGCTCTTTAAATCCTTATACATAATTTGATACTATCCGTATGTATGGTGTTCGCATCAATACCTCGACTCAATACAAGTTAGAACCATGCAATGGGACCCTGCCTCTGTAGTTAGAACCGTATGTAATTTAGAACGTATCACCATTTGCTTGGTACGTCGAAATCTATCTTTGGGCAGTTCGGTTTTGGCATCCGTCCTTCTGACATCTATTGGCAAACTGAGTAATGACGGCTGGGTATTAACAACGGTCGTTGTTTAAATTTTAGCCGATCTCAGATCTAAAATGACCACGGCAACATAATTATTACTCTGACTCTAATTAGAGTCGTAAAATACGGTTTGTTTTGAAAATTTGTTTGCCGGAAAAAATCAAATGAGGTACGCCGAAGAACTGAGTTCACGTCTCGCAGCCCCGTTTAAACAGGAAGCTCTTCATTATATCGGCCGAAAAGGTCTATTTTAAGCACAAATCAGTGCCATGACAACAAAATCATTTCAAGGACTTAAAAAAAAAAACCAACTAATTCTTTGCAGAGAAAGTATGGATTTCACAAACGTACAATTTGTAGCCTGGTTCGATCGGGCTCCCAGTCGCTTGTAAATAAATAAATACATAACAAGATATATATATGTCCTTAGGTCTGAGTTGTAATCTGATTATTTGGGTGGGTACCTACCTACCAGGTAACGCCTGTGGTTGGTCGGCAAGTTGGCAGACATCCGCCACTTCCTCTCAGTTGTGAGAAACAGCTCGTAGATATATGATACAGTGTCTGCCAGATAATACAAAGAGTTCTCGATGTGTGTTTTTCGCTTATTGGGTCTTGTCAGGTGTACGCAATTTTGCATCCACTCTGATCTTCGCATGGCGCGATGTCAGAGGTTTCACCTCAGGCGCTGACATCCAAGGTTCGATCCCAGTAAGGGAATGCAAAAGTGCGTACAGCTGACGAGCCCCACTAAGGGCAAAACAGATGTCGTGTACTCTTTTTATTATTTGGCAGATAGTGTATCATACATATATGTATGCAGATATTGATATATTTATGTTACTGTCAAAGTGTGAAATCAGAGTGTGGGAAGGCCAGTGTGCTTTCTTTAAACCTGTTAATGGAATTTGTTATTTATTTACACAGTCTGTTCCTGCTCTCACTTTGCTACATTAATGAGAACAGATCAGCAGAATGTTTATTGACTTCTCCTATCATTCCTATTTTATTTCCCATATTTTTCAGTTTAAATTGTCCTTCATTAAATTTTAATGTCAGTTTATCTGTTGCCTCATTTATGCAGTGTTTGCCATAGGATTCTCAAGAGCAATGGTAATGTTTGTAAGGCACCATTTGTTGGAGTGAAAAATGCTGTGCATTTTATTGCCACATGCATTGCAAAATATATTCCAGTAGATGCCGCATCACAAACAGTAATACTGAAAAGGCCCAACAGAGTGTAACCGCTGGAATGAAAGAAATAATCACATATCATATAAATATTTTTGTCACCTTGCAGTTTTACGAGTTTTCTTTCAATTATGTATGTCCATAAAATTAATCTGTATATATTTTGACTCTTTCATATATTTAAATTAAATTAAAAAGTTATGCTTGCAAATGAGAAAAGAGAAAAAAAAAAAACCTTGTTGTTGGATTTTAAAGGGTGCCTTGGCGCTGTAGTTCTAATCTACCCACACTATGTCTCTGTCTCCTAGGTGGCTACTTGGTGCTCTTCAGTCTGCAATGGTTAAAGGATGCCGAGAGCCACCATACCCCTCTGTCCTTACAGATGCCACCATGGAGAGACTGGCTTTGATGAAATTTGTGGCACAAGAATCTCACTGTGAGGTATATTAATATAGAATATTGAATCCTGACACTTGGTGACTTGCTAATCTGGGTAGCAGTGGAGCCCTGTGTCACAGAAATATTCCACTGACATCAGCGTTCAGTTTACAGTGTTCCATGTGGATTATGGGAATTTTAATTTGTTCAAGCAGAGTTCAAGGTAACATACACTTTGTTTGGTAGGAAAGGGTTTAGTGTATAGGATCATATAAAAGAGAAATGTTGTGGTAAGGCAGCAATAACCACTTTAACAAAGACACAACTGTACTACTTACAGTGGCCTTAACTAATACAATATTGGCACACTTCAGTTATTTTACTTCAATTAAAAGTTTGATTTTTTTGTTAACGCTTTGAACAAAAGATCAAGAGGGTAAACAATAAAGACATTTATTTTATAGCTCATTTTACATTTATTTACCAAGGTGCCAATATTAATGCTGATGCTGTCTGTAAGACCAAATACGTGCAGTTGGTGAGACACATGTAATCTTTGCAGAACTGAATTTACAGAATAAAAGGAAGAACCTAACACAAGCCGTCTTCCACAGCAGCATTAGAGAACAAGCCTACATTAGTTATAATGCAGAGATGGCAGGCCCTGTGGAATAGCAAACAAGTGTAACTTGTTAAGGAGTATCCCCTTTGGGAATCAGGCACATTATCAGAGTTTACTTACTTCCTGTCATATAAGTAAGAGATCATTTTGCAGATGCCTGATAGTACAATACAATACAATACAATACAATACAATTATTTTTGTATAGC
Source organism: Polypterus bichir lapradei (assembly GCA_026402145.1). NCBI lineage: Eukaryota > Metazoa > Chordata > Cladistia > Polypteriformes > Polypteridae > Polypterus > Polypterus bichir. The sequence goes on along the minus strand of JANRMT010062816.1, from coordinate 4,204,063 downwards.
CCAAAATCGCACAAGGAGTGCCGCAATGGGCTTTAACAGGTCCTGCCTCTTGATAGCCCCCCAGCCTTGACTCTCTAAGAACATAAGGAACAACTCCCAAAAAAACCCCAGTAGGGAAAAAATAAAAGAAACATTGGGAAAGGCAGTTCAAAGAGAGACCCCAGTCCAGGTAGGTTGGGCGTGCAGTGGGGGTCAGTACAATACAATACAATACACAGAACAGAACAAATCCTCAATACTGTATAAAAATAAAAATTTTTGAAGTACGTAGCAGAATTTAACAGTGGATGACATCACACAATAGGATTTGGATAGTAGTAGTTGCCCGCCACATCTAGGTTTGACACCCGTCTTTCTCTTGCTGCTTCTGGGATGTGCCCTCCTGAGCCCCTAGGGCTCAGAATTGGTTTAAGCAAGCAAAAGCACGTTATGTTCAAGTTTATAGGCAGAGCTGCATAATGCTGTAGTTGTTTGCAGTGCTGCCTCACACCTGCAAGTCCTGGATTCAAATCTCAGCCCAGATGCCGTCTGTGTAGAATTGGCACATTTTTTCGCATTTTCATAGGTTTTTCTGTTTGTATCTCAGTTTTTGTTCCATATGCCAAAGATAAGTGTGTTAGCTTAATTGGCCCTTTATGAGGGCTTATGGGTACGTGTGAGTGTACATGACGATAGAATGGTTGCCTATCCAGGTTTATTTTTCAGGGATACTGTGGCACCCACTATGGTCCTGAATGGTATTAAGTGGGTTTGATTATGCATAGGTGGATTGACTTTTGTAGATAAAAACATGAATATGTCATTCCACATTGAAAACTGAAAACTGAGCATCTCCCTGAACTCTGACACTTTCTGTTTTGTAGTAAGTTGTACATTAATTCCATCAAACCCACCCATAATTCAGAAGGTTGACCAGTTTGATGGGCTTTTGTTTGTTTTTTGTTTTCAGGTTGCTGAGGTTTCAATACAGCTGTATGCTCTGGTACACTGGGAGGACCCACACGATGTCACTTTGGGTCCACAGAGAGACCTGTACACAAATGTAGAGAGCAACATCAGCAAGGAAGGAGTCTTGTACTACAGGGCAGGGACGTCTTACTTGGGCAAGGAGATCTGGAAATCCTGTTACCTTGTGCTCAGGTAGCTTGACTGTTGCCACATGATATCCAATGCAAGCATATCAGTAAGGACAAAGGGTCTACATATTTCAGTTCTCTTAATATATTGGGATATTTCTATAATGGTAATAATGCTGATTTAGGCAATGGTTTCACTTCTGATTCCACTCCCCCGATAATGCCCGTATTATCTCAATTTCTTTGCACAATTTGCCATGGATAAGCTGTTGTCCTTATATTGTTCATTATTCATTCTTTGATGCTTTCGTTTATCAGCAGTAATGGAATTCTGTACCAGTATCCGGACAGGACTGATGTGATACCTCTGCTCTCCATTAATATGGGGTAAGGCTGCCAGTGGGCTTTTGGTGAGCATATATTTTTATTTTGGTTGTTCGTGTGCTACCACTGTATTTCATCAAGCGTGGCTTCCAAGTGTGTGCTGTGTATGATAGTATGGAGAAGATGGATGTGCCAGCCATAAAACTGATTTAATGGGGCAAAAGAAGATTTCTTTTACTTAAACCTGTCCTGGGACGTCTGCTGTTAACTTTAACAAAGCAATACCGTACTGGCTGGTGTGCTCTTTCAGTGTTTCTTACAAAATATAGCTTGGATCAATACATTATTTCCGTGCACCTGCACCTTCCAGATAAGGTGCGTTCACAATACAATCAATTGAAATCCTAGACAGGTGATCTTTATTGAACTAATCGGGCGACTACTAAAGCCAATTGGCTGCACCAGTGTGTGTGTGTCTTGTTCAAGGGGATGAATACTTGTGTGATCAGTTATTTAGTGCTTTATATTTGTAATTAATTTAGACCACTTTGCAAAGGTCATTTTTCACTTTGACATTAAAGAGTCCTTTTCTGCTGACTGTTGTCAAAAAGCCAAATTAAAACACTGTGATGTAATGTTGTATAACGATAAAATGTGAAAGCTTCCAGAACTGTGGGGCAGAGACGGGTAGTGCTTTTTATAGGCACTGTACATCAATCTGATACATTGGATCCATGTAGACCATCCTTAATTTATAATTTAAAAACCGCTGATGTTCCCTTACATAAAAAAAAAAAAAAACTTGCTTACCAGTTAGTGTGGTAGCATGAGAATTGTGTCATCAAACCAAATTATTTGTCAGAACAGATCCACACTTTGTTTAACGGTTGTGATGTTTTTCTTAAATACCTTCACAATTCAAAAAGGTTTGGGGACCGTCCCCGTATATTGTCCAAAGGACAAAGAAAAGTAGGCTTTCTGAGGATCAAAAATGGTATGTAATTGACAATTGTAGTACAGTAAAATGGCATTTTTATACAGTAACAAAACAAAATGGAGACAGGAAGAGAGTTGGCAGGAGATGACGTCAAAGCTGTTGGACGGAAGTGACGTAGTCGAGGAAGAACCGGAAGTGATGTGGTATGGATAGCGATGTCATCAGGAGGGGCCGGAAGATACGTCACAGGAGTTGGGCGGAAGTGACGTCTCAGCGGCCATCTTTGAAGTCCTCTCGAATGGGTTTATTTTTCCTCCTTTTTTCTGATGAGAAGAAAGAGAGAGAGGCATCATTACCGCATATCAACCTTTCATCTAGCGTTATTTCACTCACCTTTGAGCTTACCGACTGTCTCCTAAGCGCATGTGTGTGACACAGTTCAAGATAGAAAGCACTTCACTGATTCCTGTGGTGATGTGGAGAGCAGCAGCAGTGCGGTGACATCAGTGTCTTCATGGAGGCAATCTCAGCTATGAGTTTTATCCTGTTAAGAAATGTGAATATGTAGATTGCATATAAATAGCTCAGATACTCAAAATTAGCCTGTTATTGACTCACGTAATTTTAAAATTTAATCGTGACCACTGTTTGCTCATATAAAACTCTCTGTTACCAATTTATCTCATAGCATTAGCATGTTACCCTCAAAGCATTTTGTTTGTTGTGTCGAAGCCATTGCAAATTCTTCTTATATCTGTGTGTGGTATTTGTGACATCACATTGCTTATGTCACGATAAAACATTTTTTGCCTTAATTTTGTTTTGGTTTCTGATGAAAAAAATAAAAAGCAGTGACTAATAGTATTGTTTTGCTCACACTGACTGTTATAGTGTTATTCTACTTTGTCACAGTAAAACCCAACATGGTGGCGTCAATTCCTAACGTAGCCTACATTTTATGACAGCATAGTGGCACCTCATCCTCATCTTCAATTCATTCCTTTGTGACAGTTGTTTGTTACTTGCAGATTTATTAGAATTACTGATGTAGTTTTGACACCATCAGTTGTTGCAAGGCAGGATTTTCAGTACCTCAGGGACTGAAAGCAAAGTAGACTCAGTTGAATATGGGGTCCAACATCAGACTCGGACCGAGTCCTAGTATACACTAACGAATACATTTGAAAATGCTATTCTAGATGGAGTTTTCTGATCATTTTCTAAATGTTTGTCCTCTACTCTGAAATGACAAAAAAAAGTAAATCTTTCCTATTGGACAAAGCATGGTTTATCATGTATGAGCAATGTTTATTTAGAGGGGCGTAGTGGCTCTGACGCTAAGGATCTGTGCCAGTATCTGGAAGGTTGCTGGTTTGAATCCCTGTTACTGCCAAAAGAGACTCTGCTGGACCCTTGAGCAAGGCCCTTAACCTGCAATTGCTCCAGGGGCTCTGTACAATGGCTGACCCTGCGTTCTGACCCCAAGTGGAATTTGAAAAATAACAAATTCCTAGTACAAGAAATTGTATAAGGCGAAATAAAGAACAAGAACAAAACTTAGGTTAAACAAAATGGCTAAATAACAAGGGAAAATAAACTAGACTTCTTTGTTGGCAAAGACGATAAAAGACTACAAGCAAGTACTGTAAAAGGCGGAAAATACGGTAGACTCTGCGTCATGTTAAAATAAATATATCCTGATACAGTTAGGAAAGGACTATCTTCACAGAGAAGATGTGATCACAGAGGGCATTATCACGGCAAAACTGAAGTCAGTGCATCATGACATGACAATTATAAATTGGCCATTTTGAAACAGTTAATTTACCAAATTCAAACCTGCTGTTTTCAAACACCTACACATTGGAGAGCGTTTTCAAAATGGTTAGTTTTCAATGATCAGAAATGTTGTTTCAAAGTTGTTGCAGGTCCAAAGTGAATAAAAAGCTACGTTTTTTAATTTTATTAGTCTCAATGACATCTAAGTCTCAAGTTCTCCATCTTTGATTCAGATATCACTACATTGATACTTCATCAAAAAACAACTGTATACTTCACATTAAATTTTGTGTGAAAATTCACATCTTTCATATACATATCTCTCTCTTATATAAAAAAGAGAGGATGAGACGAAACTTTTTAGCCTGGGACGAGACTAGACTTTTTCAGAGAGATAATTTCATGTCTCGAGACGAGACTTTGAGCCAAGAGATTTAACCACGCCCAGGGCTGGAAATAAAAGACAGAGTAGATGACAAAGTAGAACGTTGTAAAGAATTCAAAAACGTTGACTTGATACACGTGTAGAGCAGGTTAGGGACAATGGAAGTACTAAAATTCGAAAGTCTCAAAAAAAATGATAGTAAAGATCACAGCGCAAGCAAATGGAAATTATTACTCGGTGAAATAACAGAATAGCGAAAAGAGATCGAATGTATGGACATAGGTGATATGACAGAAGTATGTAGATATTGTTCGGCTTTAAACTTTAAGTTGGAGACTTGCAGATTGTCTAATTTGTGTTGCCATCAGGGAAAAGTAGCGTTTCTTCCCAATAAAGAGGCATATCTGCGAGAATTAAAAGATTTGTTGTTTGGTGAAAGTGAAATCCACATACGTGAGCGGTAGAGACACAAAGTGGCTGGCGCGTAGCGCAGGCCAGGGGGTTGGCTAGCGAATCGAGCAGGGAGCAAAGCCCCCTAGTATTTAGTAAAACAAATGTTGTAATGCTATTTTATGTGGAATTTATGCTAAGAAATGAAAGTAGGCAGTGAAGTGGTCTGCCGCAGTCTTCGTTTCAGGCCGAAGGACTATTTCTCCTAAGTCACTTTGAACATTCCACGTGGAGAAAACAGACTGACGAGGCAAATCATAATAGTAGGAATCAAGGAAGGACACAGCCATTTAGAAATTGTTTGGGAGACACATTCTTATGCAGTTACCCATCGCTTCTGTTCCAAATGCCAGTTGTATGCCCAGTATTTCACACATACGACAACCCGTTCAGGGTTACATCAAATAGAATCACATTTTTTTTTTCCTTTGTTTTCCCCCATATTTCTTTCAGTGGTGAGCAGTGTGGTGGATGCCGGCGCTCAAATACCACCGAGCGACCACATTCCTTTCAAGTGATCCTTACAGAACGGCCGGCACTGGAGCTCAGTGCAGACAATGAAGAGGACATGGCAGGGTGGATGCAGCACCTCTGCCAGTCTGTATCAAAAGGGGTAAGTTAGCCACCTGTCCCCCTAATGGTCATGCACTCATTTCCTTTCTTTTTTTTTTTTTCCTCTGCCTCTGGTACATACAAAGATGAGCTGCCTCCAGGTAATTTGTGCCATGTGTAGTCTGTTGACGTCTTAAACACAATGTTGCCACTCCATGTTTGTATCATAGCCTATGAGTTGGCATAATACATCATTCTCAAATCTGCCTAATTCTATTCAGGGTCATGAGTGCCATAGACTGCCCTTAGTCACTTCAGGTGTCTGTCAAGAAACAGCCCTTGGACAGGCCACCACTCCGTCACGAGCCCTATTCACACTCCTATCCAGCAGTGACATAATTATCAATTTTTTGAATATGCTTTTCTATGCCATATGATAATTTAGTTTTAGTGTACCTTATGCAGAGTGTTACAGGTTTAGGGTTAAATGAATTAAATGTACATGAAGTTAACACTGCATCAGGCACCACTTCATAAATGCTCCAGTAGGTTAAGAGCTGCAGACTGGGATGGCCATGTTTTATGTTGAACATTGTTGTCATGCTCTTCATCTAATCACTAATCACCAATGCATTATGGGTTAGTCATCCTAGAAGGGTTCACTACCATCACTTCACAATTATCTCATGTAATTGTTCAGAATTTATTCGTATTAACCGGAATTTGCCATACTCTGGAAACCTGTGGATCTAAACACCTCGCACTCTTAAGAGAGCCACTAGAGCCTGTCACTATGGGAAACAGGCCTGCAGAGCCTCTGGACATCTTTTGATGTGCATTACACGTAAACTTGGCTGGCTTTAGAGATCAAAGTGACTCTTCTGACCAGATTAAATTTTTTCCACTCGCCAGTGACCTGCAGCTTGTGCTTTCAGCCCGCGCCTTATTTTATAATATTTTAAATGCTTTTTAATTAAACCAGGTCCACAAAATGGATGGCTGGATTTTCAGTTTCAAGTGCATTCTTTAAAAGTTTTTATAGTTTCATAGCCATCAATGTTTTCACCAACTAATGGTTTACTGAGTTTTGTGGTGCCATCATAGAACAGAACGGTATGCCACAAATCATACACTGTGAGTTTAAAATAAAACAACAAATACATGGATGGAAAGCTCTATTTATTTTGCATCTTGTTATCTTGTATTGTGTAATCTTCTATAAAGTCGCACACCTTCCAGCTGCTTTGTGCTTCACTTCTGTCTTTGTGAGTGCAGTTCGTACTTACATTCTAGTCTGCCTGTTTTCTGTTTCAGATCATTCCCCAAGGTGTTACACCCACTCCTTGCATCCCCTGCTGCCTCGTGCAAACAGACAAAAAACTCTTCACCTGCCATGAAGACTGCCAGACCAGCTTTTTCAGATTCTTAGGAGGTGCTGATCTGACAGACGTCAAAGCCATTTGCACAGAGCCCAACAAAGAATACTGCATAATTGTGAGTCATATGGAGATGATAGATCTGTATGGTGTGTTGTGGTTACCGTAGCTTTCTCACCGCTGTCTTATTTTTCCTAAATTATTTGTCAAGCTGGCCTCATTGAAATCCTCATTTTATTTTAGGAGTTTGCTGAGGACAGAAAGCAGCAGTTCTTGCCTCCATGGGTCTTGTATTTCAGTTGCACAGCTGAGTTGGACCGGTTTCTCTTTACTCTGGAAACAGCATGGCAGCAGATTTTTCAGGTGAGGAGTCGGAAAGGTTGGCAGAGTAGAGCCCGGGATATTCTTAAGGCTCTGCCGCCTTCTTATGGCTTTGAATTTCATTGACCAGACTCAGCTTTTTGTGTCTCATTTAGCCTCGCTGATGTCGTAATTCTATAAATCTGCCTTTCTAGTTCTTTTTTCTCTTCTAAATGTCCATCTAAATTTCCCACATATGCTGTTTGGTGTAAATAGTTTAATAGGAACTAAAATTTTGCTCAAGAATGAAGAGAAATGAACTGTACAAAATGCGTTTGTTTTCTAAAACTTGTTTTGTTAATGTTCTTTTACTGGTGTTTCACTTTGATGCTGTGCAATTGCAACCTCTGGTATTTTGTGATACTTGATTGTCCCGTATCTTTAAAGGATGAGTTTGAAATTATTGTCTGAGATAAAGAAGCAGTCCTCTGACATTAAGCATATGTACTAAGTGAAAAGTGTAAATGAGGCATTGAAAGTCCAAAGTTTTTAGGAACCCATGTTTCAATGATAAGAACTTCTGTGTGTTACAGTTTTACAAGCTGCTTCGCTAAAAACCGCTGCACGCCAAGGCGGAATTCTGCTTCTGACTGGTTTCACAAAATTGATTCGCTCTGACCACCTCCTGTTTCTGGATGCCAGGCTGTGCAGACATGTTTCTGACGTGCCACTTCTTAATGTAAAGCAACACCTTGCTGTCTAGTTCTGATGTGGTCTTAGAACATTAGAAAAAAATTGTTATCAAGGACGGGCCATTCAGCCCAACAAAGCTCATCAATCCTTTTCACCTAAGAAATGTTGCATTTGGTTGTGCAATGAAAAATGGGGAAAATGTCCAAAATGAGAATTCAGAAACAGGCTACAAAACAAACATGTGCAAACTGTGATTTTTGCCCAAAGGGGTGTTAGTACTGTTAGTACTGACTCGGTAGATTGCTCTATCTATCTATCTGTCTACAGTGGTGTGAAAAACTATTTGCCCCCTTTCTGATTTCTGATTCTTTTGCATGTTTGTCACACAAAATGTTTCTGATCATCAAACACATGTAACCATTAGTCAAATATAACACAAGTAAACACAAAATGCAGTTTTTAAATGATGGTTTTTATTATTTAGGGAGAAAAAAAATCCAAACCTACATGGCCCTGTGTGAAAAAGTAATTGCCCCCTTGTTAAAAAAAAATAACCTAACTGTGGTGTATCACACCTGAGTTCAATTTCCGTAGCCACCCCCAGGCCTGATTACTGCCACACCTGTTTCAATCAAGAAATCACTTAAATAGGAGCTGCCTGACACAGAGAAGTAGACCAAAAGCACCTCAAAAGCTAGACATCATGCCAAGATCAAAGAAATTCAGGAACAAATGAGAACAGAAGTAATTGAGATCTATCAGTCTGGTAAAGGTTATAAAGCCATTTCTAAAGCTTTGGGACTCCAGCGAACCACAGTGAGAGCCATTATCCACAAATGGCAAAAACATGGAACAGTGGTGAACCTTCCCAGGAGTGGCCAGCCGACCAAAATTACCCCAAGAGCGCAGAGACGACTCATCCGAGAGGTCACAAAAGACCTCAGGACAACGTCTAAAGAACTGCAGGCCTCACTTGCCTCAATTAAGGTCAGTGTTCACGACTCCACCATAAGAAAGAGACTGGGCAAAAACGGCCTGCATGGCAGATTTCCAAGACGCAAACCACTGTTAAGCAAAAAGAACATTAGGGCTCGTCTCAATTTTGCTAAGAAACATCTCAATGATTGCCAAGACTTTTGGGAAAATACCTTGTGGACTGATGAGACAAAAGTTGAACTTTTTGGAAGGCAAATGTCCCGTTACATCTGGCGTAAAAGGAACACAGCATTTCAGAAAAAGAACATCATACCAACAGTAAAATATGGTGGTGGTAGTGTGATGGTCTGGGGTTGTTTTGCTGCTTCAGGACCTGGAAGGCTTGCTGTGATAGATGGAACCATGAATTCTACTGTCTACCAAAAAATCCTGAAGGAGAATGTCCGGCCATCTGTTTGTCAACTCAAGCTGAAGCGATCTTGGGTGCTGCAACAGGACAATGACCCAAAACACACCAGCAAATCCACCTCTGAATGGCTGAAGAAAAACAAAATGAAGACTTTGGAGTGGCCTAGTCAAAGTCCTGACCTGAATCCAATTGAGATGCTATGGCATGACCTTAAAAAGGCGGTTCATGCTAGAAAACCCTCAAATAAAGCTGAATTACAACAATTCTGCAAAGATGAGTGGGCCAAAATTCCTCCAGAGCGCTGTAAAAGACTCATTGCAAGTTATCGCAAACGCTTGATTGCAGTTATTGCTGCTAAGGGTGGCCCAACCAGTTATTAGGTTCGGGGGCAATTACTTTTTCACACAGGGCCATGTAGGTTTGGATTTTTTTTTCTCCCTAAATAATAAAAACCATCATTTAAAAACTGTATTTTGTGTTTACTTGTGTTATATTTGACTAATGGTTAAATGTGTTTGATGATCAGAAACATTTTGTGTGACAAACATGCAAAAGAATAAGAAATCAGGACGGGGGCAAATAGTTTTTCACACCACTGTAGCTATCTATCTATCAGTTCCTTTCATATCTATCTATCTATTTATCTATCTATTTACAGTATCTATCTATCTATTATATAGTGCCTTTCATATCTATCTATCTATCTATCTATCAGTTCCTTTCATATCTATCTTTTTATCTTTCTATCTCTATCTATCTATCAGTTTCTTTCATATCTGTCTATGTATGTATCTATCTATCTATCTATCAGTTCCTTTCATATCTATCTGTCTATCTATCACATTTGTAACTGTAAGGGCATTCCTGTGGACGTTATTCTGATGTGTAGCCCCTACTAGTACCTAAACATCACTGCAGACCAGGTACATCCCTTTCTGGCAATGGCATTCCCCAGTGGAAGTGTCATCATTCAGCAGGATAATGTGCCCTTCCACAATGTATGAATTGTTCAGGAATGGTTTGAGGAACATGATGAAGAGTTTGTGGTGTTGCTCTGGTCTCCAAATTCCAGTTGAACATCTATGGGATGTGTTGGAACATCAAATCTGATCTGCGGCAGCCTTACCTCGAAGTAGAGGATCTGCTGCTAATGCCCTAGTGCCAGATACCACCGGACACCTTCAGAGGTCTTTAGGAGTCCATGCCTCAGCAGATCGGAGCTGGTGTGGCAGCACATGGAGGGGCAACAGCATATTAGGCAGGTGGTCATAATGTTTTGGCTCACCAATGTACACATGTATCTTCTAAAATCCAGAGTATGGCGATAATTTGAATACTTTTGCAGAGAACTGTAAATATGGGTGTATGGGTGTCTTCTGCATTTCTTTTTCAGGTCACCAACACTTTCCTTCCTTTTTTTTCCTTCCAATAGGTTGCATTGCCACGCCGCATTGTCATGGACACAATGCTCCAAAAGAAGTGCCAGGATGCCCTTTGTCTGATACGAAGTGCGTGGCAGAGAAGTGACAGTCTATGGCGTGGCCGAGCCGAGCGAGACCCATGGTGCTGAGATCAGATGCCTTAGCCTTCCCGGGCATGGTACACACACATTAACAGAATGAGAAACTCTACGACTTTAGAGCTATGGATGCAGAGCATCCTCCTGCATTTCTGCCCTCCTGCACTTTTATCTCCATACCTTCAGTGGTGTAAGTTTACACAATGTATGAGACGTGTAGCAAATGGCAGGAAGATTGTAAAGGAGGCAAAAGAACATTTCCTGATTCTGATTTTGTTTTGTTTTTGGGACTTTGGGATGCTTCAAAGTGTAAGGCCCATATACAGGGTCCTTCTCCCAGTTTCGATTGCGCTTGTGCTGCTAAATGTTTTTGCCTTCGTTGTTTAACATCGAGCTGAATTTCTTCTGCCAGCTGAATATAAATGAAGTGCAATGGAGATGGGCACAGTGACTGTGCATCCTAATGGAGTTTTGCGTGAAGTGTTGAGCAGGAGCAGGCATTCGGCGCCTCCTCTGAGCAACACACCACTCCACACTACTTGTCCTTACCTCATAAAGCATCGAGACTAACCAAGACGTTTGTGTGCCCCCCCCCCCTTTCCACTTAGGAGAGTGACCGCCAGTGAACACTGGACTGTTTAACGTTTCACTTTGGCTACCTGGAGGTCATTTAGAATGCACAACAGCATGGTCTTTTTGTAGGTCTGGCCAGTGATGCAGATATCTAAAGCATTAAACACACAAAAAAAAAAAAAAATGTCCTGATAATTTTTGCTCCCCTGTCAGACTTTATTTTGCAGCTGAATCTTTACTAAATAAACTGTTGCAACAGATAGCATGGAACTTCTTGTGGCGTGATATGCAGAATTTGAAGAAGAACGTCTGTTAATAGTAGCTGCTCTGCATCAGTGCACTTGTGCGGATGTGGCTGGGCCGGAGATCGGGTACTTTGAATTGAACAGGTACAGCGGGTTGCAGGTACTTTTTGCACATTGAATGTTACAATCAGTCGTTTTTGTGTCCACCCATCACTGAATGGTTGTAATGACACCAAAGTTAACCTCTCTAATGCGTAAAAGTAATAGAATGTGACAGATATGAAGCAACTCTAAACTGTTCAATTGATTGAACTGTAAGTCGATTTCATTGTTCCAGGAAATCATTGAGGACTGGGATATACCAATGGAAAAAACTGAAAAATGGCAGCTTTTGCTATTTAAATGGCGGTCCTGGTGAAATTCACTGATGGGATTTACAGATCAAAAGTATTGGTACCCTTCCACTATTTTAAAAGAGGAACCACTAATTTCCTTGAAATAAGTTGAAATTGACAAAAATAATGGGCATCCACCATTCTTTATTACATAGAGCAGACTCAGCTTTTGATTTAGTTCTTACTTATTTACGGACAACTTATTTTAACAAGTTAGGCAATGTGTGCATGGGGTGGTGTTTGGCGACTAAGTTAACTGATCTGGCAACTGGAGCATTTCATATTTTTATTCATTTCATCAATTACATTTTTGTTAATTAAATAGTTTTGCAACAATGAGTAATATTCCAAAGTAATATCGACCTGCAGCCACTGCGGCCCTCCAGGACCAAAGTTGCCCACGCCTGACCTAGAAAGTCTTTGAGAAGTGGTGTCTTTTACTACATAGCCTACTTTCACTCAGATGATGACAGATTGCACGATTTCAAACCATTGTGCCTTGATCTTGGAGGTCAGCCCGAGTCTATCTTGATGTTTTCCTTGATTCTTTTCTCCACCATTCAAACTATCCATCAGCTCAATCTGGTGTCAAATTTGCCCTTAGCAGCCATGTTCAGGGAGGTCGGCTGTAGTCCCAAGGACCTTAGACTTCTTGGTACCATCAGCTACCGTGGTCACACTAACATGAAGCTCTTTGGAGATGGCTGTGAAGCTTTTACCTTGTCTGTTACTTTCTTCCTTTCCTCCTCAGGACACTGTTTGCTTTTCCTTCTCTTATCCAAGTTCAGTGTGAGGCCCACAATGATACAACCAAGTGATGGATAAGACTGACCACACTTGTGATACAAATCTGAGCAATTAGTCTGCTTGAGCTGTCACTCCAATTTGATTATGTCTTTTAAGTTCTGAGTGATCTTAATAATTTTGCACATGTCATTTTAATTTGTTTTGATTTTGTTGAAATATCATATTAAGTCCTAAATTAAAGCAGTGTCTTCTCTATGAAATATGGAATAATGAATGGTGGATGCTAATTACTTTTATCAGTTTCAGCTTATTGCATAGAAAATTGTGATTCTCTTTTAAATAGTGGAATGGTACCAATACTTGAAGCTGCTTCTGTACCGATAAAGCCTTTGTGAATTTTTTAAGCAAGGATTTCAAAGTGACTGACAAGTGATTGACTCTCAATTCTATGATTTGAGATGCTGATATTTTGGTTGTTTCACTGTATTACTAAAGGATGGCTGCTTGGCTGAGGTTGCTAGATGTGTACTTCTCAATATCTCCTATATATATATATATCTCACCTAAAGCACTGACAGTTAATGTCAAGTGGATCCAGCATTCATTGACAAGGTAATGGATATTTTAAATACTTAATGATCAGATCTAGTGTACGGTTAAGTTTCACACTGTATTTTGCCAAAGTATTCCTAAAAATGACTTTGCTGGTGTACTCATGCTAGTAAGGTGTCCATTTTATGGCATTGTTTACATCAAACAACATTATCAGTTTATTAAGTACTAGCTGTCCCCTGTGTAGTTGTGAAATAGGACAAACTTTAAAAATCAATAAACAGGTATCGCTAGCTAAGTGAAGACAAGATACGCTCCAAAACGTGGCCAGAGGTGGAACGACTCGAACAGAGGCTGGCTGGCGAGTGATTGAGTGAGGAGGGCCCCTCCCGACTCCCCACTCCTGACGTCACGCTTCCCCCTCCCCTCGGCCCGCAGCCTCTCTCTCGGATTAGCGCAAATAAACCACTCCTACAAGCGAATTGTGATACTTGGTGCGAAGACAGAAGTTGCAAAATCAACTGGAATGTTCAAGCAAATTATACAAAAAAACCCTGATCTAAATCCGTTAAGTAGTTCTCTTATGAAACGTGGATAGACCTACAGACATTGGATTTTATACGTGTGTGTATGTGTATGTATATATTATATATATAGGGCGGCACGGTGGCGCAGTGGTAGTGCTGCTGCCTCACAGTAAGGAGACCAGGGCTCACTTCACCGGGTCCTACCTACGTGGAGTTTGCATGTTCTCCCCGTGTCGGTGTGAGTTTCTTCCCACAGTCCAAAGACATTCAGGTTTAGGTGCATTGGCAATCGTAAATTGTCCCCGGTGTGTGTGCCCTGCGGTGGGCTTGTCCCTGCCTTGCGCCCTGTGTTAGGATATAGCGGGTAGGATGAATGACATATATATATATATATATATATATATATATATATATATATATATAAA
>JANRMT010062816.1:4146036-4174863 GCA_026402145.1 Polypterus bichir lapradei | reverse complement strand
ATGGTTGAAATAGTTTACTGTCAAATAATGCAAAGAGTATGTGACACGTGTCACATACTCTTTGCATTATTTGACAGTAAACTATTTCAACCATATATATAATATATATATATAAAATCAGTGAGTCAATAAATTGTGCATAATTAAATAAGTCATGTAATTATTATGAAAGTCGTCAAATTGTTGTGAATTTCAATTTCATAGTTTTATGTGGCTCAAAGTGTAGTTACAGGTTTTATTTCATAATAGCCTTATTTTTAAAGGCAGTGCATTTCCAAATTGCTCTTTTAACGCCAGCACTATTTATTTCAAAATGCCTCTTTTCATCTTGGTTTCACCACTTGTCAGTCAAGACAAAGACCACCTGGCTAAACCCATTCCTGGATCCCTTGCTATTTTTCCCTGATTGTAGGCAGGAAGCTACCAAAGATCTTTAGTGCTACTTGCCTTTCAACTGCAGTTCAAAGCTGGGATGATATCTTTGTACTTCTTCATTTGATGATTTATTTGATAATTGCCATATTATTTGAATGTGGGTAGTGACATACTTTATATGTTGTACAACTCTGTGATCTCCAGTGTGATTCTCCAGACTGTGGTGTGAGGAGTTAGTAACACAGAGGCCCAGCACATCAACAAGCTAATTAGAAATATAGACATAAGTAATTGGCCACGCTCTCGACTCACTTGAGAAGAGAATGAAGACAAAACTGTGGCCATTATGAACAATGCTGCACATCCTGTCTATGACACACCAGTGGCGGACCTACAATTTTGGGGCCCTGATGCTTGAACTGCTGTGGGGGCCCCTTCACAACCAGGAGGTCTGGTTAACCACTTTTATCTTCTTCAGTGGAGTTGTTCCATGACAGATCACCACACATTTAAAAAAAAAAAAAAAAACAAGAAAAAACACAAATCTCAGTTTTTGATTAAAATTGCTGTACTGGATTAACTCACATGTCAAAGTCACTAGCGTGAATAAAAATTTCCTATGCCATATACTTTGAATTATGGGGTGTGCAAATTAGGAAAATGTTATATACCTGTGTGGTGCATCATAAAATGATGAAATAAAATAAAGACCACAGTCAGTATAATATTTTAGGTAAAATTATTATTTATTGTAATAGTATTACATATGTTTACTATTTTATTATATATATTTAATAGCAATTTGTATTAAAATTATTGATCGTGTCAATAAAAATGTTACTGAAATGTTGTCCTTTACAACAACCACAAGCAGCAAAGTATGCTTTCATTTCAAATTTCAACATCAATAATTTTAATAAAAATTTAAATTTCTGTCATAAATGTTGTTTTAAATTATTTATAATTATTTTATATTAAATATCTCTCTATATATAATATAAAATCCAATGTCTGTCTGTATGTCTAATTGAAACGGATTTAGATCGGGGGTTTTTTCTTTGTATAATTTGCCTGAACATTCCGGTTGATTTTGCGACTTCTCTCATTGCGTTAAAAATCATAGTTTGGTTGCAGCATCGATTTATTCACGCTAATCCAAGACCGAGGCTGCGGGCCGAGGGGAGGGGGAAGTGTGACGTCAGTGGTGTGGAGCCGGGCCGGGCTCTCCTCACTGTCCTGTTTCACTACTACGCAGGCAGAGCCGCAGGGGACGGCTAGTTTAGAATAAAACGACCTTAGTTTGATCGTTCTTTCCTTTATGGCTAGCCTACGTGATACTTTAATAACCTTTTAATTTTTATTTTAACTATTATTTTGTATTGAATTAGTCTTAATATTTAAAAAAAAAAAAAAAACAACCTTCCCATATAATAGACACCCCAAATTTTTAAGCAATGTGGACTAAAGTCGATTCTAGGGACCCTCTGGGATGAATGGTCCTGAAGCTTAACCTTCATTAGTTTCATAGAAGATCTGCCGCTTACACTGAGGGGCTTTTCAGTCAAAGAATTATTGAGTAGAAGTGTGTCCAGAAACTGCTGGGGCTCCTTCATACCTGCGGCAATACGCCTCACTGGGACTGGGACTGCTCTTATCATTAGCCAAGTCACAAGTTTTTCTTCTTTTTAATTATTGTGGATTTGAGAGGTTGTCTGTTGCTTGTCATAAAATAATTTTTATTTATTTATTGAGCTCCTGTAAAAAAGCCAAATGTCCGCCCTGGAAAAATAATGTGCTATGTATTTATTTAGGTGTTAATCCTTTCAGGTCATCCTGTATGAGCTGCTTTGTGTTGTATTTGGCAGTAACTTGAATTCTGAGCCACACAGGTTTGGAGGTCATTGTTGTCACATGTAGAGGGTACGGTGACATTCTCACTTGCATGTGCTAATCAGCCTCATTTGCAGACACCTCATTGTTTTGGTGTCCTGCAGTGGCGTTTTTCACACGAACATTCTGATGGTGTCATGCAGACTTCTCTAACTTCCCTATGTGCCCCTCTTTTGCTAACGACTAGCAAAGTTCAGAAACCTTTCACCTCACAAAAATCAAACAGTGGGATGATGTTGCTCGGTTGTTGTGGGTTGGCATCAGATCATTGTGAGGCCCTCTGAGAGTGTCATCATATGACATATACAGCCACATACAGCAGATTTAAACGTTAAGTGGCAGCCACTGCTTGGGGAAAATCGGCTTCAAGCTTAGCATCGGATGGCTTTGACGTGAAAACAAGAAGCCACAATTACATGGAAAGAACAAGCGTAATGCACATTCAGTAGCACTGCCAGGTGTTTGTCGCTCACTGCAAGGGCAGAATACAATTTAAAAAAAAAAAAAAAAAAGGATTTATGCTGATATAGTAGGCCCAGTAATGAGCTGTAATTGGACCACTTGGGGAACACCTGGATGTAGAATGACTGCTAATGTGAAATTTCATGAATGGATTTGGTTCCTTCATCACTACCACAGTCCGATACAACATTCTCAAAATGGCTGTCCCTGAATCCGCTCACGATCACCTCTACTCACAAACGTGAACGAGATCCGGAGGTAGGGCACTTGGGGCAGGTCCTCACCCCGTAATTAAAGATAACAAACCAACCCTTTTCTGGGAGAGGACAATCACCACAGATTTAAAAATGTCATTTCTCATGCCAGCTGCCTCAGACTTAATATGAAGTGTTCCAGTGCCTGCTGAAGATCAGAGTTTAATGATGGTTAAAGGACACCATCTACAAACGACAGAAATGCAACGCTTGGGTACGTGGACTTGCCGCCTTCCAGTTGTCGGGTGTTCCTTGATATCCTCTCCATGAAAATCACAGACAGGAGAGGGGAGGAAGCACCCTAAACGGAACAAGTTACAGTAAGCTTAAAGTGTTAACGTCCTGAAAAGGAGTTCTCTGTGCTTTACTGTGGTGCTGCTTGTGTTGTTTAAGTGGACTTTACATAATGTATTGTTTCCTCTGATGGAACGCTTTTCCAATGACTAATTTACACTTTAATCAATGGATGGGTCTTCCAGTTTGATTGCATATCATCATCTGGTTTGCTCCACTGAGCCCCTTGGTCTGTGCTTGTTGTTAATGTTCTTATACTGAAGAATTCTGATAGACAAGTGAAGGCAGGGAAGCACAGCAGGTGGCCTCAGACCTGCAGATGGGTCTGTCATATTTCTAGAACGTTTCCCAATTAATTGATTTTGCAAATGAATTAGAAGTTGAGAAAAATTATTAAAATGCTATGGAGCTATGCCCAAGGTGAGTGAGGCTCTCTTTACGAAACTCAAGATTTGCTGAGTAATTAAATGAGAAAATAAAAATATTTCAATGCTAACACATTGCTCAGCGCTCCAATAGAAATGCTGATGTACACTTACAACTACCATCTATTAATTATGTGTTAAGGTTAAGAAAAACATACAAACTCTTTTGACAATGAAGTATAAGAGCAAATCTGTTAAATAACCTGAAAGGTACCTTTCTTTTTCAATGATTATATTAAATGTTGATTTTTACTTTAATTCACTTTGGATTTAAAAGCTTTAATAGCACACGTTTTACAGAACTGAACTTCATACATACTGACTTGTGTCTCATTAGTGACGTCCCATCTCTTGTTACATTGCCAGTCAGCTGAGCTTTACAACATTCCAGACCTACTATAACTGTGGAGTCAGGCGGTCTTATTGAGTGGGTTTCTTCTATTCTTCGATGTTGCAACATATGCTGTATACGCCCAGCAGAGGTTTCTGGATTTTGAAAATATTGTCCTGGTATCAGAAAGCTGTGACTGGCACTGCTGCGTCACAGCTCTAGAGACTCAGACCTATTCATTGTCAGTATGTTGTAATCAGATTTCCTTCCACATCCCAAAGACACACACACACACACCAGAGTGAACGAGTGTGCAATGGGCAAGAGTGCACTTCACTGCAGACCTCTCTGTGGTTCTTTCCTACTGCAATAATGCATTAGAATTGGCAGGTTTGGACGATAATGAATATAAATTATGTTCCAGCTCATATTATTTATGTTAAGTTCATCGTAGTACAAAATGGGTTTGCCTTGGTGCCTTAATAATGCATGGACAAGATCTAGCATTGTACTTATGTGTATGGAGCTCGGTCTTAAACATTTAATTTTACTGGATTTACTGTTTTCACTTTCTTGTGTATGAAGTATAGGAAAAGTATTGTAATCATCCAAAGATTCGATGTCGAGATTTTAATGAATCTCAACATTTTTGACCTCCCCTAGTCTGAAAATACCATTTTTGGAATTGTCTGTGTGTTTGTTTGTGTGTGTGTAAACATAACTCAAGTACGCTTTCATTCAGGTCAACCAAATTTTGCATACAAGTATTAAGTACAAAACGTAGATTTCTAACAACTTTTGGGCTATTTCCGCTAACTGGAAGTGGTACTTCTTTATTCATGCAGCTGCAGAGTCCCATTTATTCAGCTTTACTTTTATAATAATTGTTCAATATATTATTCATGTGAATTGATTTGTTGTTGCTGGTTCTTTAATGAACATAATATAAAAATATAATCGTCTTGCGGTTTACTCCTCAGATATCTATCCTCATATCTGAGTAAATGAGAAAGTCGAGGGGAGGCCACTCCCGATTTTCTTTTTCTTCTTCTTCTTTAATGTTTTGATGGTGGCCTTACTTGTTAGATGTCATGTCAGCAGGTTACTTGCTTAAGGAAGAAATTTCACCTACAGCTCCCTCTGCTGATGTTAACTGTTTGCATATGATAAGCATGTTGGAGTGTGGGGTTAGAAGTATAGATTACTTGCTCTGATCTCATTAATGCAAAAATTTACAAAAGCAACGCTGTACAACATTACTCATCATGTGCCAGTCATAGGCAGGCAGTGTGGTGTGTAGTGGTTAAGGCTTTGGACTTCGGCTGTGGGTTCAAATCCTGTTACTGACGCTGGGTGACCCTGAGCAAGTCACTTGACCTGGCTGAGCTTCAATTGGAAAAACCAAAGAAATGGAACGAATGGTATCATAAATGTTGTGAGTCACCTTGGATAAAGGCATCAACCATATACTTATCCATATTCATGAATCCACCTGGTCAGCCCACAGCCCCTCTTTGCTGCTCTATTAGTTGAACTTATGATCATTTACAAACTGTTTGGACCAATTTTGGTTCATAGTACTTAAACCCTGATTTTGGTGTGTTGTGTGGCTACTGAATGACCCTCCACTGTAGGGGTAGACCTTGGTGGAGGTCCCCCAAACAGGCCAATGACATGCTACCAGTTAACTGCCATTTCTAAACAGGCCAAGTGAGAGACAGTGGACAGTGCAATGGATTAATTTCCTCTCCATGGTCAATTCTTTACTTGCATTTATTGCTTTGGTCTCCAGCTTCTTGTAACTGTGTGCTTATGAATGTAGGTTAAATAAGTAGAGCAGAGGTCAATAACCATTTTGGATCTTTCAATAACAAAGGCTTCTTTATCTGGACTGAATAGCCAATGTTTGCAAAATTTCACACTTCATACAAACTGGACAACCTTAGGGATCCGCTGCATCTCTCCTGCTGCTCTGATCACTTGAAACTGAAGTGTCGTAGCCCTCCTATCATAAAGAAATGGAACACAGCAGTCGTGGTACTCGAATAGTATAATAGTCCAAAGTAGGGGAGCAGTAAAACGGTTCTGGAGGAGTGATCACTTTGAAGTTATTAAATCAAGGTAAAGGTCTCACTTTCCTGGAGTAGAGAAGCCGTATTCACCATATTTATGGAAGCTGTCAGCTATCCAGACTTCACGTATTTCCAGCTCAGTCTTTTGAAAAACGTGTTGCTTGCCCCCTCCCCCCGACTGTGTATTACTGTAGCAGCAGTTGATGATGCAAATATTAATTTATTTTGCAGAGAACCACCCCCACACACCAGCAAGTATTGCTTAAGTTTGTATTTGCTAAATAGTTGCAAAGGTCCATCTTGCACAACCCAGTATTTGCATTTTCTAAAGTGTGGATCCATTCCCAGAACAAAGCTGTTTCCCCTCTCTAATATATCTCTAAACTAAACTCACTTTTTTACTTTAAGCTAAAATCTTTTTCAGTATGTTCTTGTAAAAGGTCTGAGCCAGCATGTATATATAATTTACAAAACTATTATTGTTTTAGAAAGATGCAAAATGAATTATATGCATTTTTCTACCAAAACTGTTACAAATTTTATGGCTTCAAATATACATTTGGCATTATTCTAGGTAAAAAAAAAAATTACAAATTTTACTGAAAGATTGAGGTCACTGAAAAAATGCAGTCTCTCACCTCACTCCTAATTCGATGAAATTCAACTGATGGCATATCAGTTGGTTTGTTCCTTTTCTTTTTCAAAGCTACCCATTGTGGAAAACCTCAGTGCTACGCTATTGCATAGGTGCAGTGTGTAACAATTCAAGAAAAAAATACCATAAAGTACATGTCGGCCTACAGCTAGACCCGCCAAAGGTCAACGTGTTAACTTTTGGGGGTGTTTCTCTTTAAGGGTTCCAGCACAGCATTGGCATTCTTCTCCTCACTCTCCAAGTTGTACAGCTCATATTTTTCAATGTACTTGATTACAGAATCTGGCAGCAGATAGCGAACACTTTGTCCTCGCCTCAGTGCCTGCCTGACCTTTGTAGCAGATATTTCATTGGGTATCCACTCAGTCACAAGATGGATATTGTTCCTGTGTGTCCAGAGGATATCTGACTGGTAGATGAAATTTTGAACGTTGCAACCAGCTCGGGTGATGCAGATCAGACCGTGTTTTCCCACAATTTCCATAATATCTTTCTCTTTCCAGAGGTTAGGGATGCCAAATGATTCCAAGAGATCAGCACCACATAGAAGCTTTAGTTCTGGAGCCCCTGGAGAAAGAAATTAAGATTTAATATACCAGCTGTTTACAGAATGAGTTAAATGCCATTAAAACAAAACAAAACAAAAACTTCTGTTCTTTCCTTCACTTAACTCTTTCGGAGTGGTTAACGACTTTTGTCAAAAGGAAGGGTTGATGGTGGTAATCAACTCTAAGCGGTGACAAAACCCACTGTTATATTTTAGTTGGGACTCTCTTTACAAGAAGGAAAGTTAGCTTCATTGGCAAATGTGTAAAGCAAAAATACTCCATGGATGACGCTTTGCATATTATTACTGAATTGGATTCTGATTTGATTCTACAAGTGATTGAAAATGAATGTGAGGCACCAGCATCAGCTGATTGGTCGCCAGCTGATCAATTCGTAGCTGATCGTGGTGCTGAACAGGTTCACGTGGCTGACACGCCTACGGCAACGTTCACCTGGGCGGACCACCACTTACAATGACAAAGGGTACAAACCACATTGCAATGCACCCCCCCCCAACATGCAAAGACAGCCTGGCAGGCAGATTACCGCGCATTCCTGGTAAACTTGCGGCCACAGCAACAGACATTTTATGCTGATTTTGGTGTGCTTCTCAGAAAATGTGTGTGTTTTGGGGGGGAAACAAAAATTCAGCCCTCAACGTGTTAATTTGACTTTGAATAACACAAGATTTACCAAATAGTTCACTACATTTTATGGGATGTTCCGGGAGATGCACCGTCAGTCACATTCTGTTAGTGGTATGTGTGGGGTGTTTTACTTTTACATTTGCCCATTTGTTGCTTGCTTGACATGACTGACAGAAAACTATGCAACATATACTGTATTGCATGTATACTTGAAAATGAGGAGGTAATTTAGTTTAAATTGAGTGAAAGCACACTTGTGGCATACATATAAGACAATAAGAATTACAAACGTGGTAAATGCAGTTTATGGAGTTAATTGTTTTTATCCAATGTCTCCTAAAAACAGTGGAGTGGCAATAGTAAAAATAAAAGTAAATATAAAGCTGAGAAATGCTTCACTATCACTACATGGATCCTGTGGCACAAACTGCATTGAGATAAATGATTTTAAAAAGACACACACAAAAAACATCTTTATTTAACAACAGATTTAAACAAAAAGAAGCTGTGGCTGGAGGAACCTTCAGTGAATCATATATGTTCTGACCAGACTATCACCTTAACCCTACTTTTTACAGGATACACATGGTCAATTCAACAATCTATTAGCCCATCCTAACAACAGCTGCACCCGTATGTGACAATACTACCGGTACTACAACTTTACTCACACTTTGTTCAGTTAATTTAGTTAGTTCCAGGTCTTCACTATATAGACTTTCTTATAGCTTCTCTATTTTTCTTTTTTTTTTTTTTTTTAAATGCCCAGACAAATTTAAAAATACAGCTACTTCAGCACTGGTCACATATGTAATCCAGACAGTCTGGCTGTAAATATACTAAAATACTAAACTGTTCTTCTCTGGAACAGCTGCAGATTCGGTTTTTCTCAGAAGTCAAGTCAGAAAGACATGCATTTTCATCTTTACTCTCATGTCAAATGCCAAGTGGACACCAAATTACTTCCTAAATCACAGGATTACCAGTTTGATTCCTTCCTCACATTCACAGAGTCCAGTTACTTAAATGAGCTTCAGATGTAATCTACCCTGATCCAAACATGTGGTAAACTGCCAGTAAGTGTAGAAACGATGCCAATTTGTTAAATTGTGTAAAGCTGCATTTGTAGTACTTGCTTTACTTTCTGTTTGCACATTATTTTTGGACAGTGTCAGAACAGAAAATTCTCCTTGTACATGGCAAATGTACTCATGAAATGGTTTGACTTTTTTTTTTTTTTTAATCAATCAGAAGTTGAATCATTTGTTAGAAGAATCAGTTCCTTAAATTAAAATATTGCAGAATTTTAGTTCACGATTCTCCACTAGATGGCAATATTCAATTCTCCATTTCAGTTCATAGCAAGTACAGTGGAGAGAAAGAAAGAAAAAAAAAAAAAAACATCGACAGGGGCAGACAAACTTCTCTGTGCTTATTTGGCAACTGAAAATTAAAGCATCTAAATTACTAAAGTGATTTTATATAAAAATGTGTGAATGTAATAACAAGACTCTTAGGAATTTACATTGTTCTAAATTGATAATAATAATATTATCTAGGTATTGTTCATGCCTTGCACTCTAGGATTACTGGGATCAGATCCAGCTGCTCTACCACCCTTCCCTGGATAAACATGTTAAGAAGATAGATGGATGGATGGAAGAATGAATGGATTATAATTAATATTTTGTCTAGAGTATACAACAATACATAAATAGATGAATGAATGAAAGGTATTGAGGACAGCAATTCATTATTATAAAATATTATGTGTTAAGGTGACACAGTAGTAGCACTGCTTTCAGGTGCTAAAGTTTCCTTCCACTGTCCAAACACACAAAGGCTAGGAGGACTGGCATTGCTAAAGTGTGGGCTGGTGGACGTTGCTCCATTTCTACTGGTGGGCGTGTGTTCGCTTTGCGATGGACTGGCACCATTTCCAGGGATTGTTCCTACCTTGCATCTTATGGTTGCTGGGATAGGCTCCAGCTGCCCTGTGATCCTGCCCATTATAAGTAGATTACGGAAATGAATAGACACCTATAGCATCTGTTCACTTTTTGTCATTTAACTGCATGCTATGTGTCTGCTCAATATTTTCGCTCACTGAAGCACATGCATGCATTAATACTGTAGCGGTAGCAGGCAATACCTATGCAAAATAAAGAAAAGCGCTTCAATATGATGAAAGAATATAAATGTTCGCAAATGTGACTTTTTCAGTTATTCATGTCTAGTTGTCTACAGAACAGAGACAGCATTTCACATATGGGCATCAACAATCAAAAGTATCAATAATAATAACATGGCGGGGACTTTCAGAAGTCCATCCACACCCCTGGGGTTGAAAGGGTGCCACAGAGGAAGACTAGCAGGACAGTTGGTGAAGTGAAGAAGAGGTCTGTGTTCACAGAGGGAAAAATGGGATTGGGGTGACTGGGTGAAGAGACAGTGGAGGAAACAGATTTGGGGGGCAACTGGCTAAACCTGGAAATGGCTATTAAACCTGTGATGATGACTAT
The DNA here is from genome assembly GCA_026402145.1 of Polypterus bichir lapradei. Lineage (NCBI taxonomy): Eukaryota > Metazoa > Chordata > Cladistia > Polypteriformes > Polypteridae > Polypterus > Polypterus bichir. Next base: position 4,164,387 of record JANRMT010062816.1, on the reverse strand, counting down.
GTATTGTTATGCTGTCTATTGCTATTGTCATGTAAAGTACTCTTCTTTGCAGTTTTTTTTATTCCTTGCAGTTTTTTTTTTTTTTCTGTAGCTGCGTAGATTCTTTAGACACTATTTACAAATAATGGGCATATTTCAAAGTGCTCCTGATATCTGTGAGTGCTCCAATTTTTTTTTTTTTAATTCTGTTTTTATTGCTCACTATTTCATAATTCTGTTTGCACTATAAAACACCTTGTGATGGTGCATGCAGTTATTAACACTACAGTATACAAAATAAATCTGGAGTAACTGCTCCTCTCTGTGAATTTACTCGAGTGGGGTGCCTGGAATGAAAGTAATTTGGCCACTTTGAAATCCAGCTAGATATGTAAATAGTGTATTATGTAAAAAATAAATAAATATTCAAATCATCACTTACCATGCCACAGATGATAAAAATTAAGGAGTCAGAAAGAGTTGAACTTAAAAAAAATAGGCTAAGCAACTGGAAAGCTGTCAAGTGAAAAAATTTCTCTGTCCTAACTGGGTAACAAGTTGATTTATACCTTTGTGTTCATTTGAGGATGTTTTAATAGAGTCAGGACTTTCATTCAATGGCAGCTTCCTTTTTCTGTTTTTTTTCACATTGTGATTTCCCTCTTCATGGTTACCAATACTAAACAGGCGTTCATGGTGGTACCTGCAAGACAGCAAAAAGTATTAAGAAGCTGATAGGGAAATATACAAATGAATGCTAGAAGTCAGGCATAGGCCTCAGACAGTGAAGAAACCTGGATGGGATTACATGTGCACCACATTAAAGGGTGAAAAGACACCAAAAAAAAAAAAAACACAAAGGAACATCAGATATTTTTACAAAATCCTTTCATTTGACATGCCATCTGCCTCTACACATTCAAAACGGTAACCTGAAGTGTCATCTATGAGGAACTGGAATGTTCCTTCCAGTTTGCATGTGTGCACAGATGTACATCAATAAAATGGCATCCCTAGAATTTTCATTGACATAAAAATGAGAAACCACTGTAGCATTCCTGTGTACACTGCAATGGACTGGCATCCAGGGTGTGGTTTCTGCCTTGAAGCTACTGCACCTGGGTTGGGTTTGAGCTTTGTAAGGGTAACCAGAAAAATGGGGATGAAAAGGATGGGTGAATACACTGTTGGATATCCCATAGGCATACCCACTGTTTACAATATAATTGCATTGCTTAGTACAGTAAATAACCCTTATTTATAACAAGTCAAAATTGTCTGTTTTACCTAATGACTTTAACAGTCTCCAGCCACTCCTTTTGCTGACTCTCCCAGGAATCAACTGTCACCCAGTCAGAAGATGCACAGGCTAGTTTGGCCATTTCAACTCGGTGGCAAGCATCAATCAGGCCTTTCTTCTTATATCCATCACCAACTGGGGAAATTATGCCTTTCGTGACTTTATATTTACCTGAATTTAAAAAAAAAAATACATATATATCAGAAAGCAACATATTTTGGGAGCTAAACAAGCTGCTATGCACTGTTGATGCCTCCTTCATTAATGGAAGATGGCAATATCCCACATGATTGTCATTGTCTAATACTGTACACTCTCAAATGTTTCTGGTACACCGACTTTTTCACAGTATAAACAACAAGATATTTCATGGTCTCAAAATAAGCCCTTTATATGTACTAATTTGCTGAATGTCTCTTTTAAATCTCTATAGTTATATAAATGCAATGCATGGTGTGTGTTCTTTTTAAGGACCGTATTTTGACTAAGAAATGCAAAGCATGGGCATGACACTAAAGACCGTTCTGTTCTGATGGAATACAATACCTTTGCTGTCATTGTAGCAAGTACAACAAAATTCAATATGTGACTCCCTGAGTGATTCTTTTTAAAACTACCCACAAATAAAGAGACATAAATTAATTACATACCCATTTAAAAAAAAAAAAATTACACAATAGTACAATAAAATCACAACAGTAGTAGTCCTTGTAATCAACGTATGTGGACAAGGGTAATCCGATACTAGGTGTAGAATCCTAAATGACTTGATATTTCTGAAGTAAATCAAGTCTGTAAAGAACTCTAAACATAATACATTTTCCGCTTAGTGGCTGCTAAGTTGATAAATTTCAATGACACAACACTTTCTTTAGCAGCAAGATGTATTATTACAAATAGGTTTGACATATTAAAGAGCTAATTCCATTTTGGACAGCATTGCTCCACATGGCAAGTTTGGGACAATATTAAAGGAATACTCCACCCGAAAATTATATTTTTTTTGTATGTTACTTACCCCACATAGTTTGTAGTGATGGAAAAGTAACATTTTTAATCCCGAATGTGTTCATTCAGAATGAATGAAAAAATGTTTGATAAAGTGCAACCAAAACCAAAAGTGCAAAATGCAGGCAAACCTCCTCTTCTCCTCATGCACTGGTCAAGAGCTCCATCTTGAGTTTTTGAAGTGAACACAGGACTCTTGTCAAATCAATGAGGGAGAGAGGCGAGTCTTCACTTCAAAAAGTCAACTCCCATGGGACTTGGGTATCCTAAATTTTCCAGAAGTATCTATTCAATAATATTTCATCAAAAAATGTGAACTTTAGAATGTATGTATTTTGCACATTTTGAGCATACAGTTGGATAACTGACCTGTGGATTATGTGACATGGCAAACGTGGGATTATTTTGTTTTTTGTCCCCCCATGAACACTTTTCATATCCTATGTTGTTGTACAGCATTGGTTACCATTTGTTCTATTATATTAAACTATTTCTTCTCTAGTTCTGCATGAAAATATGATTTTTTTTTTCTCAGCCATTACTACAAAGTTATATAGAAAAAAAGGATTATTGTTGGGTGTGTATTCTTTTAAGTATAATGCTTTCTATCTAAGCCTTTCACAGTTTTAGCCAGTGCACAAGCACAGCCTATCTGCTCAGACCCCCACTGCAAACCCCCTGGCTTTGGCATTCAATGGGGAAAAAGCCCAAACCACAATGACCTTAGCAAATGTTAAGTGAACAGCTTTGGCTTCTTCTGTCTACACAACAACCACAAGACCAGCTGACTGCAGCTGTAGTGAGGGGAACTTTTTGATTGCAAAATTTTGCTAACAGATAGCAGTGTGAAGGTAGTAGAAAGTAATCATTACAGCTTTACTGATGTGACAGCTACCTCAGTAACAGTAGACACTTTACACATCTGGACAGGACTAGACGATCTGATCTAATGTTTAGCTCCTGTTCCATATCTATACTGCAACACAACTGCTTTGTTTTTAAGATGCATCTCATATTATATATGACAAAAAATGCTTTACTGTCACCCGTTTTAGCATGACCTCTACATATCTCTCCTTGTGAAAATGGAAGTACATAGCTAGTATAACAATTAAGGTGGCAACATTTATTGAGAATCAGCTGATGCAATTTTCCTTACACTAAGCCTTTTTATTGTAATTATTCAATCATCACTATTTAAGACCGCAGAATACACAGAGTCCATGTATGAGGGGTGTACAGTAATTTATCGACCAGAGTATGAAAGAAAGTATCAAGCATCTTCAAACAAGTCTGGGGATGTTGTGACGTGTCTCAAAGTTACTCATGCACAGTTGTGGCTCAGTGTGAGTCTAACATTCCAAGAGAAAGGAGGTCAGGAGAGTCCTCTTGCGAATCAAGTAAGCTTCTTCATGACAATGCGTCAGTTCACATGTCACCTCAATCACAGGCTGCCATCCGAAAATGTGGAGTCCATCAGCTGAACTGTCCACCCTACAGTCCTGACCTGGCTCCCACAGATTACTTCCTGTTCCGAGTTTTGAAGAAATCTGCAGTTTTCAAGTGATGAAGGCATTAAGGCAGCTGTGACGTCCTGGTTTGAAGGTCAAACAGAAGATTTTTTTTTTTCCAAAGGGGTTAAAGTCATTGCAGGAAAAGTAGATGGAAGTGTGTAGAGCTATTAGGAGACTACTTTGCAAAATAAAACTAACATTTTTTGAAAACTCTTTTCTTTGCTACTGAGGTAGATAAATTATTGAACGCCCCTTGTATTTCTACTTTCTTTTTGAACTTAGGTTTACTGTGAGAACATTTCAAGTGAGTATCTGATGTGAAATGCCACACAAAAAGTGTTTGTAGCTTACAATTGATAACCTTTTTTTTTTGGCCTACTCTATTTAAATACTTGATGTGTAATATGAAAAGAAAAGTTACCAGTTTCATGCAGATAATCACGAGCCAGTTCAAACAGCCTCAGGTGCATGTTGGTAATTGGATTGAAGGAGCCACAGGCCAGAAGTACAACAGAAGTTCTCGTGTCTGACTTGTCCATGTCGTTCAAACAAGATGATCTGCTAGAACAGTAAACAGTACAATATTTTGAAATGTCTTAGTATAATAGTTAGCTTGAGTTCATACAACAATACCACTAGCAATAAAAATAAGTTAGTTGTTTTACCTTCTTTTTATCTAATTCTTACAGTTACTGTTAATTCTAGCCCAAATACCTCTATACACACACACACACAGACACGCTACCAATTACTTGCTGGAAAAGCATCTATTTAATAAAATACTCTTTTACTATTTATAAGTTCCTATAAATGCTGGTAAATAAAAAAACATGCTGGAATATATAAAACAAAATATCAATGTTAAACATTAAAAAAAATATAGAAAATTGTCTCTAAACCTTTGCTTCCTCAAAATAGATGTTCTTTGCCTTAATATCTAACCATCAACAGGTTTCACCAGGAAATCTCTCAACAAGTGCAGCAATTCCCAGAGACGCCAGGCACTTGTCAACCGTTTGGTTTTGACTCTTCCATCCGTTTCCTCTCGCTGAGCCTGTGTGGGATTGAGGTCTGCTGAATGGGCAGGCCAGGTCATTAGTCTGAGTTGTCAGGCACTTTCCATCTTCTATTGGTGTTCTTGCACAATTCTGAGATCACAACTTTGTTGAAGAATTAAGTGCTTGCCATCTTACAGTAATCATGATGGAGTAGCCTGCTGTTTGCAGTGCACCATGATAGCCATGTTGGTTTAGACTGTTATGTAGTATTTGGCCAAGATTATCAACTCTGTCATCTGTAAAGCAGCCCAAGACCAGACCACTGCCATTCACGACAGTAGGAGCCAAACCTACTGAACTTATCCATTCACCCTCACTGTGTCTCACAAATGATTGTATTCAAATGCTGGAAATTTTTACTTTTTTTAAATCAACAATTTAATATTTTTAACAGAGAGACAAAAGGGGAACAACAGGATAAGAACTGAGAATAAAGTCCTCATCCCACTGGTGCCCCCCAAACCCCACTTCACGCCATTCGGAGATGGTTGAAATAAAACAAAAAGTGCTAGCAGCATGCCCTACACATCCCAGTTAGAATAAAATAAGCAACTCCTTTTTCCAAGGATGATGATATGGATGGAGAGAGAGAGAAATTAATATGAATGGCTGAGAGTTCTAAAAGAAATACGATTTCAAGTTCCTCCAAGAATGTATAAGACATTGGTCTTGCTTTTACCAGCAAGATGCCAGGATGATCTGAACAGCTAAAGAACTCACTGAATTCAATTTCTTATTAGAGTATGAAAAGGAGTATGATGAAAAATCAACAAGTAAAAAAAAAAAGGTGTGGAGAACAAAGAAATAAACACATCCAAACCATGCAAGAGAGAGCTGGAAAATAAGAGGTCCACAAAGATGTGGCAGAAGGGCAGCACCAAAACATATGAAGGAAGGAGCCAGGTACTTTAAATGAGCACTTATTGGAAATTTGGACATATCAATCCATGAGAGACTTTTTTCAGGCCCTGTTTCTACATTTTTGATCCTGGCAAGTCTCTTCCTGTTAATCTTTTTTTGCAGCAGCAGTTCTTCCTGGTAGGCCAAGTTCACGCAACGTCCTCTGAACAGTTGATGTTGAAACATCTGTACTTCTAATTGCACCAAGTTGAGCTTGTATTTTGGGGCAGTTAGTTGTAGATTTACAGACAAATTGACTTTTTCAGATTCAGAGGTCACCTTTAATCTACCTAACCTTTTTGGTCTTCATAAATGCCACTTTCTTCATATTATCAGACAGTCCTGGATAAAGCAGTAACTGACACTTGCAAAGTTCTTGCATTCTGTTTTACAGATGGACTTTGATTTCTTAAATTAGCTGTAGTTGGTCTTTTTGCTTTGCATTTAACTGAGCAAATTTTGACTTTCATACAGGATCATAAACTAATAGATTACAACCTACAAATGTTCTGCAGCAATTAAAGTAAATGAAGCCTTTCAAGTTGAAGCAAACAATTTATACAGGTTTCCCAACTTCTGTTGATTACATAAAAACCCTCAGTCTGTCTTAAAGCAGAGTTGGACCAGACTGAGTTACTGTACCCTCTGAAATACGACTTGGACAATATTCCGGTGATAATGACAAGAAAATGGCAACTAACAAATGAAATGAGACAGAGCATTATTACCCTTAGAGGTGTATGCCTTTCATTTAGAGACATTGCAATAAAAAAAATCAAAGTGTCAGTGAGCACAGTGGTGTCCCACACAATCTGAAGGCACTTGAAACTGGAAGACACTGATTGGATAAGATCTGGCAGAGCCAAAGTCACAAGCCAATCAGATGACAGGTTTCTGAGTGTCACCAGCTTGTGTGGTCATAGGAGCCTCACAGCACAACAGCTTCAAGCACAGCTTAACAGTGCAGGTGGACAAAAGCAGTGAAGAGGAGACTTTGTGCTGCAGGTTTGACAGGGCGAGTGTCAGGAAGAAAACAAAACAGGGCCTTGAAATACCAGCTGTGGACTACTGCAGAGTTGAAGAAAGTCTAACGGAGCGATGAATCCAAATTTGAAATCCGTTTTAATAAATGAGCACTTTGCTAGTGTATAGTAATCATGGATCCTCACCAACTACCAATAACTGGTGAAAAACAGTTAATGTGGTAATATACTGGTTAATTATGGGAACAATTAATAAAACCATTTTAAAATTCGTTTAGTGTTATAATACCATGCTATACATATTTCTGACTTTCATCTAACCTCTGCTTCTGAGGGAAATCTGCTTACTTTGGATTTTCATTTTATTTGAAAATGAAAAATTAATATTCTCAGTGCAGTTCACCTAATTAACAGTTCTTTATAGACAAGTTTATTCAGTCTAATACACAGATAACTGTATAAAGCCTGTGGTCTATTTGTTTGTTTTTCAAGCCACAGACTTGAGATCGGGCACACTGGTCCTTCTCACAGGTCAGCTTTTTGACCTCCGGGAAGTGGCTTGGGGTTCAGAATGAGTGGCATGTAATACTACAGCATGACTTATCAACAGAGAAACAGACGCATACAGGTGGAGGTGTGATGGCTACACGTGTGCCTTTTAACCAAGAAATTGGAGCTTGATTCCTACCCATTTAATTTAGCTTGTTCTTTAATAAAGCACTTCCCTTTCTATTTTGTCAGTGGCCCTCAGCTGCCATGCATTTATACTGCAGTTTGGATCAAAAGTATAATTTCTCTCCAGTGCACCGCCATGGTGGTGGTCTGACATTAATTCTCTGTCATAGCGGACAGAAGTCAGTATCTTCTATAGTGGCTCGGAGGCAGAACAATTGTTTGAAACCTCACAGCTGACCAAGTCTTATAACCAGTTAAGATCAATGATCATATTTAGCCTTAACACAATTTTTCCCCCCATTTTAAATTTGCACCGAAGTTCAGTGATGCCTGGGCAAAGCTGAGAAAGACAGCTTCAGTTTCCAGAGAGGGAGTGCTATGAAGTCCTACAGTGTGGTCTATCAAAAGGGGAACAGCGCCACACAGCTTGTGACAGTGGTGTGACGGACATTACACATGCTTGACTCTCAAGTGAAGACCCTGGATTCAACTCCCACCCATTAGGTTTAACTTTTTTTTTTTACAATTATGTTATGTTACCAGGGTAACAATGGCTAACTCAGCGAATATTCTAATAAAAATATCCAGATACTGAACTGCCTGTCTTTATCAAAGGCAAATTAAACTATTACTATAATGTAGTCCTTTAAATGGAGGGCATTATTTAGAAAAGCCTTTTTAGAGAAAGGTTTGTATTAGATGACATCCAAAGAACTCTTATATTGGATTTTTTTAATCAGTTTTAATATCTGATCATATTAAACATTGCATGCACCAATAGTAGTAATGAGATATGAGGAACAACATCATTTTGACAATAACTATTCAGGAGAATAAAAATGCCAGAGAGAAAACAAGCACATACTCTTATTTTGTTATTAATATGGGACCAAACAAATCCACTGTTACAGTGACAGTGTAATAAATTAATTGGAATAAAGTTAACAGGAAACACCAACTTCTATAGTTATATCTTAGATGGTTAAAAATTACTCAGCTAATGTACCTCAATTTCAGAAGTCATACTGTTGCTTTCTGTATAACTTGGCCATCAAAGCCAATATTTACTGTGATCACTGAACTACTGCTTCCAACGAAGATTACTACTCCTTTCTTTTTAACTACCTGCGTTGCAAGTCTAAGGTGGGTTAAAATTGGAGTAACCAACAGAGAAACCTGCATATTCAGTGTTAAACATTTTCAGTTCTCAATATGTTGAAATGTATTCTGTGATGCATGTATAAATAAAATGCATTGCTTTATTTCATTCCAACAGATGGCACATCACAGACATTAGCACTGCTCTCTTCTGGTTTCCCCGTCAGCCAGCTGCTTCACTCCGGGCACTGTTATTAAAATGGCCTAACTATGGCATTTTTCACCTGACCACTTCAAGACGTGCCCTGACTTAACAGTAAACAACACAAGTCCCATTATTCAAACATTGTGCCAAATGTCAGGAGCTAAAAAGGAGAAGGGCTTCAAACTATACGTTTCAAGCTACATCCACAATAACAAAAGTAAGACCCTGTATTAAAAACTTGCACCTAATATGAACTTACATGGGACAAATATGTATTTACGTTAGGTGTATTTAAAGACAGAATTTCAATAATCAGTCATTTAAACTTTATTAAGGGACAGGTGAATATATGTGTAAGTCTGCTAGATATCTTACCTTATACAAAATATCGAACGTCTCTATCTGAGCCAGCAAAACGGTGAATATACAACCGCTGCTTCATTGTAAGGGTCTTAATTTCTCCTCTCTGAGTGACACGTTTTCATCAAGAGCTAGGTCGACAACTGCTGAATCCAGAGACTCAGCGTAGTTGTGGTCCTCTAGTTTATCATCCTCATCCTAGCCCGCTGTGTCATCCTTCATCAGTCGCATTCTCCTCTCCTCCTAAACCCCCGCTCTTCAAAGTGAAACGGAGAGATTGTTCCACTCAACGCACAAACCACTGTCTTCTTCAAGCCGCCACCCTGTCTGACCCTGGCACGTAGAAATGTGTTTTTATGTTGACTACAAACTCGGGTATAGGGACTAACCGTAAAGCCCTCTCTCCGGATAGCGACGATCCATTCATATCGGGTTTCCGCATCGGAGGGAAATGTATGAAAACCGAGTACCTTCTTGAACTTACTGAACATAAAGGTGCACGATCATGTTCAGCTGTAGAGCTATCTGTAAAGGTCTTTTTCTCGGACATTCTCGCCACTAAACAAAAGTCACGATTACAGTATGGACAACTGAAATGACGGTGCTGGCTGAGACTTCACCGGGGACATGTCACCACTACCGTGGGCATACAGCACAACCTAATGGCGTTAACGAAACGCTGGCAGGGCGCCACAGTTTGACAGAATTTAGTGAAAACAGATGTCCGGCCCACATGCAAACACAAGTCGCGACGGACGGTACGCCTCGACTGTTTACCGGTGATTTGTCATCTTAGAATTTAATTCCTCTTTGGGACACTTAGTGAAGCAGAATTAACTAAATGTACATACGGTTTCCAGTAACACAGGTCGGGCGATCCCAAAAGATGGTGCGCCTGTTCAACACTTGTTGCTACTGCAGTGTTTTCTTTGTTAGTCCAAAATAATCGATCATTTGTAACAATCGATGTGTGTCTCTCAATTCGTTTTCTAGTGACTACGCATGATTTCCCACCAAAGCGGGAGTAGAGAAAAACTCCGAGAGGCCGTAGACAGACATACATGAGGGGAGGGAGCAGGCGAGTACGGAAAGCCAGAAGGCTCATTATTATTAAAAGCGAAGTAGCACGGTGAACCGTCACTGCCTTAAGGTGTACGCCGCACGTAACAACACCCATTAGTTCAACAAGAAACATCGACCCTTCTGCCTGTAAGGACAGAGCTGTTATGCTTTGAGGTAGAAAGGTATCCGGCAGTACAGGTAATAATTGTGCATTTGGAAGGAAGAATGTATTCAAATAAATACAGCTGAGCAGAAACTCGGTCGGACCCCTTGGGGGTTTCAAGTCGTGTTTGTCTGTTTGTCTTACTTTTTCAAACTCAGCCACTAAAGCGAAATGCGGTGTGCACTTTTTAACTAAATTAATATTTCTTTGCTGCTTCTGCTAAAAAACGAAAGTAGACTGCGAAATGAAAGCAATACGCTAGAGCTGCCGATGATTAATTATTGCTTAATAGATGAAATCGTACCTTCTGCGCATTGTCATGTTTCCGCACTGTCTGTCTCCTGAGGATTCCAGGTCCTCCTGCAATATGGAAGAACGAATTACTCGGCCTGCTAAAGCAATGAGACGTTCCATTAACGCAGAATTTGGGGTGTGATATTCAGCTTTCTTCTTATTTCTAGTACGGTCGTGACGTCAGCATTGATAGTTGCGCTTAGTCGTTACGTCAGTCGCCACTCTCATTTTCAGGACCGTTGCCCTTCTGCGCAGCTGCTTTATTTATTTATTTCCTTGATTCTTTTGTCAAGTACCTAATGAATGACATTATATAAAAATATTGCTTAATTGCCATAGTTTGGTCCTGTCTTACTTCAACTATTCTGCACAGTCTTGCTTTACGCCTGATGTGTTTAGCTCTAGTTAGCTTTTAACAGTCCCTCCTCTAATTATTTAAATGGCAGAAGATAGACAGATAGATAGTAGTACTTCAAGTACTTGTCTAACATCCAATCCATTTACTGGACCAACTGAGAAGCACTAGGAGAAGCAGCCCATTCCAGCATCACTGGGTGCAAAGTGGGTACCCGTCCACAGGCAGTCCATCACAGGGCCAGTTAAGTATTGACAGTTAACCAGACACCAGACAAGAACACAAGGAGAACATGCAAACTCCACTCAGACAGCTACCAAGCCAGGATTCAAACCCACACCCACACTTCACAGAGGGCCAGCTCAAAAGTCCCAGTTGTCCTGTCATGGATGTGTTTTTCAATTTCAGTGGACAACCCACAAGAGATGGTGACCAGGCTAAGGGCTGAAACTCTGTTGTGTTATTCTGTAAGGCAACAGCACAGGCATTTAGTCGGTCTAAATTAGTGCTAATGCGAGAGTGTAATGTTGTTATTTTGAGTTAATATAATGTTGTGTATGAAGTGCTTTGATATGCTTTCCATTATTAAATATAACATTTATCTTAGAGGTAGCGTAAAGGGTTAAACAAAGCACTATTAGGAAAACAATGAGGGGCGTGTGAGCACCAAGGAGATAAAACACCCTAGGTGATGGCAGACTGTCACGTGAACAGTAAGACTTGACAGTTGTCATATACACAGAAAAATTCATAAAAGAAGGTTAAGAGCTGAACTTGAGAAATGTTTGAGAAGAAGGACAAGAATGTAGTGGAAGGAGACGTTTATTTTGGGAATGAAAACAGCTCATGTCTTTTAAACATGCAGTCAGTGTAAATGTCAGGATTAATTCTGCACGGCCATATAAATTCAGTTGTTTGTAATTTGAGTCTCTGCCTTTATTCTGTGACCATTTGCTGACACCTCTGACCCCCGTTGTGGACTGCAGTAACAGGGTGCTCCATCTTCATGAAGAGATAATTAAAGACGCATTGAACAAGCTTCCTTCTGCCTGGTTCTTCAGGTTGATTGTTAATACTAATAAAAGGTCCTAGTTGAGGAAAAAGTTTCTTTCTTTAATATATTTCCAGTTTATTTCTTCCACACTGACCATTCCTGTTAATTATGTTCAGCCAGATTAACATAGCAGATGTGGCTTACCCTTCTGTAGTCTTCTTCAAGCAGAGTGAGCCTGCTTTGTTTAACATCTGCTAGAGATCAGCATCCTTTCCAATAGACACTTGGTAGATCTTTGCCACTAGAATACTTTTACTGAGTGATACAGGCTTTACTACTATATTTACTTTAAAGGGCAAGCTCAGTTATGGGACACACTCTGGAGCCTCTGGAAGTTGTAGCAAAGGAGAGAATTAAAACAAAACTTCAGTGCCATTATGAACAATGCTGCACATCGTCTCTGTGACAAAACAACACTGAGGACTTTCACTTAATGAACTGTTAAGCAGAAGTGTGTCGAGAAACGCAAGGGGGGGCTCCTTCATACCAACAGCACTGTGCCTGCATAATGCTTCACTGGGACTGTGACTAACTAGTCAGTAGTTTTCCTTCTTTTAAATTTTCTTTCTTTTTATCATTCTGATATGTGTGTGCTCAGACCATACTCTTTGTGTGTGTGTTTACATATATATTGGGAGACCCTGGCACCTGCCTACTGCACTGTGTGCTCAAAACGCTGATAAAGCAGGCAGCAGTTGGTTGTCTGCTGCTGGACCATCTGCAGTTTCACAGGCTCACCCTGTAATGTCTGTCGCCCATTGGTTGATGCAGGGAACATTTAAATCCGGCCGCTGACCCGGCCTTGTGCTCATTCTCTGTTTTCTCCATGAGGAAGGCTATCTGTTCTTGTCATCTGAGGAAGGGAGCTAATGCAGAATGACGTCAGCGTCATCATTTACTTGCTGTGTTTGTGTGTGCTGAAGTGACAACTTCTGTTTGAAAATGCTTTTGATTGTTCCTGTCTTCACAAAAATAAGGCTGCATTTTTTGGAAATTTTAACTCACCTCCTTCTCTCTTGTGCAAGTCTGTGACCCACACATCACCATATATATATATATATATAGTGCCCTCCATAATGTTTGGGACAAAGACACATTTTTCCTTGATTTCCTCCTCTGTTCCACAGTTTAAAATTACAAATCAAATAATTCAGAGTTGAAGTTAAACTGTGGAGCAGTGGGGAAAATCAAGGAAAAATGTGTCTTTGTCCCAAACATTATGGAGGGCACCGTTTTGATTTATCTGCCTATTTATGTATTTTAACATTTTAAAGAGCTTCTGTAAAATAACAGGGGACAAGTGAAGTTCTGTCTAGTTGCATGGTTTCTGATTTTTAAGGCTTTATTTTTCCCTGATAATCCGTAAGACTGGCCATGTCTTAATTTGATGGCTTTGGTTCAGTGAGTGGCCAAAGTGTGAAAAATTTGTTCAACAAATTGGTAAGATAAATATCTGCCACAGGACAAAAAATATTTACAGTTCTGGTTTACCCAATTTGTTGGCCCTAATGTGTCTATGTCTGTGTGTGTGTGTGTTCACATTTCGATGGGCTGGCGTCCTGTCCAGGGGTTGTTCCTGCCTTATGTCCTGCTCAGGATTAAGCGGCTTAGTTAAGTGCAGCATGTGTTACGCAGATCAGAACACCTTTTCATTTCTTTTCTTTATTAACAGGTCTAATACATTCACGAGTCATCAAAGCAACAGACACGTTCGTCCTCCGAGTGTTTGAGGTCTCAAGGCCTTAAATATCCCACTCCATAGAGGTTTCTGAGTGAAGCTAACGGACAGAGAATGATTCATTATTGCCTCGCATTCACTGCACTGCATGTTAGCAGATGGCTGCCCAAACAGAACAGGCTTAAATTGTGAGTATTGCATTGACTTTAAAACACTCCACTCTCTTCTAATCCAAGCCAGTAGTTCTTGTGTGTGTTTGATTTTTGTTTTTTTTTTATATTGTTTATTTTTCTTGAGCTTCTGTAAATTTTTAATTTCACTCTGGGGTCCAATAAAGCATCTTATCTCATCACATCCTTTGTCACGGTGGCAGCAGGCCAAGCAAGTCAGCTCAGACTTTCCTGTCCCCAGCTACAAATTCCAGCAGTTCTGGGGGAATTTCCAGGCGTTCCCAAGCCAGCCGAGAGCTGCTATTCTCTGTACTGTCCTGAGTCTGCAGTGGCATCTCTGCCCAGTGGAATCTGCCCAGAGCAGCTTTAGGGGGAGCCACCCTGTGGGGCATCATCCAAACGACATGACCGAACCACCGCAACTGGCTTCTGTCACTCCGGAGGAGTAGCGACTCTACTCTGAGGCTCTCCATGAATCTCTGAGCTGCTCTCCCACTCACGAAGTGTCAGCACAGCCACCCTGAGAAGAAGCCTCATTTTTGCCACTTGTACTCGCAATCTCATTCTTCAAGTCGTTACCCACAATTCATGACCATAGGAGAGGACAGGGATGTGGATCAACTGCTTTGTCTCTAGACCCGACTCCTGCTTCACTACAGCGGTGCCCCCTGCTCCAATCTGATCTCACGTTCCCTCTTTCCATCACTTGTGAACAAGATACCAAGATACCTGAACTGCTTCACTAGTGGAAGTTGTCCAAACACCTTAATCGAGCAATCCGCTCTTTTCTGAGAGATAACCATGACGTCAGACTTAGAGGTGCTGATTCTCATCCCAGCGGTGAATCGCTCAAGGGTGTGCCGAGGGTCACAGTCAAATGAGGCAAAGAGGACATCATCATCTGAATAAAGCAACAATACTACCGTTAGGGGACTGGCTGCCTGGGATGAGGCCTGTTTTGAGGTCAGACACAGTGAAGTGCTGGTCTGACTGGTGGTATTTTGGAGGCCTACTCACCCTTTTGGTGTTTCATGTGGAGGATTTCACAACAGTTAAAGGGAAAGCACATAAGTACAGTAAATCTCCTACATACGAACAAGTTCCGCTCTGAGAGGGCGTTCGCAAGTCCACTTTGTTCGTAAGTCCAGCAAAGTTAGCCTAGGCACCCAATGAACACAATACAACCCTCAACTCCTATTGAAAACATGTACAGCTATTTATACATAAGAAAATGCTTTTAAAAGTTAACATTTGTATTTTGTTACAGATATCCTGTGTATTTGAACAATAAACAACAGAAAGTGAATTTTTGTTTCCATTGTTTTCCGTCAGCTGATATCACTACTTACACTGTCAGGTAGCCTGTGCATGCAGACCTAACCTACCTCTCCTCAACTCCTGACGAAAACATATTTGTACTGTACAGTACACCCGAAAGTGCTTTAAAAAGTTAATATTTGTATTTGTTGTTATAGATTTCTAGTACATTTTAACAACACACAACTAAAAGTTATTTTTTATTCCCATTGTTTTCCATCAGCTGATCTCGGTACAGTAGATTTGCTTACCGCTAGCGAACAAGCCTACGTGACTGTCTTCAAATCCACACACAAAATGAGCAATCGGATGGCATCATCACTCAACACCCACTGCCCATCACTTAAAATTGATGCCCAGTAGGTATTCATGGTGAAGATTCATGGAAGGTTTGGAAGTGAGCACAAAAAAAAAATCATTAAAAATGCCCTTCTGGTGCTAAATCCAGTTTGAGTGTATCAAAATAAAAGCACTCACTAAGGCCATGGTACTCTTGATGGGATGCTCCTATCTGAAAATCGTACATTAGAGTCGATTAGGACTGTCAGTACCCGATCTGCGCATGCATACGTATTGAAAGCCTGTCATTAAGTGTTCACACATGCATTAAACAGAGTGGGCAGTACCATAAGGTGTGTGATGACGTTGCCTATCATGACGTAAAACATTAGACATGCATGGTACAAATTGGGCAGTGTCGTGAAGTCAATTTGAGAGCGCATGTGTGAGACAAATTGGATGGGGACTCATGTCACAAAATAAACAAACACGGATCAGGTGCGGTCATAGTAGTAAAGTTCTGCACAAGCGTGCGCAACTTGGGTTGTCTTTGTGCGCATGCACGCACAGATCGGGCATGCACCGCAGATCGGGTAGTGACAAAGACAAGTCGACAAGAACAGGCAGTTCACCAGATCTGAAAGACGGTCCCCATCGCGCCTGCGCTCCGCCACAGTGCTTGGCTTTATATGGCCTGTTAATGTGGATCTGAGTGAAGGAGAACTTACCGTGAATGAGGTTCCAACTGTGACCCTGTGTTTTTGTAGAACACGCTTAACTTCAGACATCTTTGGCTTGAAATATGGCGCGTTAACTCGGTGTAATCGGAAATACAGGCAAAAACACAACCACTTGTAGAGGATGCACAAATTTACACAATAATAGTGTGGGTTTTGCGGTCTGCCTAGAGCCAGGCACGCAAACTAGCTTACGCGCTGCCACGATATTTTACGATAAGTTACGTTACAATTTTTTAATTTTTCACTTATTTAAATTATTTTTAATTTATTGAACATACACGTTTGCAACATTGAAAGTTCCTAACTTGATGGTTCGTATGTAAGGGACTTACTGTATTGTGAATGAAAAGCTAAACGCAACTCACATTGGCTGCGGTGGGTTGGCACCCTGCCCGGGGTTTGTTTTCAGCCTTGTGCCCTGTGTTGGCTGGGATTGGCTCCAGCAGACCCCCGTGACCCTGTGTTCAGATTCAGCGGGTTGGAAAATGGATGGATGGAACTCACATTGGTTTGTAAAAACACTGTTGCTTGCCCACCACACCAATTTTAAAATCCTTATAGAATATTTTTTTAGGAATCTAAGAAATGTCTGTTTTTGTTATTCTCTTGGGGAAACCCACAAAGAAAACCACAGGAAGCAAAGGTCGACCGTAAGTCTGTGCCTGACGCAGTGAAAGTCGTCTGTGACAGTCTTGTGCGCATGCGTATTTCGTGCGTAACAGCTGGGTCGACAATAGCGTCACCTGAAACCTAATTTACAGTAGCAGACAAATGAATCAAATTGTATAAATATGCACATCGTAGGTGGAAAACACAGCACTGAAGTGGTTTAGGAGTTGCATCTTTTGGTTGTAAAATATCACTTACAGCTGTTTCTCTTTGCTCTCCTGCAGTCTGTTTGTCATTTTCCTTTTCCTGGTCATCATTTTGGCTCCCCAGATTTATGTTCTACTAAGGTAAGTCATATTTTGATCCGACTTTTTCAAGAATAAATGTTCTTAATTTCATAATTTGTTTAGATTTGAGATCATCTTCGGAAACGTTTTTCTGAATTGTAAGCATTGAGATTTAAAATGAAGGAGTGACGTACGTGGAATCAAAACTTTTTGGATCATTTTTAAAAAACACAGTATGGTGTTATAAATCATCCAGCGTCCATTACTGGATTTGTGAGAAAATATTGCAGTAGCCGACAGGCAGAGTGGGAAGGCCGCTTGTCTCTGAGTGTCCCCTGGGTTGGGTGGGCTTCACTGGTTGAGTGGCAGCAGCTCATCTGTCAGGGAAGGGAAGGACAAGAAAGGACAAGGAAAAAAATACGGCGGAGACTTTTAGAGGAAGAGGTCCTTTTATATAGGTATATATTATATATTTTATATTTTTTTTTATAGGGTCCTTAATGGCGGCCCTGGAGGGCTGCAGTGGCTACCGGTTTTCTTTCCAGCCAGTTTCCTAATTAGAACTCAGTCCTTGCTGATAATGAAGTTTTGTATTTAACTTTATCCCTTGTTAGTGCTTTCATTCATCAAAGACAAATTTTAGTTTGATTGTAACAACAACAACAACAACATTTATTTATATAGCACATTTTCATATAAACAGTAGCTCAAAGTGCTTTACATAATAAAGAATAGAAAAATAAAAAACACAATACGAAAACAAAATAAATCAGCATTAATTAACATCGAATAAGAGTAAGGTCCAATGGCCAGGGGGGACAGAAAAAACAAAATAAAAACTCCAGACGGCTGGAGAAAAAAAATAAAATCTGTAGGGATTCCAGACCATGAGACCGCCCAGTCCCCTCTGGGCATGCTACCTAACATAAATGAAACAGTCCTCTTTGGATTTAGGGTTCTCACGGAAAGTCTTGATGATGATGGACACGTAGAATTCTGCCTTTTAATCCATCCATCATTGTAGATCACAGGTCTGCAGTTGCAGTCCTGGAGGTCCGCAGTGGCTGCAGGTTTTCACTTCAACCGCTTTCTTACTTAGAACCCATTTATTTCCTACTAAAGCAATGGGGTGTTGTACCGTGTTAGCCATTATGAATGTAGAGAAAAGCCAAGCAAAATGACACCTTTTATTGGCGAACTAAAAAGATTACAATATGCAAGCTTTCAGGGCAACTCAGGCCCCTTCTTCAGGCGAGATGTAAT
>JANRMT010062816.1:4123203-4145636 GCA_026402145.1 Polypterus bichir lapradei | reverse complement strand
ATTACATCTCGCCTGAAGAAGGGGCCTGAGTTGCCCTGAAAGCTTGCATATTGTAATCTTTTTAGTTCGCCAATAAAAGGTGTCATTTTGCTTGACTTTCCTCTACTAAAGTAATGAGGTTTTGGGCTTAATTTTAGTTACCTTGCCTGTTACGATTTCTAACCCTTAACTGCCTGTTTTAGTTTTAGCAGCTACGTTTATGTTTTAATTGTTGCCCGTTTTCTGACCCAGACATTAGTTAATAAACCAGCAGCTCTCCAGCTAATGTGCTTCCTTTTAAACCTGCGCATGTGCACCATGAAGTATCTGTGTTAAAAAAATAAAATGTTTAGAAATATAGGAGAGGGGAATTGGAAGGAGCGTTAGGTTTAAATCTGTTCCGGTCCACAGAACACATGGAGAATGTTCTCAGAGAAGGAAACCATACAGTGCCACCAAAATCTCTCTTGGGTGAATGAAAGCCACACAGTTGAACACCAAGTTTCATTGTGTGCAAGGACTGTCTTCTAATTGGGAAACTAGTTGGAAGAACCACTGCGACCCTCCAAGGCCGTGACTGAGGACTCCTGGTCTTAAGGGATGCTGAAAAGTGCGATGGTGGATAGCAGAAACACGAGAGATTGCTGGTAGGGCCATTAAAGGGGAACGACGCTTTATACTCCAGGAGTCCTGCTGCTGCCTTCCACGCTTGTAACTATCTAGAGCTGCTGTAGTGGCCTGTGGCATGGTGGCCCAGTAACAGATTGCTTCACAGCATTCAATTGCCTTGATCCGCACGATGACATGACAATTTGAGCCTTGCACTTGGCATCTTCAGGAAGTGTGTATGTGTCATGGGCGATGCTAGTCACAAAGTCTGTATACCTCTTTCTGTTGGAGGATTTTGAAAACACGTTTCGATTGCGGGAGCTGCGATAAATCGCGCACTCGTCAGAGAACATAACCTTTTCCTTCTCAGCATTTGTTGGAAATTGGTGCAGCATCAGATCACAAGCTTCCTGACGTCTGTCCAAGCCGGCATCTGACAAGTCGTTAATGTGCAATGGACGCCAGCATTTCATTTGCAAGGCCTGCTTGATGTGTTTTCGCATTGTCGATTCCCAACTCAGCAGCACGTTTACGAGTGGATTTCACTGGGGATCGTTGGACAGACTCTGCCACGTCTGCACACGTTTCATGCCTTGTGGATGGTCTTCCACTTCGCGGCGCATCTTGGACGCTGCCCGTTGCAAAAGCCGTCTTCTCCCACTGCAACAACGTCCTCTTTGTCGGCGATGCCTTCCCAAAACGCACAACAAAGTCATCCATGACATTTTTGATCGATTTCCCAGTAACAGGCCGCTCATGAACCCACACAGTGGCCACCAAACGCCCCTCGATCGTGAAAACACTTGTGTCACCCATCGCTTTGTCTTGGAATGACCGCCATGTTGTTGCGATTTCTTAAGCGGCAGCAGGTGGCAGCACCAGACAGGATGTCGGAAACACACCTCGAGATACCAGGAAGACTTGGGCTGATGTCCACAGGAACCAAATTGTCATGGTTATTCCTGTAAATGCTCCTAAAGATAGGGGTATACGGACTTTGTGCGCACCCTGTACAAGGTGGCGCTGTTGTTGATTGCAGATATCTGTGTCTGATGCCGTCCGTCTCCATCAGATTGTTGTGACACGCTGGAGTCAAAGAATTATTATGAGTATAAAATATCACCAGGAAATGGTTACATAAAGCGAAAAATCAAAGTTTAAATGGGAAATCAGAAAAAGACACACAAGAAGACAACCGAAGCACTAGGCCAAAAACGAGAATTGGAAGTCAAAGTCAACAAAAGAGCTCAAAAACCAAAATAACGAATCCTGGTGCTTGGGCCTACTTGGATTTGAAATGAACTGTGCTAGAGTTCAAGCTCAAGGGGTGTTATCCACTGAAGGGTCATTTGTAATGTGAACGCTGCCATATTTATAGAGTCCCATCCCACTGTGTAATCGACGCGACGAACGATGTCATGTGACGCATGCAGCTGCGTCACATAAAAAACAAAGAAACGAAACAGGAATAAAGCCCATAATGAGCAAAAAAACCTCAAAATAGATTCTATATTGTAAAATAAAACAATCCAAATGCAACACAAATATGCATACCCTAACTTATTTTCCGTACGTAGCAGTACCGTCGGATTCTTAGTTATTATTGTTATTTGACCGACGCTGCCATCCAAGGTGACTCACAAGCTTTGATGTATGTTTGGTTTCACTTCTTTTATTTTACTAATTGGAGCAGGCAGGCAGGTCAAGTGACGTGCTTATGGTCTCATAGTGTCAGTACTGGGATTTGAACCCACAGCCTCAGGGTTTGAAGTCCAAAGCCTTAACCTCAACACCACGCTGTCTGCCTAATTCACTGCATATCTGAAATATCAGAGGGAGGTTTCAGTGTTCAGCCAACACGAGAGCACTAATGGGAGCCTCTGTGTCATGATTTGGTGCGATTCTGGATCCTCGAGGGCCGCCAAGGTTTATTTCCATAGTTCGATCCGCTTCTAGCATTGCTAGGTGCGCAGCCCCTGAGGTCAGGACCCTCACATTATCGATGGAGTAAATGAACGACTATGGGTGCCCATCCTTATCCAGTCTGCGGATACTGAATCTCTGAAGTAGTTAAAGTTTAGATTTTTTTGCTTATACTTTCAGTTTTTTACCCTCTTGTTCTCTCGACCACAATTATTGTCTCTCATATTGGACCTCAGCCTTTTTTTTTTTTTTGTGAGCTTCTCCCGGTTTTTGCTCAAAAAGTTTATTTGCCAGTTTGCTGACAGAGCACTCTTATTATCACGCGATATTTTGCCAGCTTTAACCGAATCCAGTTCGAACCAATACTGTGCATTTGCCCAACTGGATTTTTCAAATAAAAATGATGTAAGTAGTATTTGCAAATTTTCATTTAACACCGTTTGTGCTCTGTGACACCAAGTGATTAAAGTAGTCTTGGCGTTGAAGTCTACCGTGCTGCTGGCACGCCATTCCTCTTCTCTCATTGTAGCTCTGTAAAGGAGAGCTCCCTGGGTAATTTCCTCATTTTGAACGCTCTTTCCCTTTGGCTTCCATCGAGGTGCCTGCATGACCCCGAGATGCCCTACCACAAGAAATCTTTACTAACTTTGGTGTTGTCTTTTGACTATCAAAGGTAAACTTTGCTTCATTAAAGTTTGTAGATGGCTCGGTTACTCGACGTTATAACCATATTCGTTTTTCGGTATGGTATGTAGCATAATTGGGAATGTCTGACAAATGACCCATCTGCGTAGCTGTAATAAGTTTGTGACACATTAGGTTAGCCCAGCAAATACAAGAAGCTCCACGTGTCACATTTGTCACCTCCTCTGTAGAATTCCTTATCTTAGAATCTGTCTTGGTTTAATGGCGTGGCGTTTGTAAAGTGAGCTGGCAAAGTGGTTAGCAGTGCTGGCTTGAAAGACTGAGAGGTCGGCCTGTTCCTTCTGGGTCTGTGTGAATTGTTCTCTGGGTACTGCCATTTGCCTTCTGCTTAGTAAAGACGAGTCTGCTGGCATAACTGGTGACTCTTAATTGGCACAATGTGAGTGAGTGTTTGATTGGTGCCCCTTCTAATGTGTGTTAGCATCCTGTGCCCTCTAACTCTTAACTGGCTAAAACAAGCGTGAAAATGGAGGAATGGATGCCTTCAATCAAGCAGCATCACCAAATACATTTGTATTGTGCAGAGAGGTAACCCTGTGATGCCTAAACAGCAAACGACATTTAAAATTCAATTCCGCCGTGCGCACCGTCAACTGAGCGGTCCATTTCTTCAGCTTTCTGTCTTCAATTTTTAAACAAACCTTCATTATTTATTCAGTGTCAGCAGATGAACTGATGTCCAAATTTCTCTGACTGACTTTCTCTTTTATTTTTTTTTTTTTGTTTGCATGAAAGACCCGCTTCATCTCGATTCTGCCAGCAGCCGCTTTTGAATAATCTGGTTTGCTCCATCGTTTTTACTTTCTTTACAACAGGTATGTAACCGTTAAGAATTGCCACTTCATATACCATTGAATGGACATTTTAAAAAGTAAATCCTATTCACCATCCTGTTAAATGTATTGTAGAGACGATAACATGGCCGTGTTTTTTTTTTTTTTAGGGGGACCTTGAAATTGTGCTAAAATGAGGACTTTTGAGGTTTTATATTATCTGCTTCTATCTCGTGTGTGTTTCAGCATCGCATAAAACAAAAGAAATGACATTTTTACTACTTAATGTCTCTTCTTCTTCTTTTAGCTGCTCCCGTTAGAAGTCACCACAGCTGATCATCTATTTCCATATCTTCCTGTCCTCATCATCTTGCT
Organism: Polypterus bichir lapradei; assembly: GCA_026402145.1. Classification (NCBI taxonomy): domain Eukaryota; kingdom Metazoa; phylum Chordata; class Cladistia; order Polypteriformes; family Polypteridae; genus Polypterus; species Polypterus bichir. The sequence goes on along the minus strand of JANRMT010062816.1, from coordinate 4,141,272 downwards.
CTGTCACACCTATCACCTGTATGTCCTCTTGAGCACATCCATAAACCTCCTCTTAGGCCTTTCTCATTTCCTCTTCTTCTTGTTCTTCCTACTCTTCTTCTTCTTTCAGCTGCTCCCATTAGGGGTCGCCACAGCAGATCATCTATTTCCATATCTTCCTGTCCTCGTCATCTTGTTCTGACACACTCATCACCTGCATGTCCTCTCTCACCACATCCATAAACCTTCTCTTAGGCCTTTCTCATTTCCTCTTCTTCTTGTTCTTCTTCCTACTCTTCTTCTTCTTTCAGCTGCTCCCATTAGGTGTCGCCACAGTGGATCATCTTCTTCCATATCTTTCTGTCCTCTCCATCTTGTTCTGTTATACCCATCACCTGCATGTCCTCTCTCACCACATCCATAAACCTCCTCTTAGGCCTTCCTCTTCTCCTCTTCCCTGGCAGCTCCATCCTTACCATCCTTCTCTCAATATACCCAGCATCTCTCCTCTGCACATGTCCAAACCAACGCAATCTCGCCTCTCTGACTCCAAACTGTCCAACCTGAGCTGACCCTCTAATGTCCTCGTTCCTAATCCTGTCCATCCCCGTCACGCCCAATGCCAATCTTAACACCTTTCACGCTCAGTCTCCTGTCTTTATGTCAATGTAGCACAAATACCAGTTTGCACCTTTTATACAGTAGGTGAAGAAAAAAAGTTCACCTTATTGATATTTGAAAAGACAAGTCAGACAGACGAAACGCCCGAGCAGTGGCGGTCTGTGATTTGCTCTTCGGCCCAATGTTAGGGGCTGAAATGGCAAACCTGAGGTTTCACCCTAACACGATGTTGCCGTTAGTCTGCAGTGCCGCTTGCGTTCCCGTTGTGTTTAATTGCGTCTGATGTGTTGTCTGCCATTTGTGTAGTAAGTGCAGTTCTGTGTAATAAGAAAACATTCAAAACAGCATTTCTTATTTATAACAGGTGACGATGTACACCATTATCACAAAAGCACAGAAAATATCTTTTTGTAGGCACGGTATGGTGATTTCCCTCCTGCAGTTTTTAGTATGCCTTTCTACGATACTGAAAGTTGGATTTTTACTTTATTTGCATAAGCAATGGAATGGTACTGGGCCACAGTGGCGTAGCGTAGTGGGGGCGGCAAAGAATTACTGTATATTTTAGTCTTTTAAATTGAAATACCTAAATAAGGGGGCGGCTGACAGCCACGCTACGCCACTGCTGGGCCAGTAAGCATTAGACACAGAAGAAGACAAAAGATGTTGCTAGAACAATTAAATCCATATACGTTCAAATTCCGAAAGGCTGAAAATTCTTTGTGTTTTTTTTTTTAATATTTTTTATTTTGCTTCTCAAATCAGGAATATTTTTCTTTCAGGTTTCTCGGTGGTCTTGTCTGTAACAGACCCCATTCCTCAAGAGGTGGCCGCAGCATTTCATGTGTTTGCAGTGGCGTCTTTTGGTGCTGGAGTGACGACGACTGTGTTTACTGCCAGCGCTCTGCCTTGTGTAAGTGGCGCTTCCCTGATACGTTTATATAACGTTGTACCAGACCACTTTCTGGAGCCCACTGCTTGATTAGGGGGGATGGTAATGATCAATGACATCAGGTCGAGGTCGGACCAGAGGGGTGACCTGAGACAGAACCAGAAGCTGTGTAAAGGGACTAAACCGGGTAAGTGACGGCCATAATGACAAGGGGAGGCCGCGGTAGATGTGTTGCTTTAATCTGCAGATCTACTGCTGCGTACCATTTGAACTGGAAAGTCAGAATTTCCGAGTTCCCAATAAGAGGTTTCAACTGGAATTGGATTTCCTTGGAAAGTCGGGATAGCCTCGCCAACCCCAACCTCAAAATCTAAGATGGCTGCACTGCACATCAACACTAAGTGAAAGCTGTAGTGTCGCACTGTTTATTTGCACTTCTGCACACATTGCTGTCCAACGTCTATCTGTGGACGTGTTGCTTCGGTGTTTGAATGTGCAAAATACAATGTAATGCATTCTTATCCAGTTGCTCAGCAGTTAGTCAGTCATTGTCTAACCTGCTTAAGTCCTGAACAGGGTTGTCGGGGTTTGCTGGAGCTTCCAGCTACCACTCGGTGCATGGCAGGAACAAACCCTGGAGAGGGTGCCAGTCCATCGCAGGCCGCACATGCACCCACTCACCCTCTGCGCCCCCAACCACACACTAAGGCCAATTTAGGATAGCCAGTCCACCTAACCTGCATGTCTTTGGACTGTGGGAGGAAACCCACGCATACACGGGGAGGACATGCAAACTCCTGGTCTCCTTACAGCAGGGCAGCAGCGCTGCCAACGTGCTGCCCAGTTGTTCAGCAGTTGTCTGTATTCTGAAAGGGCAAGCACAACAAAGGTTTTCCTCAAGGTGTCCATATTGGTTTTCCGACTATTTTGCTGGTGAACTCGGGTGTCTTGTCATTTGTAGCTCCTCCATCTGACTTACACGGTAAATGGAACGCAGCATAACACCGTGGCAAAAATAAGCACAGCAACAAGACACAAGGCGGTCATGCGGCATCGTTATATATGGTGTCTGTTGTGATGACATTAAAAGAGTTAGGGCTTCACCTTGGTGACCTCATATAATTGAAATAGCGAGATGGCTGGTTCTGGGCTTATATGGTGACTCGGCAGGGAAAGGGTGGGTTCAGGAGGACAGATGACAGAAGTGATGTCAGAGGTGGAGTGACTGTCAGTCTTCTGTCCTGAAGAGAGACGGCATTAGACCACAGTGCCATCCTCTGGTTCGGCAGGTTATTACAATCACCAGAGCCCTTAAGCTGCCTCCCGTGTGCACACATGTGACACTATAGACACCATTAGTGAGTATATAAAATAAAAAAACATAACTGCCATGTCTCCGCCAGTGTGTGTTCCTTTGCTTGTGTTTATTTTTCTTTTCCGTTTCATTTTTGGTGATTGTGAAGTATTATTTTGCTGATGCTAATTGTTTGTATTTTTGTTACTATTATTACTCCATATGCATTACTCGTTTTGTGGGTGGAACCCCAAGAGGCGGGGCCACCCCAGTGTCACTGCTGAAGGACCGCCCTCTGCCTGTATATGGGGGTGGAGAGGAGGTCCTTGAGCGGCTCCTTGGCTGATGTTCACAGAGGACATTATGATTGGGAGGGTTGATTTTTGGGTTTCTGGATTGTTTGCTTCTGTCTTTGGGTTTTTGATTCTTGGTTTACGGATTAGGACTAATTTGCAGCGGGTTGCATTTTTAGGAAACCTTTTTGGCTCATTCTGTATTTATCTTTAACTTATGTGAGTCTTTTGTTAATTATAAATAAACCAGTAAAGGTAGACTTCACGATAACGTGCAGCGAATACACTTGACTTGAGCATTCCTAGTCTTCATCCTCTTTCTCTGTACGTTTACCATTCGTTTGCTCAGAGGTTGATGTGCTTGCTGTTTACTGAGCAGCTCTTCTCTTCTCCACCCTAGCGGCCCACTTCTTCACTTCTTTCATCGGCATCTTTTTGCGTTAAAACTGATTCTTGGTGTTTGTGCTGCAATTACTTAGTATGTTTTCTTAATTTTTCATGTAAGCTGGCACTTAAGTCTTCAATCTGCCTCAAGAATGATGTAAGTATGAAGAGGTAGGGGAAGTGACGGCGAAGGTGGTAGGGAATGAGAACGGCGGCCATAAGCATGCACCTCACGGCCGCCCTGCTGTGCGCTGCAGAGAGTTGATTCTACAATAAAATAAAATAAAAATAAAAACAGTAGTAAAAATCATTACGCCGCAAGCGGACAGTAGAGATCACATAGTATATGTGTACCAAGTTTAGGTCAAACGGTTTGCAAGCTACAGATGATTTATAATCCTGGACAGACAAACAGACAGCCACGGTAGCATATTATATATAAAGATATCTTCTTTTATGACAATTTTTTTTTATTTGCCATTCAATTCAGAGTTTTTTTAACAGTGTTCCTTTCCCTCAGGAGATATTTTCTTACATTTTGGACTTTTTTTGAACTTTTGGAGCCAAATCCCGTTGTGGGCTGCCACAAACTTGACAAAAAGACACAAAAAGGTTTGGGGCAGCCACCCGTGTATGTTGTTTTTATTCCTGGCTGCAAAATCGAATGAAATAACGGTATTACAGATTAGAGTCCACAACAGAACTGTTTTGCTGGCACAAAGATGTCGGCTTTAAAGGAGAGCAGAGGAAGTGATGTCATCAGTAGGCCCGGGGCCAGAAGTGATGTCATTGGAACCAGAAGTGGTGTCATTGCAGTCAGAACAGGAAGTGACATCATCGGGGCCCAGTGGAATTTGCCATAACTGGTCTGCAGAGAAGTGAAAGAAGGACTCTGTGCACTCTGCCTCCCCCTGGTCTGGTGTGGAATGGCTCTCATTCAGGCCCTCCCATGTGCACGTGTGTGGCAGGGTCCATGTAGCCTGAAGCCTGCCAGTAGAGCCAAGGGGTCAGGCTGCCTGGGATGAGGCCTGTTTCTGGCCTAGCCTGGGGATGGTTCCTGACCAGGTTTATGGGTTATTTAAAGGCTTCACATCCTTTTATTATTTTGAGTGCATTTGAATCCAAACAGTAACACTCTCAAACCTAATTAATCCCATTTAAGATAGTGGGGATGGAGCCTAACCTAACAACTCTGGGTGCAAGGCAGTAAACTGTCCAGGATGGGTTTCATCAGAGGTCTACTCACACAAGGGCCCATCTTGGGATTGCCAGTTAACCTAACAAGGAGGTGTCTGTGGATGTGAGAAGGACGGACACACGTACAGACATGGAGGAAACATGCAGGTGTCACGCAGACAATGACCTGGTACAGGATTGAAGCCCAGAAAGCTTCATCTATGAGGCACCATGGACACCCACTGCACCACTGGGTTGCCCTTACTATGCTGTGTGATATTATTATTTTTTTTTGTTTTTTGCATACTAGAAAGTTCTTGTGTGACACTCCCTTCTAGGTATGGGGTGGTCTGTTAAGGTGCAGTGATCCAAACTCCAGACAGCAGCCTGGAGAAACAAGGACACCTCATTCACTGCTGCTGTCTAGCGGCACAAGTAATGGAGTGTTTTGTATGTTTCTGTTTCAGGCCGGGACGACCCCTGAGCTTTACCACCTGTCTTTGGTGCTGTCACTGGGCTGTGTGCTTTCATCAGGCAAGTGCATATCTGCTACCGGAAGGTGAGCCTTCCCAGGACAGGTTTAAACGCAGAGGCAAGCAGACAAGGTGTTTGTAAGACTTTAGTAAGTCATTCATGATTTGTGTAACCCCATCCCTGTCTTCCCCATTATACTGCATATCCTGGGCAAAAAAAGACGCATATACAAATGAAGGACAAAGACATTTGCAATGAAAATGAATATCAATGTTCATTATACACGACTCCATAGCTTCTTCACAAGGACTAAGCCCCTTTTAAAATAAATGATAAGCAAACTCCAGATTATTGGTGGCATTTCTAATATTTGACGGCAAATAGAAATGAATAACAGTGTAAATCACGGGTGTCGAACTCCGGTCCTGAAGGGCCGCAGAGGCTGCAGGTTTTCATTCCAACCATCTTCTTAATTAGTGACCAGTTTTGGCTGCTAATTAACATCCTCTGCCTTTGTTTTAATTAGCTTGACTCGGACCCCTTTGAGTTTCTTTACCCTTAATTAGCAGCCAAACAATAATGAGACGCAAAACAAAATGTCACATGACCAGCTCACCTGCGCCCATCACACAATATCTGAAAATAAAGAAAGGTGAAGGTCTCAGTAAGGCTGATCTCTCAGGTCACCAAAACATTTCTCAGAAATGTGTTCTTAGAAAAAACAGAAAAATCAACAGTTCTGGAAATGTCTGCTGTGGCAGAATGAGAGCAGCAACAAGTCATGGAATTAAATAACGGCTTTAATTAACAGCAAGAATCGGCTTCTCATTAAGAGATTGGTTGGAGTTTGAAATCCCAGTTTGTCTGGTCACCTGTCAGCTCGTTTCACGTCTCATTTCTGTTTGGCTGCCATTTAATGAAGAAAAGAATCAATTCAGAGGGCTGAATCCTTAAAGAACAGGGCTATGAAAATGAAGGGAAAAGAAATAAATTAGCAGCGAAAACTGGTCACTGATTAGGAAAAGGGTTAGAATGAAAAGCTGCAGCCCACCAGGCCCGGAGTTGGACCCCCCCTGCTAAGTGAAAAAGGTTATTATTAACATAATGTGTTATTTTTTCATTTTAAAAAGTATAAAGAAAAGAAAATGGAACAAAATATAACCATTTTAGAATCTCAACTTTTTTCTTCTTTTTTTTTTTAATTGTGCTTTTTGAAAGTTGATATTTATGTTTTATTTTTAAATTGTATTGTGTTCTCTTTGCAGTTTTTTTCACAATCAGAGGGGCATACAGACTGGCCGTTTCCAAGACGGCTGTGAGGTGGTCTCTGGCGAAGTGGTGCACACTTTGAGCGGGTATGCTTGCTTATTCTGTGATGCAGCTGCTAATTAATAATGCAGACTGCTTCTCTTACAACCACGGAGGGGCAGAGAGATGGAAAATTCCACTCGGCTTTTATTTATTTATTTATTTATTTTTTACTCTGATAAATTATTTAGTTATTGAGCACCACTGAGCTATTGAGTGAACAGACAATACACACCTTCATCTTTTAATGTTCAGATGGTACATAAAAGTAGCCAGATTAGAGTGTCAGTTATTTTACATGTTTGTTTGTTTTCTATTTCTATCATTTTGTGTTTAAGAGAAATTGTTGGCTAACGTGAAATGTTCATTTCATTCACTGATGGTGAGAACACGTCCCCTCCTACACCTGTGTACTGTACACTCAGTTCGTTCAAATTCTTCAGATGGTTGAAGCCTTGTGAATGAATACCCTGGAGCAGGGGGGTCTGTAAAGGGCATTGGGGGTACAGGTGTGCATTTACCAATCAAAACACGGTGTTCACTAGAGCCCACCCTCAGCTTTGACAAGTGACAGCAGCTCTTTTATTTTCTAGCCGTTGTTCTTCCCGTCTACCTTTCATATAACAATTCAGCAGGTTGTCTCTTCTATTTTCTCTGTCTCTTTGTGCACTGCTGTCCCTCCATGTTGAGTGTTGCCCCCCTGCACTCCCAGCTCTGACTCCCCTGGAGACGAAGCAGTGTGGCCTCTTTTATGGAGGACATGGCAGTACATCCGGTGCCAGGGCTTCGCCCGTTGGCAGCACTTCTGGGCCATAGGGAAATCCCAAATAGTATGGAGTGTGACTCCCTGCCGCACCCCTTAGCAGCACCCACAGACCCCAGCAGGGTTATGCTACCAGACTACAATTCCCAGCATTCCCCACGGGTACCCAAATGGGTACGGATATCCAGGGCTCCTGCCATCTAGCATACGAGGGGAGGCAATAAGTAGGAACTACTGCTCTCCCCTCTCCCTCCGTTTTATGGATGTCCCATCCAGGTAAGGACCCCAAACCAATTCTGGCTGGCATGTGGGACCCACCATATTGTTCCTCAAGCTACCAAATGATAAAACACTAAGGTCTGTGTGTCCAGGCCCTTTGAGCCACCTGAAGGAGGAAGTGCGAGTGTGAGACACACAAGGAGATGTAAAGACACACGGCAAGAGAGTCTTCTTCAAAGGCGGCAAACTTAAATCTAGACAGGAGGCGAGAAAGACATCTCGAAAAGAACGACGGGGTCTGAACTTTACAGGAATGTGTTTGAGAGAGAGAGAGCGCCATTAGGAGACATTCAGGCACACGCAAATACAGAAGAAGGATGCTGAAGGTACACGTAGGGCAAAAAGTAGAAATCATTTTTATAAATATTCCATCACCTTTGACAGGTAGTGTGTGCGTGTGTGTGTGTATAATATTTTATTAATAAATAAAATAGTGATGGATAGACGGGACCCTTTCCTGGCTGGAATGCCTCCATAATGGAAGGACTGGGGGAGCAGGCACACACACGTCACTACCTCCCCCAGAGCGCTGAATGGCAGCTCCCCTGGGTTACAGCGGTGCATTGGAGGCTACATTGGAGTTGGAGTTCAGCACAGCCCTGTTGGGCTCCATGGGTGCCTCCAGGGGGTGCTGCAGGAGCGACAGAGCCCTGCTACATTGGGCTTCCACCACACCTGGGAGTACTTCTGGATGATGCTGACCGGCCGCTTGGAGTGCAGCCAGGTGTAGCATGAAAGGGACCACCACACCATTCAGGGAGCCAAAGTTGGGAGGGAGACGGCAAAGCTTACTGGAAAGAGTGGAGGTGAAACAGACAGACGACAGTCTGAGGGAGAAGAAAAAGTGCTGTGTATATTGCTGTGCTTCATTATTGTACTGTGCCGAGTGGGTGGGAAATGAGGGAAGAGCTTACCACTGAAATAAGTTTTTTGTGTGTCACTGGACTTGTGTCTGGAATTTCTCTGTGTTGGGTTTGGGGAGCTGGTGCACCCCCTGCAGGCCATATATATATATGTCTGTATATAACTAGCTGTCCCCTGCAGCTCTGCCCAGGTAGTAGTGAAACAGGAGAAACTTTAAAAATCACTAATAAATGTTTAAAAAATGTAATCATTTGTATTGAGAAGAATTTATATTGATAGCTTTCATATCCGAGGGCCTCTTGATCTACAATAGTTTTGGTTTTGCTATCAGGAGCGAGAATGTAGCTGTGATCTCTTTGCCAAAAATGTAAAAAGTTGGCAAGGTATCTCTGGCCAAGCAGAAGGAAGGTACGCTCCAACATCCATCATTGCCACTGTATCTGATCGTGTTCAGCTCAGACAGGAGAGCATCACCCGCATCGGAAGAAGAGCACATGGCCGTGATATCTCTGCCAATGAGCAGCTACCCTCTAAAACACACGGAGCTCTGATCTCTCTCTTTAAAACATAAAACGTTACTCCTTACCAATCTGTAGATGGTAATGTCTGCTGAACAAACAGGTGTCGCTAGCTAAGGGGAAGCCAGGTGTCCGCCAACATGTGGCGAGAGGTTGAGCGACTCGAACAGAGGCTGCCGCATGAATGAGGAGGGCCCCGCCCCCCAGCCTGTCTCTTGGATTCGCCCAAATAAATCAGAGCCGCAACCAAACTATGATACTTAGTGTGATGAGAGAAGTCACAAAATCAACCGGAATGTTCAAGCAAATTATAGAAAAAACTCCAATCTAAATCCATTAAGTAGTTCTTCCATGAAAAGCGGACAGACAGACAGACGTTGGATTTTATATATAGACAGATGTGTGTGTGTGTGTATAGGTTTAGTACTCCTAACTCTAGCCTAGTTGTGTCGGGGCTTTGGTTTACATTTTCTGCGTTAATTTGTTATTTTCACTCATCCTTTGCCCACCATGAAGTTATCAGTCATGAACATTACAGCTATAATCCTCGTTTACGTGGCCCAAGCAGGTGCAGGAAAGTTGCCCCGACACTGCTGTTGCTGACATATCATATTGAACAAGATACAAACTGCAAAATATGTGTCACAGTAGGACTACCGTTGAGAGAGCTGGTAACAGAGAGCCACAGGAGATGCAGATTTCAGTGCTCAAAACACCCAACTCAGCCAATCTACACCAGCACAGACAAGGCTGCACAACATCTGCCTTCTGACTGCACATCTGAACGGATTACTAAAGATGTTAATTCTGAAAAAATAGGAAAAAAAAAACATGCCACCCTGTGACAAAATGGCTGGAGCATTTTAACACGTTTGTATATCCATAGACCACAGTACTTATCTATACTCTTTGCTGTTGTTATGGCATATAGTGATTCAATATTTAAAATACAGAAAGATATCGTAGCCGACAGTAGTTTCTCAAATATGTGAAGCCCAGTAAATGCCATAGCGGTGTTCTACGTGTGTTTGTATCTGTCTGTCTCCACTGCCACAGTGCTCATTACAACGTGCAAATGAATCATTAAGTTTCAGTTCCCCTGTGCCTCTTGAATGGATAACAGCAGTTTTAACGTTTTATTTTCTCTCGGTGTCAAGTCTTTTTAAGTTTTCCTCCCTCCTTGTAAAACAGGCTGCGGTTTGAAATACATTGACTGGAGAAACTGAGGAGGCGGGGGTTTTAGGAAGAAGCCATGTGGGCGGAGCCTTTACAGCGCAGGATTTCGCCGCCGTTCACCGCCCACTTTTTAACGGGTTGTGCCCAGTCGTTATTTCTCGTTTTGAGAATCACTTCTGGCCCCGCAAGACTACCAGTGGACAGGCGCACTGACACACAAACACGCACGATAAGCACAATAAAATGCACGATCGGCAGTCCTGAAGAAACAAATTTCAGTCACAAAGCACATATTAAAAAGTTAATTTTGTGATTGATTGATTTCCCTGCCACTCAACAGTATGCTCTTGATAATTCGGTCCTCAAGAAATTCTCCGAACTGCATTACAGAGTCGCCGCCACCATCCAAGTTGAATAAATGAAATTGTAATAAAAGGGTACTTAGAAGTGGGACACTCGCCATCAGTGGAAAGATAAGAATCGGAGCCACTATGGCAAATGACAATCAAACCGGCGCTTGATCTCCTGCCTCCATTATTAATAGCACCGAGTTTTCACTGATCTTTAGTCAAAAGCTGTTGTAATATGAGAAAAAGATTTCCATCTCACTAAAATTACTAGTCTGAGTGGAAATGTAACACATCCAATTTCAGGTTCAAGTTCAATACCATTGACGCTTTTATCTTATTGGTGTTGAGCACGCTGATATACACGTATAAGATCAAAAAGCTGGCGGGTTTGGGGTCCCCATGGGATTTCAAGCGCGTTTACAGACGCATATAAAATCAAAAAGCCTCAATGCGCTCAGTGTGGGAGGGAATAGAGCCAACGTGGGGTACCGAATGCGATCATCAACTTCGTTGGATAAATATATGAATACTAATTAAAAACATGAAAAAATATACAATGAATAAGGTACTTAAAACCTCTGAAGCCAATCCTCACCTGTGGAGTGAAGCTTACCGTTTTGTAACACACACACAAAACGGTACTTAGACTGCAATACAGTATATATAATGTGCGCGTGTATATACACGTATATACAGTATATAGATATATATATATATATATACATATGTCAAATTCAGCGTTGTGAAGGTCGGCGCCCATCCCATGAACGTCGTGCTCAGAGCAGCAGTCAGCCCTGGACAGGGTAAGGGTACCAGAGCTTTGTTGTGGTGAAAGGCATAAAAACGTATTCGGGATTCGATTTCAAAGTGCAGTGTCCAGCCGTGCCGTTCGCAGATCGACATCGGTGGTCGGAAGAGTTCGCAGGTAGTGATAGACACGGTTCCTGTTCACTTACAGCAACGCTATCCGCAAGCAATGTAACCGACTGTGTAAAAGCTGATCCTCCTTAACTCCGAGCAGTTATTCGTCACTTTTTATGGAACATACACTTAAAACAGCAGTATAGTTTTAATTGTAATTCAGATTTTTTTTACAGATTTAGCGGTTATTCGGTATTGTTCTCAAACTTAAGTTTAAATAAACATTCGTTGTGTTTCTTCTCTGCTGTGCGGGATTCCCTTCTACAGTATAATACTGTATTGAGGTCGTTGGCGGTACGATTGGATAGGGTGTTTGTTCACGCAGGGACCTAAACAAAAGTAACACATTTAAGGCGGAACCATGCCAGTACGCCACTCTAAATCTTCCCCGCTACAACCTTTTCTAATCCGAGTGTGTTTCTGTGTTCGAGGCTGGGGGAGGTGAGATATATTTTTTGTTTTTAATCCCGACGGGAATGGCTTGTTCACCGCTCAGCACTGAGTGTCTTGTTGTTTTGTGTCACTTTTGAAGAGAGAAGATATAGAAAATAATTGTCTTTCTTGAGTTGATGTTACGCTTCCTTTCGGAGGGGGTGTGGTCCTATTAGAAGACTTGAACAATGAGAGGATGGGCAGTGGTCGTGGAGCGGCTTGGGAGAGTTGGATGCGGCTTAGGTTTTGTGTTTGTGCGGATGTGTATAATTTAAGCACTAATATTAACTCGTGTGTTGTGTTTAAGTAATATTAGCTTTTACTGACAGAGTGAGTCTAATACTCCCTGGTATCAAAGTACCTTTCTTGTTATAGGCAATGTAAACCTGCTCGCCATGGATTCAGATTTGTAATTAAGTGTACTTATTATTTAAAATGCTACAATTTGCTGGAGTCATAATTAGGGTGACCAGGTTTCGAAAGTCCCAAACCGGGACACTTATACAGTATGTGTTATAAACTCGTGTCTGCCCGTAATGCCCATCCTCATTTGTTGAATGCTCCCTTTGTATAATCATCATCATCATCAGAGAGAAATGGACAGGGAAGTTCATTTTCACAAATAAACATATATGTCTGCACATTTTTTGGAACTGAGTTTTACATTTCATTAACATTTGTGATGTTCCTTAAACATCTCCGTGCATGTAATACGTTACATTCATGAAAAACTCTGTGGATAAACTCTCACTATTGCTCTTTGGACAAATCGGGTTCATTTTGATTGTTTACCATATTGAATGTTTATTATGTGCATTGTGATATTTTTCAGTAACACCGAGTTCATTTTTCAGCCAAATTTACCGACTTGTTGTGGTAGTATAATTGCCTGAAGAAGGAGTGCTGTTTAGTAGCTTATTGTTTTACTGGAGCTCCTTATAGAAGTCTGGACATGCGTAGTCCAGGTGTTTGTCTTGTGGTGAGCAAAGTCTTCAGTGTGTGTGGCGCCATACGGTTCTGCTCAGCTGTCCAGGTATTGTTCATCATGACGGGTGCATTGGTACCTGACAAGTTCCTGTGGAAAAATGTTCCTCTGAGGGATGTGATTTATATTACAAGTGGTGAAGATACCCACCCAGCGTTCTTCGGGTGGGTTAGATGCCCTCCTGCACCTTCTCTCCAGCGCACTTCCTGATGCAGACTGTCTCTTCAAAGAGCTCCGAGTCTCTGATGTGTCACTGGACTTATGAGGCCAAGCGGCTTGGCAGGAAAATATTTAGTGTATGTTTGTGCAAAATGTTATATTAAAAAGACTGGTACAAGTCTAGAATGACACTCAACAGGATCACATTTTGCCGAATTGTATGTAACCTAATAAATGTGTTTTACACTTTGTTCTCTTACAGCTTAGAAAAAGAGCTCTGTGCAAATTGGTTTAGTTACATTTGTGGTTGGAAGCTGTGATTGACAGCCATATGAAGCACAGAGGATGTTGATTTTCTGTTACAATACTAAGGGGCTCAGCCCCCTGCTCACATCGCTCGCCAACCTCTGTGCGGGCGCTAAATGCTAGCCACTTCGCCGATCCGCCGCTCACGTATGGGGATGTGGATGTACATTTTAAACAGATTGTTATTTTCATGGGAATTGTTACATATGCATAATAGAACTAACTATTTTACATTACAGTGAGTAATTAGGCATAGTAAAGAATAGTAAAACGTAATAAATTGAAAGTAAATTATGTTTCATGTTGTGTTAGAGGCATTCATTGCGTTGCACATTTTCATTCTGTTTGGCTTTGAAATTAATATGCAAATACTTTTTAAACTTAGACACTTACTGTAACACTTAAGTAGAAACAATATTTGGAATTAACTTTTTGTCAATATCGCATTGAATTTTGATTTGTGTTTGGAGTTGCATCGTGAAAACGCGACGTATAACTTTCTCTCTAATTAATAAACCGACTTTTTTGAATGTTTGTCCCTGTGATGTTTTAATTGTCATAGCAAAAGCTCTTCTAACGGGAAACTGTACACATTTTAATACGAATGGCATATCAAGATCTCCTTTGGTGTCTAATGTTATCTCCTGAAGATGTACTACATTACCTTTCTTGTCGCCTGTTAATATTCTACATGTCAGAATTGTTCAACCAATTTTCAATACAACTAATCTTGTCCTATTGCATAGCCCATCACTCAGACATAAATTACGCAATAACATTACAATACATCCTTCTTTTAACAGTAATTTGGCCGGTGGAAGACCAGACGATGTTAACGTTTGTAGATATTCTTTGTGATATTGTAAGCTGATATTTTCATCTTCCTCACCATCACCACCAACTGTTTCAGCATAGCCTACTGATACGCATTTAACCAATTTGCCGTGTAACTGATTGACAATTTCCGTGTTAATTCATTCATCATTTCTCGGTGCTAGGATTGGCCATGTGCTCATTTCTTCTGTTGATAACCCTTCGGGATAAAATTCTTCATTAAGATTTTGACATAATAAGTCTTCTTTTATTGGGAACTTAAAGTGAGGAAAACGTAAAAATTTATAAGAGCTGAGAGCGCAGGAACTGTGTCTGACAAAAGCATTCACACGAATGAGAGGTGAGAGAGCCGTTAACCATAAAAGGTTGAGAGGAGGGCAGGACTTGAAAAAATCTCTTGGCAAAAGTCTCGTCTCAAGATTTTCTTTTCTAATAGAGAGACATGACTGGTGTTTTCATGTCTGTGATGTTTGGGCTGTTTGCTTTACTTACGTTTTTTTTTTTTTTTTTTTTAGATGGTTAGTCTGTTCTATTTTGGTCATTACTCGAGACGCCAGGACCCATAGCCTGAAATCAGGAGTGTCTGCTCACCCAATAGTCATAACTTTAGGGGGCTTTTCCAGAAGTTCCTGTTTGTTTTAGTCTTCAGTGGCCACCACAAACCTTCTGTTTGACTTGAAATTTCAAAGAGGTGATCGTCTCTCGTGAACCTGCGCACCAGAAAGCAAATCTGATTGCATTGTATTACGAAAGCCGTGAAGAGAATAAAATCAAAATCAGTTGCAGTTTTTTTGGAGGAAAAGGTAGAAACTGAAAGCCAATGTAACTAGACGAGTAAGAATTGGGGCTGTGATGGACATGGAGTTTAAGATAATTAATTACATCGGTATAACACTCTTTCTAGCTACACAAAGTGCTTCACATATGGGGAGCCACTTCTACCAGCACCAGTAACACAAATCATCTAAAATACGTTTAATTTGTAAACCTGTAATGTGAAAATAAGTATGTTTTAAAAAGTTGTTTTTTTTATCACATTTTCAAGTATATATCCAGAAGAAATGTATTAAATGTACAATCAGCCCTCAGTATCCATGGATTCAACCAGCAACAGACTGAAAATCCTTCATTTGAAAAGAAAAAAAAATCCAGAAATTTCCAAAAAGTAAACCTTGAATTTTCTGTGCACCGAGCACAACTCTGAAACCACACAAATTAAGTGACAAAGTGACGTGTAGGCATACCCTGCTGTAGCCGCCCGCCATTTCACAGATCCTCCGTCTGTCTCCAGTACTCGTCGTTTGTTATTTGCCTCACGTCTCGTTCATTTGCTGCTTGTGTTGTGGACACACATTGGTGTGGTGGGGGATAAAAGAAAATGCTGCTACAAAAGCAATTAAATGCTCAAAGCAACCCCCAAAGGCTCAGAGGGAGCGTAAAGTGCTATATCTTGATGAGAAAATAAAAACCGTAGATTTTTAAGTGTCAGGTCCATGTGCTTGACTTCATCATTATAAAGAGTGTGGGTATAAACTTGACATGGCATCAGAGCAAGGTGGCAAGGACTTGTGGCCGCTTAGAATTCACGTCCTCGGCAAAGGTTTGCCAAAATTCACTTGGATGATCCTCGAGACTTCTGGGATAATGTGACTGTCCTGTCAGACGATGAGTCAACTGTGTAGTGTGTTTCAGATGACGTTAGTCGCTGTTGTGTCTAATACGGAGTTATACGGAGTTAGTAGTACTTACATTGTTTAGAGCTGCTTTACTGCATCACTGTTCTGACAATTTGCTATCACTGACAAAACCGGCAATAGTCCTCCTCCATCCAAGACTCCTTCTTTAGATTCTCGAGCTGACCATTCAGAAGTGGTCATGAGGCTAGAGGGCCGCGCCGGTTACAGACTCCGCCATCTTTGTGAACCTTGTAAGAAATACAGGTGCATGTCAATAAATTAGAATAGCATCGAAAAGTTAATTTATTTCAGTAATTCAATTCAAAAAGTGAAACTCACATATTATATATATTCATTACACACAGAGTGATATATTTCAAGCATTTATTTCTTTTCATTTTGCTGATTATGGCTTATAGCTAATGTAAACCCAAAATTTTGTATCTCAGAAAATTTAGAATATTGTAGATTCATGGTGTCACACTCCACTCAGCTAATTAACCTGAAACCCCTGCAAAAGTGTCCTGAGCCTTTAAATGGTCTCTCAGTCTGGTTCAGTAGGCCACACAATCAGACTGCTGACTTGACAAGGAGGGTAAGCCACCAAAGGTCATTGCTAAAGAAGATGGCTGTTCACAGAGTGCTGTATCCAAGCATATTAATGGAAAGTTGAGTGGAAGGAAAAAATGTAACAGCAGACAAAGGTGCACAGGCAACAGGGACAACCGCAGCCTTGAGGGGACTGAGGATTTTTTTTCTTTTTGTTTTTACCTCCTCTTTGCTCAATCAGCTGCTGGTGCTGCCGTGCCGTGTGGTCTGCATCTTGCACAGCGCTTTGAACGTTTAAAAGCCTGTACAGCAGCTGTCCTACTCTTTGTCTTTTATTTCCAGCCCTCGGCATGGTTAAATCTCTTGGAACAAAGTCTCCTCTTGCGAGACATGAGTTCTTGATATTTTTTAGTTTATAATTTAAAAGTGGATTAAGAATCTGAAAATCTAACAACATCACATTAAAGTTCAATAAATTCTGAAAAGAATGATACCAAACATATCATATATTTTTTATATATATATATATATATATACTCAGCAAAAAAAGAAACGTCCTCTGACTTTCAACTGTTTTTACTTTCAGTAGACTTAATGTGTAAATATTTGTATGAACACTAAAAGAGTCAACACCATAAGACATAAACTAAAAATGTTTCACAATGTGTCCCTGAATGAAGGGAGGCTCAAAATCAAAAGTACCAGCCAGTATCTGGTGTGGCCACCAGCTGCTTGAAGTACTGCAGTGCATCTCCTCCTCATGGACTGGACCAGATTTGTCAGTTCTTGCTGTGAGATGTTACCCCACTCTTCCACCAAGGCACCTGCAAGTTCCTGGACATTTCTGGGGGGGAATGGCCCTAGCCCTCACCCTGCGATCCAACAGGTCCCAGACGTGCTCAATGGGATTGAGATCTGGGCTCTTCGCTGGCCATGGCAGAACAATGACATTGCTGTCATGCAGAAACTCACGCACTTTTTGCCACTCCTGTCTGGTCCAGCGAAGGTGGGTTTGTGCCCATAGGCGGCGTTGTTGCTGGTGATGTCTGGTAAGGACCTGCCTTACAACAGGCCTGCAAGCCCTCAGTCCAGCCTCTCTCAGCCTATTGAGGACAGTCTGAGCACTGATGGAGGGATTGTGTGTTCCTGGTGTGACTCGGGCAGTTGTTGTGGCCATCCTGTACCTGTTACGCAGGTGTGATATTCGGATGTACCGATCCTGTGCAGGTGTTGTTACACGTGGTTTTCCACTGCGAGGATGATCAGCTGTCCTTCCTGTCTCCCTGTAGCGCTGTCTTAGGCGTCTCACAGTGTGGACATGGCAATTTATTGCCCTAGCCATATCAGCAGTCCTCATGCCTCCCTGCAGCATGCCTAATGCACGTTCACGCAGATGAGCAGGGACCCTGGGCATCTTTCTTTGGGTGTTTTTCACAGTCGGTAGACAAGTCTCTTTAGTGTCCTGCGTTTTTAGAACTGTGACCTTAAATGCCTACTTTCTGTAAGCTGTTAAGGTCTTAACGACCATTCCACAGGTGCATGTTAATTAATTGATTATGGTTAATTGAACATGCATGGAAAACATTGTTTAAACAATTTACAATGAAGATCTGTAAAGTTATTTGGATTTTTAAAACATTATTGTTGAAATACACAGTCCTGAAAAAGGGACGTTTCTTTTTTTTCTGAGTGTATATATATATATATATATATTGTCACGCACGCGCGAGTAGGAGACCGCGGACGGATCCGAACGCACTTGGAAAGACATTCGCCGGCAGGGAATGGCGGGGTACTAATTTTCTCCCTTTACTTTCTTCCAGGAAAAGAGACGCT
>JANRMT010062816.1:4095070-4123193 GCA_026402145.1 Polypterus bichir lapradei | reverse complement strand
TTTTTTTCTAATATTGTGGAGCGTCTACAATATACGGGGCCGGAAAACCCCAAACCTTTATGTTGTGACTTGCTTTATCTTTTACAATATATATATATATATATATATATATATATATATATAATATATACACATACACACTGTATACTAGAGAACATCAAAGTGCTAAACATGGTTAACCATTATGGAAAAACAGGAAATATACTGAACAAAAAAAAAGATATTTAAACGTTACAAATATATAGCTTAAAAGCTGTTGAATGTGTTTTATTATACGAGGGATATCCAGAAAAAAAGGTTACAACAGCTGTTAAAAATCGCAAAATGAATATATTTCAACCAAATTTACAGGGTATGTTCCAAAATATGTGTTTATTTCTCAACATAATCGCCGTCAACTTCGATGCACTTCTTCAGCCTGGGCACCATCTTTTTTATACCCTTGTCGAATACGCTCCGCTCCACCTCCGAAAGCCACTTCTTCACTGTCTCCTTCACCTCCTCATCGTTGGAAAATGCTGACGTGACATTACTTCAGGTCCATAAGTTTCCACAAGCTGACGATGGATCTCGGCCGCGGATTCGCGACGCAAAGTGAGGAACTTGATGACCGAACGAATCTCGCATCGGCGGTAGGTGGAGCAAACAGCCTCAGCAGAGGTTGACGAACTCGCTTGCTGTGATGACATTTCACAACTAACTGACGCGGTCCCGGGCTTATTTTGACCGTTAGGACCCCCCTACACGCAGATATGCCAACCTTCAAAAAAAAACAAATTCCCTGCACCCTCCAGGGCACTTGTAACCTTTTTTTCTGGATATCCCTCGTACTACTAATGACAAATATTATAATGAGAGTTTAATTTTTAATTATATCACAGCATGTAAATAGCTCTTAATTTTGCCCATGGTGCACTTCTCAGTAACATAATCATTAAACATCCATCCTTTTTCTAAATCTCTTAAACTGTTCAGGATTACAGGGAGCTGTGTCTGTTCCTGCAGCTGGGGATACAAAGCAGGATGAGACTCCCATCAATCTCACACACACACACACACACACACCCTCATTCATTTGTACAATCCAAAATGGCCAGGTGTTTTACTGTTTTTTTGTATGCAAACAAGTTTTTCATAATTATTATTATTATAATATCTTTTGGCTGTTAATCATGTGATTCCTCTCTGATCATGCTCATGTGTTTCAAAGTGACTCAACCTGATGGAACAACCACTTCCTTTTAAGCTATTCCTTCCTTTTCTTACAGAAATAAAGCTATGGCATCCCGTGGGAAGACTGAAACTAGTAAATTAAAGCAAAATATGGAGGAGCAGCTGGACAGACTGATGCAGCAGCTCCAGGATCTCGAGGAATGCAGGTAGGAGATCAATGAGTGAATCAATTAAAATTATGAACAGATGGCTGCATTGCTTTTGTTTCTTCTTTTTGATGGTTTGCATTATAAATGCATGGCCTAGCAGATGTGATTATCCTAGAGGGCTCCTCTGTTACACTCCCTGGCTTCAATCTGTTATGCATGTGCCAGATATAAAAATGAGTTGGTAATGATTCATCATACTTAAAAAAAAAAAAAAAAAAATATATATAAATATTTAATAATGCCATGTATCAAGAATATGACATTAGCTTTTGATGTGTCAGTATATATTATAAGCCTTTGTGGCCTGACTGATGGCATAAAAAGATTCTTGTATCCTCCATTTCAGAGATGAGCTTGATAGTGACGAATATGAAGAAACAAAGCGAGAAACCCTGGAGCAGCTTGCCGAGTTTGACGAGTCATTGAAAAAGATCATGTCGGGAAACATGACGTTAGTGGATGAACTGAGCGGGATGCAGCTGGTAAAACTGATTTTTCTACGGGTTTGCAGGGTCTGAGCAGATTCGGTCCATTTTGTGTAAGGCACAGATTCTGTGTTGCTGTTCAGTGCACTAGCCCCTTAAAACAGTTACTGATAACTTGGTCTTATTTTCAGTGCTATTATCATTTAAAATGTGGGAGCTTTAAACGACAGATTCTGCCTTTTAGGATTCATCTGCACAGCAGGATTCTTTTCATCTCACTCCTTCATGTCCAATCGGAGTTCAGTTTTCTAGTGCATTTAAAATGTGCATTCTTGGAAAACGTTTAGCTCTTAATTTTATGCTTCTACCAAATCTTTAAAAAAAAAAAAAGCTGCCTTTGATCTTTCTGATAGGCTGTGTTGTGATTTTGGTTTTACAGTCTTAATATCTTTATTCCTTGTAATCACATAAATGTATCAGCCAATTAAAATAACTGCTTTTTATTACTGACTTTTTTTTTCTTTTAATAGGAAATATTGTATGCATCTTTTTTTTTTTTTTTTTTAATTACCAGGCAATCCAAGCTGCGATTAGCCAAGCATTTAAAACCCCAGAAGTCATTCGACTGTTTGCAAAGAAGCAGCCCGGTCAGCTGAGGACCAGACTGGCAGAGGTAAGCTGAAGTAGTGGTAGTGGTGGTGGTGTTTTGTGTTTTGTTTTTTTTTTCTTTTAGTGATACTTCTGTATGCAGATACATTTTTAAATCATTTTTCTTTACTTAGTATTTAAAACATTGAAAAACTATATTTATAAATTAACATAATTACATCTGTTAGTTATAATATGGTATTAGAGTTTACACATAAATAGACAAGGGGTGGACAGAATAACAGATGCACCACGTGAAAAAAGAAGTTTGACTTTAAATGAACTAAATCACAATTATAAATGCACCTGCAAAAGTGCGTCATACTGGTTTGATTTCCAGTTAGCATCCTGTGTCAGCTGCAATAAAGGCCCGACAGGTAACTCTTTGATCTGTGAGCTTTCAAAGCAATGTGAGGCAAGTAACTGAGCTCCAGATAGCCTAAATAGTCAGTGTTTCAACTGCAAGTATATTGATTACAAAAACTCCAAAATGATTTTATGAATCAAGGGGGACAATCTCAGCAATAGGGACAGAATATATCAAACATGAACACATTGTGGAGTTTGAATGTTCTCCCCGTGTCTGCGTGGGTTTCCTCCCACAGTCCAAAGACATACAGGTTAGGTGTATTGTCCCCTGGTGTGTGTGTGTCCTGCAGTAGGCGGGCACCCTGCCCAGGATTTGTTCCTGCTTTGTGCCCTGTCTTCGCTGGGATTGACTCCAGCAGACCCCCGTGATCCTGTGTTAGGATATAGCAGGTTGGACAATGACTGACTGACTGACTGAACACATTGCATCATCAAAGGGAAACGATGGTCACCAACAGGAACAGACAATTCAGAGGATGCCACAAACATTCAGCATCAGGAACTGGCACAAATAATGACCAGGTCTCAACAAAAACAAACCGCACATGGTGTGCTTCACAAAGGTGGAATTTATGGCAGTGCTGTCATTCAGAAACCATTTGTATCCAAGACCAGCACAGCATGACGCACAACCTGGTTTACTGAGCACCAAACCTGTACCCCTGTGCAACTAAAAAAAAAAAATACGGTCTGCCCAACAGTTGTGCATTTAGATGAGATTACATTTGGGGGCTTTCATCCCGCAGTGTCTGTTGCCAACTATGAAACACGAAGATAGTTCTGTAATGGTATGGGCTGCCACTCGTAGGAGCCAATAGATCAGATGATTGCTATTCATGGTTATATAATTGGCCAAGGAATATTAGGCCGTTCTCAAGGACTCGGTAAATCCTGTTCCCTCATGATGTTCTGATATTCCAGGGGAAATCTAATGTGTTCAGAATGCATGATTCCCAAGAAATAGTGAGGAGTGGTCTATGGACAGATGACTCAAACATGGACATTTTTGACTAAAGTTAGTGCAATCAAAGGCTACGTCAAAACCGGTTGGAGGCTCTGTTGATTTAATGTGTCTTAATTCCAGAGCTGTTCCTGCTGGTCTTGGGTGTTGCACGATACACACTTTCATATATACATACATACAAAACAAAGTCAAAATACATTTTTTTCAGCCTCTACCCTCCTCAATAGAATGCCAATATTTACATATTTTCAGAGATAACAAGTCGGAGACAGAGGTGTCAGACACATTAATGACAGACATCAGCTGTCTTTTTAAAGTCTTGGTGATACTGCATCCTTTGAGATTGTGATTTTGGACAATAAAACTAAAGTAAATATATGAATAAACTGATTTGAATATTGTGTGTTTGAACAGATGGATAGAGATGTCATGGTTGGCAAACTGTCTCGAGATACCTATACCCAGCAGAAAGTTGAAATTTTAACTGCTTTAAGGAAACTTGGAGAAAAGGTAAGACCAATTTTATTCACTCTCAAGTATAATATATAGGTAATATACCACCTATTCTGGTATTGGTGCACGCAAGGAGAGTGTGTCTATTGGCTGTAGCGTACAAGAAGCAAAGAACACTCCAGAAAATTGTAAAGAAAAGTATTCATTCATCCATTATCTGTTTTCACTTTGTTCAGTTCAGGGTCATGAGTATTGGCCCCAAGCCTGGCAGTACTGGGCACAAGGTAGGAACCAACCCTGGATGTGGTGCCAGCTCATCACAACGCACAGTCCTGAACATACCCATGCTTACTTGCACCAGCCAGTTGTTAGTCATCCTCACATGCACATATTTTGGATGTTTGAAGAATAATAGAGTGCCTGAAGAACACATAAGGGAACATGCAAACTTCACACAGATGTTGCTCAAGCCAGGAATTAAAATCTAGCCTGCGGAAACTGTGAGTTAGCATCACAGACCACTGTGGCCCTTTTGCTACCAAAAACAAATGTTCAGTTGGTCTCATTAAGAATAGTAAGAGGACACTGAAACATGTAGAAATGCTCCGCAGTTTGTAATTTTTCCTTGGTGTAACCAATTTAGAAGCTGGAAATCATCCAGAAGCATCGGGGGGGTCTATTAGGTACATTCTCTAGCCTGATAAATTCAATTCAGGGTTTTGTGTTGTCAGAGCTCAGCCCATTTACATTTGGGGGTAAGGCGGGACTGAGCTAGTAAGTCACAATATCCATAACTCTAGTTTTTTGGAAATAATTTAATTGTAGGTAAAATTCCTAATGAAGTTTTGTATGAGATGAAGGCCAAGTCGTTATCTGAACATAACCAGATTTCAGATCATTTACTTTAAATTTACTTTCAAATAGTTGTTCCCATTTCTAACCCCGTCCACCTACATTCTCTGCTTGGTTTCACTGTTGAGAAATCCAAAATGACAGTTGGCTTGAGACCGACTTTTAAATATATTTTTCCTTCTTATGACAGTGCTTGTCAGTTACAGCATACCTGGCTTACTAAACCAGATGTACTGTGTGCGTTATTTTTTAGAAAATTATGTCTATAAAAGCTTTAGCAAAACATTGAATGGTACTGTTTCTTCAAATCCTAGGCGAGTGTATTTTAATGCCTTGCCAATCTGAACTGTAATTGGGTGCGGGTTCATCTCTGCCACTCTTCACTGTGTCGGCACCTGCACTGATAAATACAAATGACAACATTACCAGTAGACTAATCTGTCTCTCAGAAATTACAAGGGCAGCCAGTTGATTTATTATACTCAGTAGTACAAGTAATGTCTATTTCTTTAACTAGGATATCTTCTTCTGTGTACTTCATGTGTAGAATGAAAAAGAATAAGGCCTGAATTAAGTAAGATAAAGTATGAGTGCTTGTTGGCCTTGTGCTTATCCTGACCTCGTGTGTTCAATACAGTTATGAGACTTTAAAACTGATTAACATTGCCTACTTGCTTCTTGGCTGTAGCTCACAACAGAAGATGAATCCTTTCTTGCTGCTAATGCAAGTGCAATCCTGAGCCATTTTGAAAAAGTCTCTGGGGACCTCGGTAAGTTTATTGCAACATTCAGTGTATCGGTTATTCGTGCAAATGAAGGTTCAAGTGTCGAAGCTGTGAATGCCTAGCATCGAGTGAAGCTTAGCGCTGGCCTACTGTACAAGGGTTCTGTGTATATGTGCGTGTTTGTGTGTGTGTGTGTGTGTGTGTGTGTGTCTGATTTTATTTTTTTTTGGCATGTTAAATATCCGTTTCATTGTTATTTCTGTCCTTCTTAGGTGATTTTTCCTAACCTAATAAAACAACATTTATTTGTATACCACACTTTCATACATTAAAATAGCTCATAATACTTTACAATATTAATAGCTAAACACAGCTACAAAAAGAAGGTAAAAACTAAAGAATAGTTACTTATAACAGTATAGAGTCTTAACATCCAGGTTAATTATAGATGATGGCCAGGGAGAACAGGAAAATAAAAACTCCAGTTGGTGGGATGTTAGAGAAAATAAACCTGTGGGGCTCCAAGTCCAAAAGACCCCCAGATCCCTCTGTGAATTGTATAGTCCATTAACGTGTCCCCATTAACAAGATACCCTTGTAGAACTCTCGTCATCTCCCCCTCATCTCGGGTGGCTGCAGACCAGGGGGCAGAGGCACATAACGCCACCACAGAATAGCGAGGGGAATAAAACACACGCACAGTGATTAGTGACCAGCAAATGGAGCTACATTTAATGAAAAAGAAGAGATTTCCTCCTCCTCCTCCTCCTCTTCTCAGTATGAAGCATTGCTAGTAACTTCCTATGTGATCATGAAAGCAGAATTAGAGAGGTGGGTTTTTAGTAGTTTTTGAAGTGTTCAGCTGTACTTAGCCAGCCTGACTCTGTTAGTAAAGTATTCCCGATTTTTGGTGCACAGAAACGGAAAGCCACATCCCTGATTCTTTTATGCTTCACTCTTGGTATACTGAGCTAACTGGGGTTCGAGGATTGTGGCTGAGTGAGGAATCCCAAGTTCCAAACTGTAAATGTAAGGGTGCCAACCTGGTCATCCCTGTTTACTACTAACAGAAATACAAGTGCTTAATGGCGTGGAGGCGATGTAAGTAAAAGTAAGCAAAAAGCCAAATTGGGCTTCAGATCTCTTACCCTTTAAAGCTGGTCAGTCCCGTCAGAGCTCCATCCTGTGCCATGCTCCGTTCACAGGGTGAGGCCTCCTTCTGCCAGCCCTGTGACTTGCAGGTGGGAGACCAGAAGGGGTGAAGTCAGGTGCCCTCACTGGGAGTTTTCTCGGTGCTCTGGAAGGAATAGGAGAGGACATGATTAGCGACAGCAGCCCCTGTCGACCCTGAGGGTGATCCACAGACGCGCATGTGAGACACGATCTAAGATTATAAGCCATGTGGGGGCACAATAGGGAAGTGTGGGATCATTCAGAGCCTTATAAGCAATTAAAAATATTTCTAAATCGATTCTAAAGTATAAGGTGAAGTTTTGGAAGAAGAATACAGATTAATCTTTTTTTTGTTTTGTCAGTTTTAACACAATGTCATGGTTTACTTCTCCCATAGTTGACTGTCCTGTGGTCCGGCTCTTCTTTTTATTTGTTCATTTCATGATTTTTCTCTGACAGGTTCAGGTGACAAAGTGCTAGCGCTTGCCAGTTCAGAAGTGGAAAAAACAAAAAAGTGATCCTGTCCGAATCGAGGGACTTCTTTGTCACAGTCTGTTTACAGTGCTGGAGGTGGACAGTTTGTATGCTCCTGTGTTTTTTGAGGGTAAAAATCGAAGCAACGCGTACCCTCCAGATCTTCATTTTGTAAGGGGATTCTTAATGGAATGATAAGTTAAAAGTGACGGTTTTATTTGTCACTTTTTATAAATCATTGTTAAGTACCTGATCTATTTGATTTTGAATAGCAGTGGTTTTACAAAAGAAGAACTTTTTTTTTTTTAACCTAGCCACAGATATTATATTTAAAATAATTAAAATGCATTTATTTAAACAATAGACGGCTCAACCCAAACTAGGCTGCCGATTTGTGAATTTATAGTAGAAAGTTGTTACAAAAGACTAATGCATATTGTCTTAGCTTAACAACAAAAGGAAACTTATAACCAATGATACTTCTTTTGTTAATTCCCTGTGTTTAATAGATGCAAAAATCATTATTTCTTTATTAACGTAAAGAGAAAATGATTACGTTTAAAAGATGAAACCCATTTCTTTGTGTTTGAACAGGCTGAGCAACACTTGCTTCTCTGACGAGAAATCAAGATCAGAGTGAAGTGAGTTTCTAGTATGTCGCTGCTGTCCTGCCATGTCAATGCACAGTATATTACACAGTTGTATCTGCATGTGGGGGGGTGTGGAGGTGGGCTCGTCTCCTGTTAGTGACCAAACAGGTTTGTGTGCTTTTTTTTGGGAAAACACTTTTTGTATTTACATCTTATGGTACATTCAGATTATGTTTAGAAATGAAATATGAAGCTTCCATTTTTGAGCAGAGTGTGTCTCTGACTATTCTGCTTCCGATGTCCAAGACTGGATAGGGAATCTGCTATGTAGAGTATCCTTGTGAACGTCATTCCCTATTCCATGCTTTTGGTTTGTGGGCATTGCATTGGTAGTTTCACCTCTCTCAGGAGGCAACGTTTCAACAAAAAATGCAAAATTAAAAGCTGGAGTGAATTGTGATAAAGAATCGGAGAGTGACAGCGTGTCGGATAACAGGCCCTAGTAGGATTAGTTATGGGTCAGTTCGATCCATTCAACATGAGCGAAGTCTGTGCACTTTGAGGGTCTCAGCTGAAATGAAGCATCCAGCATTCCAACGGCAATTCTCAAGCTAATGAATTCAGTGTGCTGTTTCATACCTTGGATGAAACCTAAATACGCCACTATGAAACCAAGTTCCAACAGGGACAGAAACAATGTAAACTGAGAAACTCCGCAGGCCCGGGCTAGTGCTGGCGCCATCACCTGCTCCGTGTTTGATGACGTTGAAGCCGCTGTGCATTTTCTTTACATGACTCAAAAGGTCAGCAGTATGCTGGTTTCCTTTGGTCTTTGCAGCAGTCAGTAAAGGGAGAGACGGTGAGGAACCCGTCAGCCATCCTTCTTCTGTTTCACCACAGTCCCCAGCACACACCTTGTGGATTGTCAAGGCTGCTGTGCAAAGTTGGATTTGAAGCAATGCCACAGCCACCCTGTTCTGCCTCGTGGGACATGATGAAGACATCAGGTTGTCGACAGAAGACCGGTGGAATCAGCAACAGAAAACTTTATTTGTGTAATAGAGAATTGCTTAATGGATATTGTGATGGATTTAAGGGGATTATGAGTAAAAATAAACCTTGTTTGGCTTTACTTGCGTTTCTCTTAGTGGGTCATTTGTAAAAATAAGTCAACAGTAGACAGGACCAAACCGTATTTATTATTGGGAAGTCCTAAGTTCGTTCTTATTCATTTAGGCATGTGGCACCCATGACCCTGACGTGAGTAAGCAGGTGGGTTAATAAACTGATGGGCGTAATGGTGAGGTGCAGTAAAGCAGCACTGATCGGCAAAGTGAGCAGGTAGAGCCGTTTCAGAGGCAGGAAATACAAGATGCTGGCTCGACTAGTTGAGTGATAGGTTGATATTGTTATTATTCATGTGAGTTTTAAGCTCTTTGTGGAATCCTGTACCCTCACTGAACATGTCGTACCAAAGGTTCAGGAACCAAGAGACCCAACACAAACCATTCAAGAGCAGGAGATGCTGTGCAGGCAGACAGGCAGATCTGAAGGGGTGTTGAATGCACGTTGCTTTCAAAGTCTGCTATTGCACTTCATGTGTTGTTTTCATTCGTTTGATAAGATTGTATGTTGTTGTGATGTGTGGCGTGGGGTTTCCATTTTCTGCCTACCTCCAAGTGTAGAAGAAGAATCTGCTTAAAGTTGAGTTGATGAGGCTACTAACCCCTGTAATAAGTGTATAAGTTAAATATGTCGCTGTGCTCTGTGCAGATATCTTTACATATAAAAGGCAAAGCCCCCGCTGACTCATCACTAATTCTCCCACTTTCCATATGTATGGGAAGCTGAAATTTCATGTGCTCATTCCTTGCAGTGTACTTAAAAAAGTTAGGTATGTTTCATGTCCTATTGCAACACCCAGGGTACGGGGTGGATGTACCCCTTAAACTGTATATATAGATAGGGGAAACCCCTCCTCACTATTTCTGCGACTTCCAATATATGCAGGATGCCCAAATTTCGCATGCTTATCCTTTACACTGTACTTACAAACGTTAAGTATGTTTCATTTCTGTGCCCCGTAATGAACTTTCGAAAATTACGTCTTCTTTTTGACAGTTCTCACTATTATGCCGTAAGGAACTTTCAGAACTGACATCTCTTTTTGGCGGTTTCATTCCTTGTTTCCGTTAACAGAGGATTTATTTCACGGCAGAGACACACAAGGGCTGCCCCCGGTCCCCCTTCCTTTTTCCGCACGGCCGCCGTCCACGTACCTACTGTGTGATTGGCTCCCTGCCTATATACATTAACGACATCCTGCGCTCATGTGCCTCCTCACTCGCTTCCTTACTTTCCTCAGCTGTTCGTCGTGCTCACTGCTCCCTTCTTCTGTACTCCACCGCTTCAAGCCTGTTATTGTTCGCTTTGCTTCATCTCTTCCTGCTGGTGACTCCTGCCTTTTCATTTAGTTTCTTCACACTCTTAATCCTCCGGTCATGCCTCCACATACTCTGCTTTTGAAGGTCAGCGCACCAATTATGTTACTATGAAACTTACAACCACCAAAACTTTGTAACGGCACCAGGCTTCAGATCAAGGACCTCATTGAGGCGACTGTCTTCACTGGAACTGGCTCAGCGGAGACTGGCTTTATTCCTCGCATCCCTCTCATACCCTCTGACCTCCCATTCCAATTCAAACGCCTCCAATTTCCAGTAAGGGTCTGCTTGGCTATGATAATAAATAAGTCACAGGGGCAGACTCTAAAAAAGTTCGCCATTGACTTGACACAAGATTGCATCTTACATGGCCGACTGTACGTTGTATGCTCAAGAGTGAGCTCAGCAGACAGCTTGGTCATTTTTTGCAAATGTCGCTTATAAAGAGATCCTTACATGCTAAAAAGGTGCATTTCTCATACACAACATTTACAGTCATAAATTAAACTCTTTACAATCATCAAATTCACTCTCAATACTAAAATAAGCCTACGACAATTACATTGACAGTCATGTTACGCTATTTTTAAAATGTTTCCTTGTTCATAACTTCTTTAACACTACTTCTGTGCTGCAAAGCGCGGGTATTTTGCTAGTATTTTATAAATCTGCCTTTTTCTACTCGCATGCACAGAGCGAAGATTTGGCACAGGGGTTCACCATATAAGAACTGCTAGGCAAGCATTGTAAGACAAGACAGTTGGGAGCAACTGGGAAACGAGCAGTCAGACTGAGGACCATTGTATACTGCTTCTGTGTGTCAAACTCCGCATGAAACCGTATCCTCTCTTTGCCTTGTTTAGAATGGCATGATTCACCTAAGTGGGGGTCTGCACATGAAGAAAGAGTAAAGCCTGGGCACATTACCGTTGAAGCTGACAGAGGGATGGGAGATAACGTGTAGTCCTTCATTAGGACTGAGAAGGTCCAAAACGTCGGCTTTTTAGCTGGCACTAATTTCAGAGCAGAGGGCTGCCAGTAGGCCGAGGGACACAATCCTCCTCCTCCTCCTTCCCTCCCCCTCCTCCAAAAGCAGCTCCAAAGTCTACTGAAGGTTCTTCGCCATTCTTGTTCCCATCATAAGGAATTCTTGTTACTTCTTCAGCAGCCAATTTGCTAGAAATGGGCGTCAGCGTGGATGGTTTATAGCATCTGAAACACAAAAAGAAGCGGCGCAGCAGACAAACCGGCCATTGTGGACGTCTCTTTTATAAGACCCCCATGAATGTGGAATGTTTCCTACACGGCGGGCTGAGCAATTAGCACATCTGTGGGGAGCGCTGCTGCTACGGCTGTCGACAATAGGAGTGGAGAGTGTTGACTTCATCCCGTCCTCGTAAAACTGCAAGCTCAGAAGGTAGTTGGCAGCTGAGAATGTGTCTCACTTGCAGTCAAACAAGCAAAAGAAAGTTGACGTGTTTGTTTTATATAAATTAATGAATTTATTTACCTCAGTATTCTGCTTCAGAGTTCTGCCAGCACATGACGATGAGGACAGGACAGTTAATGCTTGGGTTGGTAATGGTTGGCTACAAGTTAGTTTGTATGGTGCGGTGTAAACTAAGAAGGTCTGTATTAAGATTTACTGTGAGGAAACCTGAGAAAATGGCTGTATATAAAGAGGATAAGCTGGGAATTCGATCAAATACACTACACCTTGTAATTTTTAATATGTTCATTTATGTACCAGGGTTTGGAATGCTTTGTGAACCCACTTTGCTCTCTGCACACTTCATTGTGTTGTAGATTTGATTTTAAATAGAAACATTTGCCGTTTTTGCCCATCAATCTCCACTCAATAACCCATAATAACAAAATGGAAACACATTTTCAGAGAGGTTTGCACATTTCTTAATAATCACAAACTGAAGTCTCTCCTTCCAATCAGGATTCAGACCCACTCCACATTGTGCTCAGGTCCAGCCTGTTTGCTTCGATTCTCCCTGAGATGGGTCTTCAACTTGACTGGGGTCCACCTGTGGCTCACTGAATTGACTGGACAGCATTTAGAAAGGCACCCACCTGTGTATAGAGAGTCCCACGATTCACAAAACCAAGCCCTAAAATCCCAGGAACTCTTCGCAGACCTCAGGGATCGAATTGTGGTCAGACGAAGATCTGGGTGGGTAGATGAACCTGTGTCTAAAGCTTTGAGTGGACCCAGGAGCACAGTGGTCTCAATAATTGTGAAGTTGAAGAAGTTTGGAACCACCAGGACTCTTCCTAGAGGTGACCTTATGGCCAAACTAAATAACCAGGCAAAGGAGTCTTAGTCAGGGTGGTGACCAAGAACCCAATGGTCACTCAGAGAGAGCTTCAGAGATTCTCTGGTGAGATGGGAGAACCTGATGGAAGGAGGAACATCTCAGCAGCACTCCATCAATCATGTTTATATTGAAGTGGCAAGATGGAAGCCACTCTTGCTGGGTGACATTTACAGGACTCTGAGAGCATGACAAGCAAAAGAGACAAATATTAGAATCTTTGGGCCGAACTCCTAAGCAACATGTCAGGTGCAGACCAGGCACTGCTCATCATCTGTCTTATTCCATCTCTATGGTGAAGCCTGGTGGTGGAGACATCTGCGGCAGGGACAGGGGGACTGGTCAGAACTGAGGGAAGGATGACTGCAGAAAGGTCTTTGAAGAAAACCTGCAGCAGAGTACATGCAACCTCGGAGTGGGCAGCATGTCACCCTTCAGCATGACAATGACCCAAAGCATACAGTCAAGACAATGCTGGAGTGGCTTTGGGACTACTCTCTGAAAGTCCTTGAGTGTCCAAGCAAGAGCTGAGACTTCAACTCCATAAAACATCTGTGGAGATTCCTGAAGATGGTGGTTTACAGACACTTCCCATCCAATCTAAAGAAATTTGAAAGCATCTGCAGAGAAAAGCAGGATAAACTGCCCAAATCCAGGTGTGCAAAGCTTCTAGAGGCTTAATCAAGAGGACTCCAAGCTGGACTTGCTTGCTGCCAAAGGGGCTTCTACAAAGTGCTGAATTAACAATCTGAATATTTATAGAAATGAGAGATTTCAGTTTATGATTTTTAACAGTTTTGCACATTTTTCTAAAAACATTTCATAGATAGATACTTTATTAATCCCAAGGGGAAATTCACATACTCCAGCAGCAGCATACTGATAAAAACAATATTAAATTAAAGAGTGATAACAATGCAGGTATAACAGACAATAACTTTGTTATAATGTTACCGTTTACCCCCCCGGGTGGAATTGAAGAGTCGCATAGTGTGGGGTCTCCTCAGTCTGTCAGTGAAGCAGGACCGTGACAGCAGTCTGTCGCTGAAGCTGCTCCTCTGTCTGGAGATGATCCTGTTCAGTGGATGCAGTGGATTCTCCATGATTGACAGGAGCCTGCCCAGCGCCCGTCGCTCTTCCACGGATGTCAAATCGTCCCGCTCCGTGCCTACAATAGAGTCTGCCATCCTCACCAGTTTGTCCAGGCATAAGGCATCCCTCTTCTTTATACTGCCTCCCCAGCACACCACCGTGTAGAAGAGGGCGCTCGCCACAACTGTCTGAGTATCATGGGTTATCGAGTGTAGACCGGCGGGCAAAATGGCAAATGAATCTACTTAAAGTGAAATCTACAACACAGTAAAGTGTGCAGAGAGTAAAGGGGTCTGAATACTTTCAAAGTCCATTATATGCTGTGGCTGATCTACCATCTGGGTGTCCTGGGTGTGCTTACAGGGGCCTTTTCATTAAAACACCAAAACCTGCTTGATGAAGTGATCAAGAGGGACCCCCCCCAGTCTGCACGACCCTGAGTCTGCACCCTGCGATTCACTCTCTGTTACTCAGGGGCTTGTGGGGGTCTTAATCCAGCCTTGATTGTACGAGATCTTGCAGATCTTCAAGTCAGATGCACAGCATTGTAGGAATGAAATCTTTCCTCTTTACTACGAATGCCACCTTCCCAGAAAGTAACTGTCAATAATATTTTAGCAAAAAATGCACACATTGTGCTGTTTTGACCATATGATTGGATATCGGAACCGTGGATTATGGGGCACAAGTTTTCTTTTTTCCATTGATGTTTTTGACATTGTCCAGAAATAGTCTGCACCGGGTGCCATGGAGTTTGAATATTCAAGATGTACTTTATTTACAAAACTGTTTTTCTTGGCCACTACTACAGACTACATGGGGTAAGTAATATAATATTAAAAAAAACACTTTTGGGTAATTTCTTTAATGAGTTGACAGTAAAGTATTTCAAGAAGAGAGAGCAGGGGATCTGTGAAGCCTCTGGTGTGGCTTCCAATGTGGTCTCCAATGTGTACAGTACAGTAATTACATATTGTTTTATGTATATAACTAAACTGCACTACCTGGACTTTGTTAAATAATCGAATTACCCGGATGGGCAGGGAGAACCAAAAGGGATGGCTGGACAGACAGCCCACTAGAAAAGAAAGACACGCTAGATGGCAGCAGCCCCGGATGTCGGTGCACAATAGGAAACCAGCAGGGCATGCTGGGAGATGTAGTCCAGTGGAGCAGCCCTGCTGGGTGCCACGAGAGGGCGCTGCAGGTAGACCAGCTCTCTATTGTAATGGACTTCCATGGAACCCCGAAGTGCTTTCATTGGGCAATCACCCTGGCACCGGACATACTCCCGGGTCTGTAATAAAGGGGACTGCACTCCCTTATCCAGGCGAGTCTGAGCTGGGAGGTACTTGAGCAACGCTTGAGTGGAGGAGGGCAGTGTGGCAGGGAGAAGGAAAGTACTGTGGAGAGGAAGACCTGTGTTTGTATGTGTGCTTTTTTTACTTTTGGAGGTAATTATAATAAACTTTTCCATTATTTGAACCCAGGACAGTGCAGGTGTGTTCATGTTGGGGTTTGACGCTTGCTGACCTCCTGGATTTTATCACAGTGGTTTGCGGTCAACAGTACAGTATTAGGATCTTAGGTGGGGGGGGCCCAAAACGTATCTGTGTGGGTCCTGTGTCCCTAACCCTCATGAATTGCATGGGATAACTGTGCACATATATATTGTGACCACAAGGGGCACCACTGAGCCCCAAACCCCAGACACAATTAGACTCAACAAAGTCACGGGTTGCAGTTCCTTAATTAAACAGACATTCACAGCACAAAGCATAATCTCCACAATTGATTAAAACTCCTTTCCTTTCCCTCCCACTCCTCCTGACTCTGATTCATTCAAGTGAGGGGATGTGGCTCTTTTAATGTTAGACCCCAGGAAGTACTTCCAATGTCACTACATATCATGGCTTATGTGGAAGTTCCCCAGAGTAGGGTGACCATCTCCCACTAGCGCCCTCTGGTGGCACCCAGGGGTCTTGACAGGGTTGCCCTTCCAAACTACATGTCTCATGAAACCCTGTGAGAGTGTCCAGACTGGAACTGTAGCCCAGTACTAAGTACTCAGAATCCAAAAAGCAAGCAATAAATGTACAAAAACCAAGAAAAAAAATCAATTCAATACTCCATGCACAATGATGTTCACTTCACAGACTCAAACGACACACTGCCAAAGCCATCTGTTAAACTTCAGTTAAAGGCTGTGGGCGGCCCTACATTGGTGACATCATGATGACCCCGCCTCTTGGGGGGTTCCACCCACAAATGACACAGAAAATATTCAAACAACTTAAATACACAATACATAAATAATACATTAAGAACAATATTAACACACAATTTATAAAAGCACATGTAAAAATAATACATAAACAATAATAACAAATTAATATGCATATTGAGTAGACTGTCTATCTGTCTGTTTTCTATACAATCCTGCGCCCTTTGAACGATCTGGAACAGATTTTGCATACTTGCTCTCTATGACCATATTGACAAGACAGACTTTTTTTGGAACCCAAAATTTTGACCCTGGGGGTCCCGGTGCCACCTGCTGGCTCAGTGCAAGTCAAAGATCCAAACAGACCATAGCAACAGACAAAATGACCCAAGCTTAGCATTACTTACTGGGCAACGCCATGTGCTACCTCTGTCTGCTGTAGTATGAAAAGAAGCCTTGTGTGCTGTCCTGGGTCAAACTTCAAGTGTCATCTCAAAGGGTCTGAATATTTGTGTCAACAGGATAATTAGTATTTTTTTTTATTTTTATTTTTTTAATAAATTTGCAAAGATTTCAAATTTCTATTTCCACTTTGTCACTCTGGGGTATTGAGTGTTGCTTGAAGAGGGAAAGTTTACTTTGGCATAACATAACACAATACGGAAACAGTGAAGGGGTCTGAATACTTTCTGAAGGTGCTGTTTATTCATCTTCTTACAATACGGCCTTCATTTTATTTGCCTTTTAAATTGTTTCTTTGCATCATTGATCAGGATGAGAATGCCATGTCAGGTAAATAAGACAGAAGCTGACATTAGAACAATCTGGTTGACAACAGGCCATTCAGCCCAACAAAGCTCGCCAGTCCCATCCACTGAATTCTTCTAAAATAACATCAAGTCGAGCTTTGAAAGTCCCCAAGCTTCTAGTGTCCCCCACACTACTTGGTCACTTATTCCGTGTGTCAATTGTTCTTCGTGCCAAATTTACCCTTAATGAATTTCCAATTGTGTCCTTGTGTTTTTGATGAACTCATTGTAAAAATTTCAGTCTCAATCAGGTCAGGGCTGGTTGGGGGGCATGCACTGGTACAACGTATTGCTGCAGCCACCACACGACAAAACAGCTTGTGATTCTGTTTGACAACCCCCCAGGCAGACACACAGTCCAATCCCGCCTCCACCCCCCAGAAACGACCATCTATCTGCCATAGCCAGGTGTT
This sequence comes from Polypterus bichir lapradei, assembly GCA_026402145.1. Taxonomy (NCBI): domain Eukaryota; kingdom Metazoa; phylum Chordata; class Cladistia; order Polypteriformes; family Polypteridae; genus Polypterus; species Polypterus bichir. Next base: position 4,105,832 of record JANRMT010062816.1, on the reverse strand, counting down.
GTGTGTCCATCACCTTGGCTTGGTCCAGCCACTCGGATCCTCAACAGTCAGCCGGATCACCCTCGGGTAATTGCGCCACATGGCTGTAGTGCTATAACTGACGTTCCCTTACAATGCAGGTATTGTGCCTCATTTGGGACTCAATGAGCAACACAAAGTCAAACCAGCGGGACCCAAGGATTCTTCGAAGAGACCCAGTACTGAAGGAGTCCAGTCTTCGTCTCAGTTCACTGGATAGCATCTATATCTCACAACCATACAGCAAAACAGGAAGCACCAAGACCTAGACCTTCGTCCTTTTGCAGAGATATCAGGAGCATCACACACACCTTGCCTGTGACCTCATGACCCCCCATATTCTTGCAATCCGTCTAATGACTTCACAGTAAAAGTCACCAGAGACATGACTGTCACTGCCGGGGTAAGTAAACCTCATGACGTGGTCTACACTTTGTCTGCAGACAGACTCACTGCTGATGGCTGTGCCTAAGAGGTCATTAAAAGCCTGGAGCTTGGTTTTTCATCAGGACACTTGCAAGCCCAGACACTCAGACTCCTCACTCAATCCCCTAAACTGCACACAGTACTCCAGATGAGGCCTCACCAGTGTGTTATTAACCTCCTTGGACTTGTACTCCCCACATCAGGGCGCTATATAACCTGAGATTCTATGAGGCTTCTCAACCCCATCTGGCAGTTGATAGTGTGGAGACCACTACAACTCCTAAATCCTTCTCATAAGGTGTACTCCCGATTTTCAGACCTCCTATTGTGTATTCAAACCTTAAACTTTCACTTCCTAAGCGTAATTCTTTATATTTTCTGATATTAAATGTCATCTGCCACAAATCTGCCCAAGCTTGTATGCTGTCCAAGTCCCTTTGCGATGACTCCTTTGATTCCAGATTATCTGACAATCCACCAAGTTTGGTATCATTTATAAATTTATCTAGCTTGTGATTTCTATTCCTATTCAAACCATTCACACCACTCTTACCATCACCCAATTCAGATAAGGTACCTCACACCATAACTCTCTGCTTCATATGTCTGAGATAATTCTGCACCCATCTAGAAACAACACTCTGAAATTCCACATCTTTTAGTTTGATGCCCCGCCTCTCATGTGTCACCTTATTAAATGCTTTCTGAAAGTCAAAATCATATTAATGACAATAAAGGTTACCAGTTAACGTTTCGGTACAAACAAGATATTTTTGTATTGTTTTAAAGTTGTTTAGTAAACGCTCGAGTCAAACTTTCTATAAAGACTCTGATAGCTTCACTCGAGTCACTCATCTGAATGTCACCATTGAACAGCGTCTCACTAAAGTTTCGGTCCGGTCTACTGGAAACCGCAGTTCTGTTTAATGGTCATCGTAGTCAAATAAGTATGAGTGTTAGCCACGCCCACTCCTGCGCTCCACACGCCAAACGAATTCTAGGCCGCGCGTTAACTCCACCCCTCACCTGTGTCGCCGCCCCTTTCCAGCTCTCTAGCCAGTATGTCTGCTCGCACCGCCCCCAGGCGGCAGACAGCGCGCCTGTTGTCCGGTAAACGCTGAATTAAGTGGCCCGAAAGCTACTGTTACATCGCGTTTTCTGGTGCCCTGTTCCTTTCCCCAGACATCCCAATGTAGGGATGTGACTCCAGACTGGGACAGCTTGCCTGCTTCGGTCCAGACGGGGTTTTAACAGAGCGCTCGAGAAGCATAACGAGAGAGAAAGAAAGAGAAAGAGGGAGCAAGCCGAAGAGAGAGCGCGCGGCACGGCGAGGTAAGCGGTGGGCCTGAGGGTGGAAGCACAGCTTTGACCGGACGCAGGCCGGGTGGAGAAGCGGAGCTCGGGTCGGGTTGGGTCGCGCCAGAGGTTCTGGAGGCTTCAGAGGGTGGGACGCTGGACGAAGACACCGCGAACCATAAGCCACGAGTCGGGCGGGGCTCCGAATGCACAGCGGCTGCTTTACGGCTTTTGTTCGCAGCTCTCCCTGCGCTAAGCGGTTTACCCTCTTTACTCTCACCACTGCTGTGTTTCTAGTGTGAATCGTTGGATGGATCGTTGACTTCTCGTACGGTTTCTGTTTTTTTCCCTCTCTTTTATTAACGCATTTAGGAATGTTGGATTCCTGTGAGAATAATACGAAGTAGGGCATTCGAGTTAAAAATGAGGAGACCAAAGTCCGCTTTATAATAAGTTGGGGTTTGGAATCGAATTTGTGTCCCGTCCGCCTGGCACAGCAAACGCAGCCCAGTGTTGACCACTTGACAACAAGCGGCCCTTGCCCAGATAAATTCAGTTTGGAGTTATCCGTTAATTCAACATGACGTATCCAGGACCAATATGGAGTGACACATCATACCCAGTCTGGTATGACTACTCGCTCGCACCAATCTGACACACTCAGCCCATGCTGGGATGCCCTTCCACACCAGTCTGACATTTTGAATCCAGCCTGTGGTGACCTTTCTTTTAAGGAATCATTCTTTTATAGTGCCCTTCAGAGTGCAGCCCACAGGAAACAAGAGTACAGTTCAAAGTAACAAGAAAATAACACACTAACACTTTAAACCCATCGTTCACCCCAATCTGAGGTGTCACATCAAGTCGGGTGTGGTCATTCACAATTATCTGATAGATATTACTCTGTATGGGCTGATGGCTCACTAGAGTCTGCACCTAGTTTGGGATGACCACACATACAGTGCCCTTCGCTAATATTGGCACCCTCAGTAAATAAAAGCAAAAATGGGCCTGTTTATCTCCGTGATCTTTCATTCAGAATATTAATAGAGGTCTGTCCTTGAATTAAATTTTTTTTGTTCTTTATTTTGCCTTATACATTTGCTTGTATTAGGAATTTGTTAGTTTTTGCATACCTCTTGGGGTCAGAGTGCAGGATCAGCCATTGTTCAGTGCCCATGGGAGCAATTGCAGGTTAAGGGCCCAGCAGAGCAGGATCACTTTTGGCAGTAATTGGAATTCGAACCAGCAACCTTCCAGATACCAGCGCAGATCCTTAGCCTCGGAGCCACCACTCCGCCTAATTGAAAGGATAAGAGAAGTTCTTATCATATTGTTAACTTTTATCAACAATTACTGGCACCATTCCATTTATTACTCTGTGTAGTTCCCTTTTGCCAAGATAACAACTCAGAATCTTCTCCTATAACAGTTAATGAATTTGGGGGACACACGGTAAGGGATCTGAGACAAGTCCTCCATGCAGATTTTCTTTAACTCCTTCAAAGTTTGTGGTCCATCCTTGATGCCACTCATCTTCAGCTCATCCCACAGGTTTTTTATTGGGGTTTTTCGTCAGGGCACCTTGATCATGTGGTCAATGAACTATTGTTGAGTTAGTTGATTTTTACCTGCATTTTTATCACTCTTTAATATTGTTTTTTTATCAGTGTGCTGCGGGAGTATGTGAATTTCCCCTTGGGATTAATAAAGTATCTATCTGTTTATCTGTCTATTTTGATATGTGCTTTGGATCCTTGTTCTCCTGGAAGATTTAGTCATGGTCCAATTTTAAGCTTCAGTCAGGGTTTGATTTTTATATTTGCAGATACCAAGAATCCTAACAAGCTGTCCTGGGTCTTTGGCAGAAAAAAAAAACAGTCCCATAACATTAAAGCTCCACCGCAATACTTTGCAGTGGGGATGAGGCACTTTTCTGCCCACCTCTGTGCAAAACCCATCTCACGTGTCTTGCTGAAAAATTCTATTTTTGCCTTGTCTGAACTCATTGTCGCAGAAAATTCTGGTAATGTTTGGCACACTGTAGGCGCTTGGGTTTGTGGTTTAACAGCTGAGACTTTCTTCTGACAACCCTCCACAACACCTTGTGGTTATGTAGGTGTCACCAGTTCATAGTTTTGGACAATTCTGACCTTGGAGATCCTTTGGCCACTTGAGTCCTACTCCTCACTGAAAGTGGGGTCAGTACACACAGGCATCATAGTCCAAGCTGATTTTTAAAATCTCCAGTATTAGTTATTGCCCCAGTAGTGCAAATGGGCCTTGTCCATTGTGTGCCTCTCTTCTCATAGCTGTTACCTGATTTGTGCAGGACAACAACCTTTTGTCACACATCCTTGCTGTGTTCTTGGGTTTTTGCCGTCGTGAAGGGTGACTAAGGGAGTTTGGCCTCCATGTCACCTTCTATTTATACCCCGGTTAATAAAAAAAAAAAAAAAAAAAATCACAGCTGACCATTTAAATGTTCCTGTTTACTCCGATGAACTTAAAAACATAAATTGTGAATGGGGAGGTACATCAGTTAGATTTTACTCGTATGACTTTCTAAGGGTGCCAATAATTTGTGGCTACTCAAAAGGCAATACACTCAGTCCACAATACAATTCATATCGCTGTTCAGGCTTCATGATACAATGTGGTCACGATATTACATTTTCATAAAAGAAATGCACTGTATGTTAAGTATTGCTTATTATTAAACATTCACAAATCACTTCAAAATAAATTCAAATTGGTTTACACATACACAAGTTTTACTGCAAGTTTTGTTAAGCTTTTTTAATAAAATAAATTAATTTATATATTAAAATGTGTGCTGCAGTAACGTAAGATTGTGTTGATCAACCCCATAAACTTACAAAATTACTCTACAGTGCATAACCTGGCAAATTTAAATTGATCTTTTAGTTATTTGAGGTAACACCATGCGTTGCTCCATCTAGAATCCCTTACTGACCCGTCAGCTTGGAGTCCTGACTGGATCTTTGAAGAACTTATAATGTGTTACTTCTTTTTAAGAAAAATGAAAATATTTTTACTCTGCATGATAGTGCAGGGAGGTATACCGGTTCATACCGAAAACCGTTTTTTATTTTTGTTATGATATGGATTTTTCTTATACTGCAACACCGGTTTAAATAGCCTAAACAATGTTCGTTACGTGGCGCGTCGGGGAACTGTTTAAGGGGGGACCTTTATCACTGCTAAACACGCATGCAACGGAGTACACGCGTTAGTGGAGGTATTGAGCTGTGAAAATGGACAGAGAACATTCCGAAACTGAAGCTGTAACAGACGATAAAGTTGAACATGATGACACAGAAGAACATTTGCCAAAAAAAAGGAGCCGTGTCTGTTTTGTCTGGAGATACTTTGATTTTTAAAGGTCGGATGTGGACCAAACAACTACGAGGGATATCCAGAAAAAAAGGTTACAAGTGCCCTGGAGGGTGCAGGGAATCTTTTTTTTTCGAAGGTTGGCATACCTGCGTTTAGGGGAGTCCTAACGGTCCAAATAAGCCCGGGAATGCGTCAGTTAGTTGTGAAACGTCATCACAACAAGCGAGTTCATCAACCTCTGCTGAGTCCGTTTGCTCCACCTACCGCCAATGCGAGATTCGTTCGATCATCAAGTTCCTCACTTTGCGTCGCGAATCCGCGGCCGAGATCCATCATCCGCTTGTGAAAGAATTCTTGGGTGGGAAACGTTTTTCCAACGATGAGGAGGTGAAGGAGACAGTGGAGAAGTGGCTTTCGGAGATGGAGCGGAGCGTATTCGACGAGGGTATAAAAAAGCTGGTGCCCAGGCTGAAGAAGTGCATCGAAGTTGACGCCGATTATGTTGAGAAATAAACACATATTTTGGAACATACCCTGTAAATTTGGTTGAAATATATTCATTTTTCGATTTTTAACAGCTGTTGTAACCTTTTTTTCTGGATATCCCTCCTATTTACTGCAAATGCGGTGGCATCACAAGCAATTTACTCCACCACCTTAGCCGCAAACATGCTTTGCAGTACCATGAATGTATGGAACCAAGATTGGCACCCTCCACGTCCTCGGGTAAAACTGAAAAAGCGAGAGGACACTCGAGTCAGACGTCACTTGTAGACGTGTTTACTTGAAGTACTGCGTACGACAAAAAAAGCAAGCGGTGGATCGAGATAACCAACGCCATTACGATCCATACAGCTAACATGTCAGTGGACAGAGATTGTCAACATTAACAGAAAGTGTAGTTGGTTTACAAAAAATATTTACTATTCCTTTTTTAAGACATGTTCAGTGCAATGCAACTTGTGACAAGCACCTCTGGATATTTTACTAAGTCGAAATGCCTCTTTGGATGGTTGAAAATATGTTGTCAAAATTATAGTTTAAGTTGTTTGCAAAATTTGTTCAATGAAATGGTTCTCTATTTTGACTCCACCTGTCATGCAATGTGATTCCTTCTCTTTATTAGTGCCACCCCCTTGAAAACGATCACTTTATGGGACCATGCAAACCTGTATTAATACTGTACTTGTGTGCACATGAAAATGTTTTTTGTACAATGTGCAATTCTCATGACAGTGGAATAGGTTATTCTTAGCCAGTCTACTGCAGTAATTGCAGTGGAAAATGTGGTTAACATCCACTCATGCACGGGGAAAAAAATACCGTCGAATAACGTGAAACCGATATAATTTTGAAAAATATCGTGAGATAGAATTTTGGTCAAACTGGCCAGCACTACTGCATGAAAGCAAGCACAGTCTGCTGTCACAAGATGCTCGGGCAGTTGACACACTCACTGGGCACAAACGTTATAGTATGGCTTAACCCGAAAAGCAAGCATTGGGACTTTGGCTGCCTTCTCTCTCCATCGTGGTAGAGAGCTACTGTTGAGCGTAATGCAGGGTCCACTGCTGTACAGTTTCCTCCTTACCGTAATCCCTCTCCTCGTTTCTGAGTCCGTATTCTGAATGTGAGTATTGATGTCTTCAGCACTCGTTCTCACATCCACGACTCTTGAGAGTTGCTGTAACTGCCAGTAACGTTTGAGTACATACGCGTAGATAACTCGTGAGAGAGAACTGTGGTGGTCTCCGTTGGTTTGAAAATAGGCCTGTCAATCCAGTGGAGCGTCTATGAAACAATATTTTGATTTGCCGTACTCGTGCGGTGATGCAACTCGTTAAACTAAGTTTGTGTGCAGGACACTTACCCCTCGGGCTGCCCCGCGGTCACAGCCCACTTTCACGTGCAGTGATGTCAGGATTGTGCACTGGAAACTTTCACCTTCACTTTATTATACAGGCAGTGAGTGGCGGTTCTGCCGAAGTGCAGCCAGTTTGTCTTTGTTTGTTTTAGTTTACAATCAGGTTTTTAAATTCGCTGTTTTCGTTTGCCTTTCTGTTTCATTTCACTTGTGCGGTAATGTGATGCAATACACGGTACTGTGATAGGTTTTGTATTGTTAATATTTTGTATCAAAAAATTAAATCAACATAATTGCTTCGTGCCAAATTGTGGCACATACAGTACAGGCCAAAAGTTTGGACACACCTCCTCATTCATTGTGTTTTCTTTATTTTCATGACTAAAGGCATCAAAACTATGAATGAACACATGTGGAGTTATGTACTTAACAAAAAAAGGTGAAATAACTGAAAACATGTTTTATATTCTGATTTCTTCAAAATAGCCACCCTTTGCTCTGCTCTGCTTTGCACACTCTTGGCATTCTCTCGATGAGCTTCAACAGGTAGTCACCTGAAATGGTTTTCACTTCACAGGTGTGCCTTATCAGGGTTATTTAGTGGAATTTCTTGCTTTATCAATGGGGTTGGGACCAGCAGTTGTGTTGTGCAGAAGTCAGGTTAGTTGGACGATCATTTATTTTTCAACAGGACAATGACCCCAAACACACCTCCAGGCTGTGTAAGGGCTATTTGACCAAGAAGGAGAGTGATGGAGTGCTGTAAATCAGGGGTGTCAAACTCCGGTCCTGGAGGGCTGCAGTGGCTGCAGGTTTTCATTCTAACCATCTTCTTCATTAGTGACCTGTTTCTGCTGCTAATTAACTTCATTTGTCTTCATCTTAACTGACTTCACTTGCGCCCCTTAGTTGTCTCTTTTTCCTTAATTAGCAGCCAAACAATAATGAGATCCAAAACGAGCCACCACATGACCAGCCCACCTGTGCCCATCACACAATATCTGAAAATAAAGACAGGTGGAGGTCTCAGTAAGGTTAATCTCTCAGGTCACCGAAACATTTTGACTTTGTTCTTAGAAAAAACAGAAAATCAATAGTTTTGGAAATGTCTGCTGTGGCAGAATGAGAGCAGCAACAAGCCATGGAATTAAATCATGAGGTTAATTAACAGCAAGACTCTGCTTCACGTTAAGAAATTGGTTGGAGTGAAATTGGTTGGCATTTGAAGCCCCAATTTAGCTGGTCAACTGTTGGTCGTTTCACATCACATTTCTGTTTGGCTGTCATTTAATGAAGAAAAGAATTAATTCAGAGGGCTGAATCTTTAAAAACAGGGCTATTAAAATGAAGGGAAAAGGAGTTAATTAGCAGTGAAAACTGGTCACTGATTAGGAAAAGGGTTAGCATGAAAACCTGCAGCCACTGTGGCCCTCCAGGCTTGGAGTTCGACACCCGTGCTGTAAATGGTCATGAAAATAAAGAAAACGCATTGAATGAGGAGGTGTGTCCAAACTTTTGGCCTGTACTGTATATATGGAATTTCTTATTCCTTTCGGTTACAGTCAAGCTTGGTTATAACGATTTCTCAGTTATAATGAAAAAAAATTATTTTTGAAAGATATACCAGTTATTCACATGTAAATTTGTCCTGTTATAACGAACAAAATCTCGGTTATTACAAACAACACTTGACCACATTCTAGACTTTTGCGAGCCAGCAGAATAAATGCAATAAATTTCTTATCTATTGCCTGGAACAATGTGACGACTGTTACCATACAGAATCGCTTCAGGAAATCAACATCTGATATTTTAGAAGAAGAGGATGAATTGCCATTATCTACATGGGTTCACTTTAACAATATTAAAATGAATGTAAATTATTACGACTATGAACATGTGGATGACGAATTGTTTACTAGCGGAATTCCTACTGAAAACTAAATCATAAACACATTGCTTCAAAAAGAAGACAACGGTGAAGATGACAAGGAGGAAGACACCACTGGCATATTGGATTCACCAGAATGCATTTTATCAACATTGTTTGCCGAAAACGCCTGCAATAGATTGATGGCATTTTTTTCCAGGGACCGACACGAAAAAGCAAGTGTTGGAAGCCTTAAGGGGCAAACTGCATGACTGTAGATTACAAAGTTTAAAACAAAAAGGTATTTTGGACTTTCTTAGAAAATAGTATAATGTATGTTTTCATTATGGGCTAAATGTATATTTTTTCAATAAATCACTGTTACTTTAATAGACTGAGTTAGTTTTTGTCAAATTCACATTTCCCGGTTATAGCAAATTCCGCTTATAACAAGCAAATAGTGTCGGTCCCGTCAAACTCACTATAACTGAGTTTGACTGTATTTTGCTTCAGTTAACGGTTAGATTTTTGTTAGTATTTTGAATGGAAGATCAAGAGGATAAACAATGACGACCTTTACCAAGGGTGCCAGTCTGGCGTTGACCGGGTGACTGCAGGCATTGCTGTGATATTAATGTCTTGTAATGCTAATGAAACATGACGCCATACTTGCATCTCCAAGGCCCATATTCTACCCAACCAGACTTGAATCCTCCTATTTTGGTAACTTTTTCTCTCCATATGTGAAAGTCAAAGGATAAAAACAGGTTTGCTTGCAATAATGAGAAGAACACACAGAGTTCTCCATCCACAGCTTCTCCTAGTCCACATTAACTGTGGCCTGCTGCCTCGCAAATCCCGCCGACAACTACATGGAAAATGTTATCTTGCGTAGACAGCCGATGTTAAATTTGTGGGTTTGGCTCTGCTCAGTACGAGTTTGACAACTGATTATTTACACTGATCTGGAGAGTTCCTCAATTAATGGAATTTATGTGTTTACTGTGAAATTTGTCTTGCACCGAGGCAAAGTGGTGTCCAGAATAAGTACAGTGTTTTAAAAGTCAGTGCAATTTCATGGGACTAATCAGCATGTGAGGGAGGAGAGTCGTCACCCTTTCATGGTTGTCTGCGTAAAGCTGACATGGTGGGATGAGAGTGGATAGAGAGTGCTTTTCAAATGACGCTTGGCTTCAAGCTCTGAGACCACGCTTCTCATTGGTTCACTTTTATTCCTATTTCACTAGTTTGTTTTACACCCCTAGATCTGTTTACAGGCACACATCCATTTTAATAGGAGATGCAGAAGAGTTGCTATTGTAGCCACTGTTGGCTGGTGTCGGTGTTCTGTGCACCGATCAGTTCATCTGCATCTATAAAAAATGCAAAGCCAGGTGATGGTGAGCCATGCTAACACAGGACAGGACCATCATCACAATCCAGGTAAGCATAAGATGAAAAGTGTAACATTATTCAAATTTTAATGTATCGCTAAAGGAAACATTTGCATCAATGGATTAAAAAACCAAAAACAAGTCCTACCTGACCAGTGCTGGTTGTTGGCTCCCATTGGCCTCAGACTGGCACCGAAACAGAAGTACTGGTACACCCTGACTACATGCACCACTTTGTAGTATTGAATCAGGTCTGAGACACAGTGGGCATTTGGCGCTGATCAGTCACTCTATGTTGAGCAGAGTTTAACTCGATTATTCCTAAACTGTAGACATATTGATCCTGGCATACAGTAGTGCTAATTAAGGAAGAGTTGAATTGACTAGAAATCAGCTCATTAATGACACGCTCAGACAGTAAATCAGTAATGTTAGCTCTGCCTGTGAAATATTTGGGAGAGAGGGCAACACAAACATTACCTGAATTGTTAAAAAAGAAAAAAAAAAACTTCATTATAAAATTGCCAGCAGTTC
>JANRMT010062816.1:3997491-4080070 GCA_026402145.1 Polypterus bichir lapradei | reverse complement strand
CAAGGGAAGAAAATGAATCGTGTATCTAAAATATTTTTTATTCCTAAGATAATGTCTTTCATTCTTTTTAGATTTCTTTGTATTACAGTTGGTGTGAATACTTCTGAACAGAGTCCTAACACAGCTCTTTTTATGTGATGATGGGTAAATGCTAGAAAAGTGTAATATTTTGTCTGCATAACATTCCTTGCGATAAACACTTGTAGTTAAGGTGGTGTTATTACCTCTTTCAATGGAGATTGAAAACGCCTAGGCTCCTAAATGCATAACATGATCAAAAGAGACACAGTTACTATTGTGCCCCTTTTTCCAAATGGGCATTTCATTGTGCTTGTACAGGTATATGTAATGTAAGGAAATTTTATTCTAATAATAAACAGCCTGCAACCTTTCCTCTGCACTAGTCAAATACGCTTTAATTTTGAATACACACGGTTTTAAGTAAATGTTTTTTTAATAAATTAATATTTTTAAAATGATGTAATATAAGATGGTACAAACTGTAGTCAGATTAATAACAGTGTAATAGTACCAAGGTACACTGATCAGCCACAACATTCTAACCACTGATAGGTGAAGTGAACATTGATTTTCTCATTACAGCTGCACCTATCAAGAGGTGGGATATATTAAGCAGCAAGTTAACAATAAATTCTTGAAAATGATGTCATGGAAGCAGGAAAAAAGGGCAAGCATAAGGATCTGAGCGACTTGGACCAAATTGTGATGGTCAGATGACTTGTCAGAGCATCTCCAAAACCGCACGTCTGCAGTGGTTAGTACCTATCAATAGTGGCACAAGGAAGGACAGCCAGTAAACCAGTGCAGGGTCAGCACAGGCCGGTCTTTCTGGTCTGACCTCATAGAAGAGCTACTGTAGCACAAGTTTGCTGAAAAACTTTAATGCCAGCCATGAGATGGAGAGGTGTCAGATCACACAGTGCATCACAGTTTGTGGCATATAGAGCTGCATAACTTCAGGCCAGCCATAGTGTCCATACTGACTCTGTCCACTGCAAAAAGAGCCTACAGTGGACACATGAGCGTCAGACCTTGTTGTGCGGTACTTTGTAAAATCTCCATGTATTGCAGCTACCATGTGTCAGTCAGTGACATTGACCTTCCCCTAGCCTAGAATTTGCTAGGGGGTCTGTTGGATGGGGCATGTTACACTGGCCTCTGATAAAACTCCTTTTGTGACTGTGTGTTATACGACTTGTCTGAGTGTTACATTTCAGAGTGAACTTTTTTCCTTGAGTCAGCCAGACAGCTTTGACCTTCTATAGCCGTCAACGCAGGATAGTATGTGGAGTTTTGGTTGCTGTCCAGTTGGCTTGCCTGCCGGGTGCGAACCTGCTGTGTCCTCCTCCAGATAAACCTGTGTGTGCCTTGAGAAGGCTTCAGCTGTTGGCAGCTCAGAGCAGCTTGACAGCATTTGTTCAAGAACATCAATGCACAAAATCCTTCCTCCTCCACTTGAGCTTAGTGCGCTCCTATCATCCTAACATTTAATAAAACGGCACATGCAGTAAGCGTGCGTTGTGTACCAGTACTGAAAACTCCCATTTTTAAAATATTGGAGATTTCCAGCATTTTGTTCATTTTGGTAGCGGAAGTAAATGATAATTTTCAAGCACCTCTAGCTCAGTTGTTGCTAAGTGCGATGGGATCTCCAAGGGGACCTTCTCGCTTTTTGGTGAACCCAGTTAGATTTGATACGGATGTTAAAATCAAAGGGCTCAAACCTCTCTTCAAAAAGCTTAATAGCCCAAAGTGGGGGCTGCTCTTATTAATTTACGCAATGTTGGCGAATCAAGGAATTTTGTAATTATATGGCAGAGTGAGGAGATGCACAAATGTGCATGTAGGCTGGGGGGATCTAAAAAAACACGTACTGTAAGTGGTCATTTTCAAGCACCTTGTTCTCTACGATTTATAAGTGTGATTGGAGCTAAAACGGGGCACCAATTCAGAGCCTCCACCCTTTCCTCTCTTTGAACCCGTATTAATGTACACTTGGTGGATGGTCCAAAGAGGAGGTTCCTCTTGTTGATGTAAGGAGTGTGGCGTTCCAGGGAGGTGGGACCAGCTGCGCCGGGCATGCAGACTCGGGGAATGAAGCAGCTGTGAGATGGGGGATTTGGGGGAGTTTTCCATTATTTGCTTTGGAACTGTTTTGGTGCTGGTGTTGAGGTCCAAGACCAGAAATCTATACCCAACTCAAACATTTAGTGCCAATCCAACACTTGTGTGCAGTGAACACTTGGAGGGCACCGATATGTCATCAGGACAGTGTGGTGGTCAGTGCTGGTGCCACACGTTTGCAGGAGACTGGCTGTGGCTCCTGGCCCGAGTGCTCCCTGTATGGAGTTTTCACTTTTCCTCTTCTTTAATTCTCGTATCTTTGTCATGAACTCGGGTTCATTTTAAATTTTTAGAAGAAAGCGTCTCTGTTGGTTTTTTTTTTTTTTTTAATGGAGGTTTTTGGGCATGTTAAGTTTTTTTTTTTCTTTTGGTAGCCTTTTTCAAAAGATTAAATTTATTAACATGATTATTTTTAGGTTTACTGCAACACTGTGTTGTAAGTGGATTTGGCTGCTACACTCAGCTGGACCTCTGGAGGTTGTGGCTTGTATCGCCATTGATGCGACAATATGAATAAACCACCGTTTTGATCTTTCCACTGTGGTGGATTCCTTCAGACATTATATTGTATATATTTTCTTGATTTTATTGTTGGCTTTGCCCTCACTTCTCTGACTTTGTTCCTGATACCCCCTTTGGTTTTGTTTGCTAGAAATCATTATAGTTAAAACTTCTTACCTACTAGGTGTGCCTTCCACACCCACTTCTGTCTGCAGTCTTCAAGACCTGCATGTCAGGCAAATTGCCCTGGCACAATTGGTTATGGGTTTGTGTGCCCATCCAAGGCCGTGTCCTGCCATGCCCCTGTGCCACCACGTAGGAGGACATTAGAACATGTAAATGGGGTGTAACATTCAGGTGTATTCCATGTCTTAGCTGAGTAATATGAAATTTGGAGCATTTTACTTTATTTCATCAATGTCATTAATTGAGTTATGAGGAAAGATTGAAAGAGCTGAGACTTTTCAGTTTAAGAAAATGGAGATTAAGAGAAGACATGATTGAAGTGTTAAAAATTACGAAAGTAATTAGTCCAGTGGATCAAATTGGTATCTTTAAAATGAGTTCAACAAGAACATGGGACACAGTTGGAAACTTAAGGGTAAAATTCACACAGATATTAGGAAGTTGTTCTTTACACTTATAACCAAATGCACATGGAATAAGTAGAGTAGTAGACAGTAAGACTTAAGGGACTTTCCAAACTCAACTCAGTGTTATTTTGGAAGAATTAAGTGGATAGGACTGGCGAGCTTTGTTGGGCTGAATGGCCTGCTCTCGTCTAGACTGTTCTAAAGTTCTGATTGCTGATCTGTATCAATTATTAAATAACCAGTAACCCGGGTACAGTGCAGGGCTGTTTGTCCTTGTCACTGACCAGCAGTAAATTGGGTTGTGACACTTCAGTATAGCTTGATAGCAAGGACAGTGCATGGGTGATGTGTGTGTTTTTTGTTGTTTTTTTGGAAAGGATAAACACTCCATCCAAAAATTAAAAAAAAAAAAAAAAAAATGTTTCTTACCCCATGTAGTTTGTAGTGATGGCCGAGAAAAGTCTTTAGTCTCATGTTTTCATGGAGAATGAAGAGAAAAAAAAATGATCATATAACAGAACTCGGTGGTTACTAGTTCTGTACAATGGCAAGCAATGTGAAAAATGTCCTTGGAAAAAGAGTGAAATGTCTAGAGAAAAAACAGAAGAACACCTGTATAAATATAGTTAATGAATCTTTTAAAACCAAAAAAAAGCTGTAATGCAATTAAGGATTAAGAATGATCAAAACTAGCAGTGCTTAACTATCAATATCAATTCACTGAGTCAGTGTTTGAGAATATCTTTATATTTTGGTTAAGCAAATTGTGTAAATTGCTTTTTTAAATTAAGCCTTTTTCACAAGTACATAACTGAAGAAATTAAACAGTATGACAGCTTGTAATTATGAGAAGCATTGTATTTTCTTTTTATGCTATATATATATTATTGGTAAATATTTTCTGTACCTATTTTAATAGTTAAAAGTATATATTTTAAGGGACTTTTTTTAGTATACTTATGGTGATTAAACGATAAGCCTGTAAAATTTCATTTTGTTAATAATATATGAACAGGTAACAGCTATGGTCTATAGTTTAGTTGAATTATAGACATAAGGCTCCCGTGTGTTTATGTAGGGGTTTAGTTTAAAAAAAACTTTAAAGAGATAAAGGGAAAAAAATAATGTGAATTGGCCAATCCAGTAACGTGAAATCCGTGATCGCTATCAGCCCTAAACAAACCTGACAGAGCACACAGCAGAGGGGAGTACGTCTCACTTCTTGCCCACAGCAGGCGCACTTTTCACTCTTTTTAAACTTCTGTGTGCAGCAGTGAGTTGGAGAGAACTAAGGCGGCATGGGGTGTTTGTTTTTCTTGCTCTCGCGGCACTGCACGTCACTGTGAATGAATCGTAGAAAGACTACATGGAATTCCATTTGCACTGGTAGAATTGAGGGGGAGATGAGTTCTCAGTGGGCATTTCCTTTTTTCTTGCATTGCTATGTGAACGCGCAGTAGTATGGGAGACGGTCAGGCTGCAATGAGGGACTTGAGACAGATCAACAAGATGAGAGGGTGTTCTTGCACGTTATAAAAAAGAAAACAAAGACCCCATGTGAGGAGTTATTTTAATTTCTACACTGTTTTCCTTTCATTTTATTTTGATACTCTTCTGCCAGCTTGTGTAAATTTGATTTTGCCTAAATTGGAAGTGCTACTGTTATTTGCTTCGGCATTTGAAATAGGCAGGTGTATAACAGACATTAGCAAAGAATGTTTGGCAATTAACTGAGCACTAGAATCATGCAGACCTCCAATCCTTCCCAGATCAAAGACCCAGCCCAGCAGTACGTGAGTACCAGCAGGTTACCATGCTGCACATGTTTGACACTCAGCCAGTGCTAGGACTGTCATTCTTCCTATCATGTAATTAGCTTCTGCAGTTTGCTTCATGATCAGTAGATGTTGCTTTACTTGTTCTATCTGCTATATCACCTTTTCTATCTGTTCACCATATGCAGTTTGCTGTAGGAAAGACACAAACCCTGAAAAATTTGCAGAAGTTTCTGCTAGCCACGATAGTTGCTTCACCAATGCATATCATGTCATAAACCTTTGATTAAGATAAAAGTTCTTGTTTCATTGCTTCTCAAGTAATTGTGTGATAAATGGACAGACACAAACCTTAGAATTTTATTTAAAGATAAAACAAAGGAAAAAAACTCAAGCATCACAACTGGGACAAAATCAATTTTATATGTGAAAAATAAAAGACAGGTCTTCATCCAAATCTTGATGACTCTGGGCCTCTGGAAGACAAGGAGGAAAGTGCCAAAGAATGAATGCCACATAGCCATTTGAGCAGCATCCAGAATGGTATACTCTGACTTTGGAATGAGGAGTCATCTCATTTGTTTCATTGGGTTCTATACAGCGAGTGTGACAGTATGACCATACTGTATGTCATCCTCTTTTGAACTTCATAAGTGATTGAAGATTACATAGGTGATGCCTTTACTTTTTGCCTTGTAAATTCAACTTACTCTTTCTTACTGGTAAGACAGACCAGATGCACATAACGGGTCAATCACTTCTTCACATCTTCTCACTGCAGGTCAATGCACTTTTTGCATCTTTCCACTAACTTCTTCATTCCCTGGCAGAAGAAGCTTTTTGTCTGCTCCAGAATCCAGGTCTGCACCTCTTCCTTAACCTTATCATCAGAGGTGAACCTGTGACTGCGTAGAGCCTCTCTTAGTGGACTGCAGATGTGATGGTCACATGGTGCTAGATCAGGGCTGTAAGGGAGATGTGGAAGATGCTTAAGCCATTGCTGTTGCGTTGCTTTCCCTGTTGCTGTTGCCCTATGGGGATGTGTGTTGTCATGGAGCAGTAGGACTGTTATTTGGCAGCATTCCACTACTTTTGATGTGAATTGCAGGTTTCAGTTTCTCTCTTTAAGCATAGCACACTATGATGCATTGGTCATTGATTTTCCGTGTTCCTGAAAATGCAAAAATATGATCCTTCAATGTCCCAAATCATCATGATTTTCTTGGTAGAGGGCTATCACTTGAAAGTTTTTCTTTACTACAGAAGACTGGTGTTTCCACTGCATGCTTTGCCTCTTACTTTCTTGCTCACAGTACTGGACCCGTGTCTCATCTCTGGTGATAATCTGCTCCAAAACACTCAGATTTTCTTCAGAACGTTTCAGGAATTGAGTCGCAACCTTAATGCTATATTGCTTGCGCAGATCAGTAAGCTGTTTGGATTCCCATCTTGTGAAAATTCACAGCACCCCAAGTCATTACTCACTATGGTTTGTGCAGATCCATAGCTGATTTCCAAAATTTGCAGCAACAGTGGACACCATAATCTGTCTATCCTCTGATGAAGGCAGTTGCCATGTCAATGTGGGCTTGTGTGCACAATGGTGATGGTCGACCAGCTCAAGCTTTGACATTTACACCTGTTCTTCCAGCTTTAAACCTTTCTGCCCATTCATAAACTTTTTGTTGAGTCGGGCCGTTTTCACTTCCGTACTAAGACAACACCCTTTCAGTAAGTTTCACTCCTTTAGCCCCCCAAAAAAACTGACTACTGTATGTTTTTCAACAATGGTGCAACCCCATGGCAGAGCATCCATGTTCATTTGACCTTGGCCATAACTAGGGAATCCATTCTCGGGAGGGTTTATCCATTCCTGGGAATTCGGGAATCCCATATGTCATTCCCGGGAATGCCGGGCTCCCAGGGATGACACAGTACACGGGCATCTCACATGTGAACTGTTTTAGAACGGCCGACACTTATCCTTATATATAATTTGATACTATCCGTATGTATGGTGTTCGCAGCAATACCTCGAGCAGCCACAAGAGCAGCGGCCGTGGGAAGGATGCGTAGGAAACGAAGTCACATGACTGACGCGGAACGTAGACTTGCTAATCTGACCACACGTACACAACAAACGGATGAGCAGCGTACGGCTACAAATGCTACTAATTCTGAAAGAAATCGTGCAAATCAGACACAAAGGACAGATGAAGAACATGTGCTACAGAATGCTACTAACGCTGACAAATATCGTGCCAGCCGTGCACAAGTGACTGAAGAAGCTCAAGCAGCCGTAAATGCAGCATGGGTTGAAAGAAATCGAGCAGCCTGTGCCTTGCGGCAGCCGAAAAGATCTATTTTAACCACAAATCAGTGCCATGATAACAAAATCATTTCAAGGACTTAACAAAAAAAATAATTCTTTGCAGAGAAAGTATGGATTTCACAAACGTTGAATTTGTAGCCCGATTCGATCGGGCTCCCAGTCGCTAGTTTTTAATAAAACTACTGCAATATGTTGACACCAATAAAAAAACTAACCTTATCTACAAGCAGTTCGTGCTGTCATACAAGTACATGTATCTAGTTAGTTGCGGTAATAAGAGCGTAGAAAGCACAACGTGTCCAGCGTGCGGTCATCCAGTTGAGAGTGCACATTCGTGCAGAGTAAGCCAGCCCTCTGCCTCCACTGAAGTAGGCGGCACAATCATCAGATACTGATACACTTGTTCTAAACAACTCCCGCGCTTGCCGTTGCTCTGAAACGCTGCCATTTCAGCTTTCACTGATGCATCCATTTTCTTGTCATCATTCTGTGATGGCAAGTTTCTTGGCACAGATAATGCAGATGCAACAGACTGACGCATTGCAATTTCAAGTTGCTGTTCAAAGCTGTTGTCTGACAGACGTCAATGAAGTCTGCCCTGTCCCGGCATTCGTGAGCTGCAGAGTGCAGACTCCTCCCAGTCCACTGTGCTCAATCTTAGTGGGAGCAGGGAGACTGACTGCTGCTGGTCTGTTGTTGACTGAATTAATCGACAACACACTACACTGTGGGCCAAAAAACTGTGCCACTTAATTATTTTCAACTATAACTCTGTTATTTCTTGATCAATTTTTACACTTTTATACGCTATATATGCAAGCTTGGCCGTTCTGGTTTGAAAAATGTCCGGGAATCCCAGGCTCCCAGTAATCAGGAGCCCAAGAATGGATTCCCTAGCCATAACTAGACTAATGGCACATCGCCGCACGGTGTGTATTCTAATTACCCATAAGCCTTGAGCTGAGTGTTGTATTGCATCAGCTTTATATGTTGCAGTTACCACGTAATTTTCAAATTGCCTTTGCTTTTTGATTTACCCTCGTACATGACTGGTCATGGGGCTGCATCATGTTAATCTATCTCTAATTCCATCTCTCTGTCATATAGTGTCTTTCACATATCTGTCTATCTTATAGTGCCTTTCATATTGGTAGGCCCTTCTTTTGGTCTTTCCTGATAGATAAAGGATGCTGTTCTTAAGTTGTCTTTTAACATTTTTTTAATTTATTTATGATGCTTATGGGACTAAGGTGAATCAATCTTCAGCTGGCAAAGATGGTGCTGTCAGACCTCGAGTGTGATTTGCTCAGGATGTTTGTTGGTCTGGTGAAGGCCAGGATTTATTGGGCATACAGATTCTATAAAATGACGTTTAATGTGGAGACTTTTGTAAAAGGGTGGTGTATCCATGAGGCACTGTCTAAACTTCGCAAAAGTTAAGTCAATTATTTGAAATGTTAGATTTGTTTGTGAGGAAATGTGTTGTGTTGTTCTTTGGTGTTTTTGTTATACTGATGGAAAAGATGGATTGACTTTTGGTTTTTAAAGCTGGTTTTAAGATTTCTTTCTCTTTCTCTCTCTCTCTCTCTCTCTCTCTCTTTTTCTTTCTTTCTTTCTTCTTCCTAAAAATAGATAACAGTTATTCTATTCTGCCTTGCTCCCCTCCCAAATGGATTAAATAAACTTGGCCTGCAGCTGCTATGATTGAAGGTCATGAGTCATTAAATGAGAAATCCGGGAGGGGAAGCTTACTCAGTATTCAGTGCCACAGCATTTCCCTACCGCATTTTTTTTTTATTTTTTGGCATGATCAAGATTGCTAGGCAAGGGATTCTTCATTTTTTTATTTATATAGTTATCTTGTTTGTTTATTTGTTTAATTTAACTGAAGCAGATCTCCTGACCACCGAGCAGTTTGATTTAATCTCTTTCAGCCAAGAGTTGATTGACATCCTGTAGCAGCTTGCAGTAATCCGGTGCCCTGTGCTCTTCGTTTTATGACTTCCTGGCCCTAATTCTTGCCTGTCTCGGGTCCCATGTATGATTCACATGGAGCTGTCATTTAAGGAGATGGAGTCTGCCCTCCATATAGAAAGCACCATGACAGTGTCAAATCTGAGACCTCTTCATTCACGTATTGTCTACTGAGGGATAGGCTGTAGTGCCCCCTTGGCCCTGAATTGGATTAAGTGGGTTTGAGAATGTTATGTCATCTTACGGTGCACACTGAGATAGTGACCAATTGAGTTTCATCCACCTGTAAATCGGGTACCTGGATTCCGGTGATAGGACCAACTCTGAAAGCCGGAGCCATCGGAGGCTCATTTAAAGGAACTGTCCACTCACAAATGATATTTGTTTATATGTGGCTTGCCCCCTGTTGTTTTTTGTGATGGCAGAGAAAAAGTTTTAATCTGATGTTTTCATGCAGTATAAAAATAACAGATTTTGATTGATCAGGTGTGAATGGGGACCAACGCAAATACAGTGGGGCCTCGTATTTAGAAATTAATTTGTTTCAGGAAGCCATTTGAACTCTGAATTGTTCAAAGTCTAAATCATTTTTCCTCATTAGAAATAATGGAAAGTGAGTTAATCCGTTCCCAGACCCTAAACAAGACCCATATAATTCGTTCCCAGACATTAAATAATACCCATTTCTGTAAACCTAAACAGAGAATACATATAATTGAAGGTAAAAATAACACAATTAAATGCCCTAAATAAATTAAAACATGAAAACCATAAATAAAATATATAAATACTGTATAATAAAATGAGATTTACATTTACTGTACCTTAGTGAGGGAGTGGTGATGTCCATCCTTCCATTATCCAACCCGCTATATCCTAATTACAGGGTCACGGGGGTCTGCTGGAGCCAATCCCAGCCAACGCAGGGCGCAAGGCAGGAAACAAACCCTGGGCAGGGTTCCAGGCCACCGCAGGGCACACACATACACCAAGCACACAGTAGGAACAATTTAGAATCGCCAATGCACCTAACCTGCATGTCTTTGGACTGTGGGAGGAAACTGGAGTACCTGGAGGAAACACAGGGAGAACATGCAAACTACACACAGGGAGGACCCGGGATGCAAACCCAGGTCTCCTTACTGCGAGGCAGCAGCGCTACCCACTGTGCCGCCCGGAGTGGTGATGTTATTTATATAACCAAACACACCAAAAATAAAGTGAAAAAAGTACCTAAAACACACAAGTGTAACATGAGATGCTTTCACAGCGAGAGATGACTTGGGCACATAAGATGACCTTTACGTTCGCTGTGTAAGCGCCACCTGTTGCTTAATTTTTTCACTGCACATGTAGTTTGAACGTAGAAGCATCGTACGAACTCCAGATCAAATTTGACTTGAATTTAGTGTTCAAACTCTGGTACGTTTGAAGTTAGAATCGTACGGGGCCCCATTGTAATATGAAAACATCCAAGTTACTTATTTTGCACGGATCCAAATGTCAAGTCATCCACTTGTTTGCTCACAACATCCCAATTGCATGTATTTTTATAAAAAAATGTTAAACCACCTCCAAAAAACGCTCTAATGAACAAAAAAGGACCAAACTCGCACTAGTGCATTTCAGTTATCGTTTATGAGCTGTTGTGTCTGTCAGTTTCCCAGTGTATTCCAGATCTTCTCTTGACTTCCACAGCTCCTCGTAACTGCCATTTCTTAAGGACATTTTGGACTGTGGAGATTGCTAGCTAGAAGTAATCAGATGTCTTGTTATAGCCTCTGCAGGCACCAATTACCTGAATTTTCAGATCTTGGCCCATGCTTGTTGAGTGCTGCTCAATGTTTTAGGAGTCAAAAGAATTTGTTCGGCTCATCAGCTGACAATTTCTAATGACAATTCTTGACCAGACCAATGCCCAGTGAGTTTTGGGATTTTATAACTGAAAGCCATACACAAACTCATATTTCAAAATGCACACATTGGACAAGCAAATAAAAATTTACAAGCTTACCCCTCTGGCCTGGGAATCTTTTAGAGCTACACCAGCCTACTGTCAAGAGCATCTTACAAGGGCCAGATTGTTATTTACTTGTATAAATAGCCCTCGGGCCGTCCACTCCTTTGTGTCACGCTTCAGGCTGTAGTTTGCCCACTCCTGTTATATATGATGGTATAAATCATATGTTTTTTGGTTTTTTTTTTCCAGAATCTAGATTTTCTTCTTTTAATACTTTACTGTGAGGTTGCATGGTATACCAGTACTGGAATTTAACCTGTTTAGTCTTGAGCAGAGGAGACCTCATCCAGGTCTTCAAAATCCTCAGAGGCATTGCTAAAGCAAAACCAGCAGAATTCTTTCAACTTAAAGGTGAATCACATACTCGAGGACATTAGTGGAAATTGAGGGAAAATGCATTTAAAACTGAAGGCAGGAAGCACTTATGCAGATTTATGGGAATCTGAAGCAAACTACTGTGTCGTTTAAGTTGAAGCAGAAACCTGGACAACCTTTGAGAAGTATTTGGATGAGGTATTGTGACAGTTTAACTATGAGCTAAAGAAACCGAATGACCTCTGCTTGTCTGTCAAATTTCTGATGTTCTTATTTATTTATCTTTCCATATCTTTGTTTTACTTTTTTGAAGTATACTTTAGTGCCATGACCCTGGAACAAACTACTGAGACCTGGAGTTGAAGCTGAAACTTTGACAATCTTTAAGAAAAAGCTGGATGAGATATTGGGACAGCTTCGCTATCGGCTAAACAAACAAACTTGAATGGTCTCCCTTTGGTTGTCAACTTTCTTTTGTAAAACTAGGGGGTTTCACTTGCCAACCCCCAACGGCCTACGCTACACACCAGTCACTTTGCGTCTCTGCCGCTCACATATTTGGATTTTACTTTCACCAAACAACAAATCTTTTAATTCTCGCGGATACACTTCTTCATTGGGAAGAAACACTACTAATCCTTGATGGCAACATGAATTAGACGATCTACAAGTCTCCGACTTAAAGTTTAAATCCAAACAATATATTCGCTCTCTTTTCGCTATTCTCTTATTTCACCTAGTAATAATTTCCATTTGTTTGCACTAATGCGATTTTTACTATAAATTTTTTTTTGAGACTTTCGAATTTTCGTACTTCCATTATCTCTAACCTGCTCTGCATGTGTACTGCGCCAAATTTTTTTGAATTCTTTACGACGTTCTACTTTGTCATCTACTCTTTGTCTTTTATTTTCAGCCGCAGGCCTGGTTAAATCTCTTGGTACAAAGTCTTGCCTTGCAAGATTTGAAAGTATCTCTCTGAAAAAGTCACGTCTCGTCCCAGGATTTTTTTTTATTATAATAGATATTGTAAAATAGTTACTTCTGGAATAATTAGTGCACATTGTAAACAAAGTGAATTAACTGAAGATGATTTCTCTCTCAAAGTATGAATGAATCATTTATTTTTATTTGCCTTGATGAAATATTTTCCTGTGTTAAAGTTTTAAAATATGTGGGAATTTTAAAAAATAGGTGGGGTATTTTAAATCCTTTCCAAGATTCAAGTCCTATACAATGACAAAATGTGGAAAGGGGGGGGTTAAAGCTTTTTGTAAGCTCTGTGTATACGTCACAGAAATTAAAGCTTTGGAACCTGCAGATAATAGGAAAAGGCCAGTAAGATCCTTTATTCTGATCCATTTACTACAATGCAGGTCTGTGTCCCTGATTTTTGCAGGAGAGTCATGGGGGTCTAATATTGCGAACACATGTTCTCATACTATTTGGAGCTCCGATTTATGACATTTCACCTTTCTAATTCAGGGCATTCACATGGATTTCTGGTCAGACTATTCAGAAAAATGTGTAGTCGCTGTTGCTTTGTTACTTGGTCTGCAAAAAATAAACAGATATAAATGACATTTTCATGGAAACAGCAAAAAAAATATTAAATGTGTTATCACTTTATTCAGAAAGCACGTCAACCACAAAATGGTATTTCTGCCCAGGTCATATGTTTTATTTTCCACAATTACCTAAGGTGAACGGTCAGCGTTACATCACAACTTGGGCAATCCGGGTAGCTTTGTTTTTACCAAATTGTCTGACTTATACAACTGAGTTCATAGTGTGTACAACTTGTATTTATCTTTTGTCCGAGAGCATGTGAACGCAGCATGAGGCCTTGTCTACCACTGAGGATGCTAATGTCTTCCACCTGCTGTGGGTTCCCTTGGATCAAAATGGCAGTGATGCCAAGCACCACCAGAGATCTCTGAGAAATAAAAGAGAATGTGAAAGGTTTAGTAAAACATCTGCTGTGGTTTTAAGAAGGTCTGCTTCATTTAGTTGAGTTGTATGATCCACAGCATCAAGATTAATGATTTTTGTCAGGGGCAAAGCCATTCACAACCTGAGCACTGTTTTACTTGCCTCTGCAGCCAGTGACATCACATATAATCCATTTTACTAGTCTCTGCAGCCAATGATGTCGCATATAATATTTAATCCATTTTACTTGCCTCTACAGCCAATGACGTCACATATAATATTTAATATATATGTCTGATGTTGTTTTTTTTTTTTTTTGTTTCCTCCAGCGCCAGAGAAACAAAGGGGATGAACCGGGACGGTGCCCCTGGAAAGTCTCCTGAGGAGATGTATATCCAGCAGAAAGTGAGAGTCTTACTCATGCTGAAGAAGATGGGATCAAATGTAAGTCAGAAGAGCATGTTAGTATTGTAAGGAAGCAAAACAAATAGGATAAAGCTGCACTCATGTCCTGTGGGAATTTTTGGAGTTGCCATTGATGACATCACACTGTCCCAATTAGCTGTTTTCACTTGCATTTCTGTTTCGACTTTTGGGAGAATGTGAGATTCCTGTTTTTTTCCTTCTTGATCCTAATAAAAATAAATTACAGATTTAGCTAATTTTTTTTTTCCATTTGAACAAGAAGTAAAGAAAAATATGTTTACTGGATATTGCATCATTCCAGATACAAAGTGACTGCCAAGTCCTATTTCTGGCTGAGCGAATTATAATTTTTTAATCTGCTGAAATAACAGTTAACGGTTATTTCCAGATTGTCCCTCTCGGAAGTAATCCTTGAAAAGGGTGTTGACATTAAATTTTCCATGGAAAAGCTAATTTTCCACCTCAATTACGAAAGTACATGAATGTAGCTTTAGAACAAGAATGGAAAGCAGTAAAGAGTAATTGATGTTCCTTTTTTTCTAGCTGACCCCCAGTGAGGAAGCCTTTCTACGAAACTATGCTGGAGTTGTTCATAGTCAGCTGAGCCAGCTCCCTCAACATCCCATTGACCAGGGTGAGCAAATCACTTTAGTGCTACTGATTGTCTTTCTTCGTTTATGGATAATTTTATGTTTTGTTATATCACACATGTTACATTTCTCTAAAGAAATACTGTGTCTAACAGTTTAGATATCTGTGCCCTAAGCCACCAAGGAAAAATGAAACTAGGAGGGGTGTAATGTAAAGTAATTACTCAGAAATACTGAAATAGCAAGAAGGATAGTAAAGGTTTATCATATTCATGTGATTTAGGGCCCGATTCTTTAAAAAAAAAAAAAAAAAACAAACCAACCTTTGGGTTGATTCTTGTCATTTCTTGTTTTTCTAATTTTAAACAAACATTGTTTCCTTTTCGAGTTATTTTAGGCCAGCTAGCATTCATCCATCTGAGCAAAAAGAAATGACCTGCTAACATAGCAGTAGAAGTTAGCACAATAGAATATTTATTAAGCACCAGTGCTCCATCTGAAAGAATTCTACTATTGGGATGGTAATGACTTAGGCCTCATTGTGTAAATGTTTTAACTATCACTTGACTTGCATATGACCTTCTGGAGTCTAAAGTGCTTGGTTATAAAAAATTAAGAGCCGGCTGTTTTGTCACAGTTGTTGTTGATTCTGTCTCAGAAGGTTTGGATTTCTGCCCAGTCAATGCTGGTACCCTCAAACACCCCCAACCAGGTACACTACTTTCCTTCCTACATTCCAAACATCATCAGGTTGGCAACTTGAAATTATCCTGTTGTTGTATGTGTTAGTAAGTGCACCCTGTGATGGACTGACAAGCCTTTTAGGACTTTTTCTTGGCTAGCCCCTGATGCTGGCAGAGTGGGCTTTTGCTCACCAAGATCATGAGTTACACTACACTGTCATGAGATATCAGACGGATGAGCCTCTCTTGTTTTTGTTAGGTTGGAAACAGCCACATTCCTTATTCCTCATTGTTGCATTCATATACACTGTATTTCTGGGTGAGTTCTCATTGGCTGTCAGCTCCCATGTACACACAGCCCACCCTTGCAACTAAAAATAAATGTCAGGGTGAGATGCAGACTCGTTGGACTGAGTCGCAGGGCATATCAGACTAGATAACTTCAGCTCACATGAGCATACCGTGACTGCCTCCAACTTGCTAAGAATTATGCAAATTAGGTCTACAACTGAAAATCGATAGAAAAGTTGTGCAATATTAGAATGTGTAAAAGGAGATGCAAAAAATGTAAGCGGGTTGGGGCACCACTAGGTGACCCCCGTATAATTAATGACAAAAAAACAAAACACAGAAAGCACACAATAAATGCCGAGACATCTTTTCAGACAGGAGTTCCTAGTAGAACTGTCTCAAAATGGCCAAACTGCTGGCTATATGGCTTCCAGGCAGGAAGGGTGGGTCCAGTGTCGTTGGAGGTGGAATGGCTGCCAATCTTCCATTCTGCAAAGGGTCGTATGACAGAAGGCATTAGCAAACAGCGCCAGCCCTTGATTCGGTGGATAACTACCATCACCAGAATCCCTTACGCTGACAGGGGTCTTAAGCTGGTTCAGGAAGTGCATACAGGGATGGGTGAAATTTCCATCAGCAATGGGGGACATTTGAAAGTTGATGTGTACCGTAAACCAATCAGTATTTTAAGTTTGACTCTCACCATCCGCCAGAGCACAAAATAGGTGTCATCAGGACTCTACAACACAGAGCAAACACCATACCCACAGACAAAGTGGCCAGGGAAGCAGAAGAACATCATATCAAAAAGGCCCTGAGTAAATGTGGTTATCCCAGCTAGACTTTTGTCAAAGCAGGGAAGACACTTAAAGAATGCTCTAAGCAAACCAGGAGAGAGGAAGGACAACTGCTGCCTAAGCGAAAACCTTTGGTGATCCCTTATTTGTCAGGAGTATCGGAGCAGCTGAGACTCATTTTTTCAAAACACCAGGTCTCAGTGGCTTTCAAACTCCAAAACACGATACAGCAAAAATTGGTTCGCCCCAAGGATCAGGTGCCCCGGCACAGACAGAGTAATATAGATTACGCAGATAAGTGCCAAGAGGATTGCCTGTGAATCATACATCAGCGAAACCGAACAACCACTGGCGAAGCAGATGGCACAACAGAGAAGAGCTACCTTGTCAGGCCAGGACTCCACAGTCTATTTACATCTACAGGTCAGTGGTCACTCTTTCAGTGATGAAGATGTGCACATCCTGGACAGGAGGGAACGCTGGTTTGAACGAGGAGTCAGAGGCCATTTACGTGAAAAAGGAACGACCATCTCTGAACTGAGGAGGGGGCCTAAGGCTACATCTTTCACCATCTGACAATGCGGTGATTGCAGCCATTCCCCAACTCTCTGTGAATGGTACTCATGGCCATTGATCAATGGACAATTTGCATATCATTGATCACACGACCCATTGTTAGTCAATGGTGCTGGTTTGGTCATTAGGCCAAGGTACTGTTTATAAGGTTGGAGAAACCTGCAGTCAACTGAGACTGAGGAAGTCACTTGGATGAGTGATGAAACGTATCGGGGGGGGAAAAAAAAAACTATGTCCAGATGAACAGAATCAACTTTCTAGAATTTCCTTACCTGGAATTATTGAGCATGCATTGAGACACATGGATGGGTGGTTTGTTAAATACTGCTTGTTGTAGAACCATAGAAAGCTTCATCTATACCAGAGGTGCTAAACTTAGTTTTTTTTGAGGGATGAAAACATCCCTTTGTTCACCCCACATGGGCAGAAATTTATCAACAAATAACAGCCCACACACTTATTTATAAGCAAGACACATGGGTACCTCTGTGCTCATCACAGTTGTATGTTCTGCCTTGCGACTCTCTTCAGACCGTCTTCACTCTTTATTAGATTTTCTTTTCTTGGTCATTATGGCAGGTTAGAAAAGTCAGAACCAGCTACAAGACTGAAATCAGCGTCAAGTGAAAAAATGACATCCAAGTTTAAAGTAGAGTGACAGTGCTGGGTCAGAATTGGTAGCTAAAACAAAGTACATTCATTTACACCTGGATTACTGTGTGTGTGCATGACAATTAGATGGCACTTGACCACATTAACAAACTGATGTAAATGTGCTGGTGATGGACCACACAGACCACATTCAGAGTTAGTCAGAAAAAGATACATTTAACACAGTGGAAATTCAGATGCTTTTCTGTCCACATACAACAATTCAGTTTGCGGAAAAGGCAAAAGAATCTGCAGGATGGTGGCAGAAGTCAGATAAGCTGCAGAAAGGTGGTCGGCACTGACAGCTGTTTTGGTTAAAAAAGTGAGAAGAGAGTGTGAAGTCGAGCTACAGTCTCCTTTATGAGAATGTTACATGTTTGGCATCATGTTAAAAACACTAAAGCTTACTTTAGACAGTCTGGTATGTCACCATATTTTCACTTTTCCCTGATGAATCATTACAAGAAGCCAGTCCCCTTAACCACAGGGTAGGATCTGTGGTGCTGTGTGCTGCGTAAATAAGAGCCGACAATGGAGGGCGATTTTAATGTCAGTTGTAAATTTAATCCAGCTAAATTACATATAGATGCAATGTATATGTAAAGCACACATTAATAGGCTTCTTTGAGAAAACTAACAGTCTTGGTGCACTGTATGTAACAAGTTTTGAATATCAATAAAACAACCACTTTAAAAAGGTTCAGTTGCTGGATGTGCCTCGCGGGCCGTGAGTTTGGCACCCATCATCTAAGACTAACTCGCTTTATTTTGCTGCAATAGATGCTGTTACAGAAACTGACAACACTATGTCTTTAAGAATTGTTCTGACAAAGTCAGACTGCATTCATTACTTATACAGTGTTAAATTATAGTGTCATGGTATAGGGTGGTCCAGATCTAATTATGCAATTTTCATTACGCTATAACTTATTTTTATTACATAGAAAATCACCCGAAAAATCCCAGACCATCTAGAAGTGTGCGAACTGACGACATGAAGAATCGTCTTTGCACCAAACTGGAATCTTCCTCACATAAATCAGTCATCCAGACGATCTGGATCTGCATAATTAGATCAGGGCCACCCTGTATTTCACAAATCCACAACTGTGATTTTTTTTTTTTTTTCTCTCTCTTTATTAATGGCCTCTGCATATAGCTAACAGTACCACCAATCCATCCAAAGTGTAATAAGAAGTGTCCATAATTTTTGCATTACAAATACATTATAAGTGAGTTAAAAATACATGTATTTTGAATCTATATAGAGTACTCTTCAGTCTATTAGTATGGTATCCACTAGGGGGAGCTATTTTTACACAAATGCTGATTGGCTTGGCATTTGGTTATGCAGGAACATGCAGATCGTCCAACAGTAACTCACTAAAATGAATTAATAATCGCATCAAGGCAATTAATAAACTATTTAGATTTTTAATCAAAATATGGATGAGAAAATAATTAATAGAATTATAAAGTCAAGTACTGACAAGTAGTAACTTTTTATATTTCAGTAGAAAAAAATAACAATGATTAGGAAAGCAAGCAGGCAGACATACAGCAAGTACTGTAATAAGGTCTGCACATCATTAAGGATTCTTCACCAGCAATTCATTGGGGACTGTTTTTTTAATATGCATATGTGTGTGGTCATTAAAACTCTACAAATATACGCATGTTTTATTTGTGTGTTTATGTAACTAAATAATCAATAGATTGGTAATAATCTCCCAACTGTTTGCTAATCTGCTTATTGATAACCTGACAGCCATAATCCTTACAATTGTCAAGTTAAATAATGTAGAAAAAGTATAGTTGATGCTTTTAAGTAGCATCTGCATGTACTCTTTGAAAGTGTAATATTTAAATCCTCTGTAATGCATCTGTGAAATCAACAGAAGGGATTTAACCATGACGAGTATCAGTAGATATGGAGTGAGCAACACCAGCATTCTCTGGAGTACAGGAAAGGAAATGTTTCCACTTCGAGGATTTGCATGTAATGCTGATGTGTGAAAACAATCACCTTGACTGAGTTACTTAAAGCAGACAAATAGCAGAACCATTGATCTAACTATCACAGATTCTTTTTCAATTTGCTATGCCCAGCAAGAAATGATGACCATTTTTCTACATTATAAAAATCTTTTCTCTTTCTGGACTTTCCTTGAAGCATCATGAAGGGGTACTGTGGGACTGCTGAGGGGTGGATGCTGCAGAGTAAAGTGACAGCCATATTATACAGTTTTATGGAAGATGAAATGCAATTTTAAAAGTCATGTAATCATAAGAAATTTTTTTTTCTCACCCATCACTACAAATCACATAGACTAAGTAACAGATAAAAAAAAAAAGATCATTTTTGAGACTTCCTTAGGGGTGGTCCTTGGCTAGCTGCTTTTCTCACAAAGTTAATGAAAAACAAAACTGCTTTGGTGAATTTTATCACTTCAGCACCATCAGCCAGAGACACAGCGTTGATTCATGCAGATGAATGAATTCTTCAGAATCGCACCTTAGTCACCATTTACACTTGTGATCGAAGAATTCCAGCCAAAGGATACACTTTTTTTTGTCATTCTTGTGCCAGTCAATTCCAAACATTTAAAGTTCTAAAGGATACCATTATATGTTGCTTACCTCATTTAGTTTGTTCTGATGGCTAAGGAAAATATTTAATCATGTTTTTGTGGAGTATGTAGATAACAATTCTAAAATAACAGACATTTGTGGTGACCAATGCGAAGCAACAGCAAACATTATCAAAAAGTCTATGAAAAAATCTTGTCACTCTCGTTGCATAATCCACATGTCACATGCATGCATTTTTACTAAAATATTGTTAAATGAACCACTTCCAAAAATTTTCATGAACAAAAATAGAACACTTTCAACCACGACTGAACATTTTAAATAAAGACCTGCCCTCCATAATTACATTTGTATTCATATCCATAAGTTGTGTACTTTAGGACTTTTTGTCAGCGGTCTGTGTAACTGCACAAGTGAAATGATCATCCGCTCCTTGAAGCATCTCAAATATGTGTAAGTATAAGGTGTATTCTCTCCCTGAGAATGTTTTCACTCACTTTTCTGTAAAGTTTAATCTTTAGTTGTACTCGTCTCTCAGTGCACTTTGCAGTATTGAAGTGAAATGTTAGCCAGTGAATAAGCAGTTACTGGACTGGACTCCTGACTAATGAATGAGGTGTGTCTTTAGTTTAAATTCCCAGTCACATTTCAGTTTATTCTGTTTTCCTCCACAAGAGCATTTTCTGGATATTGTTGGGACATTGTGAGCATACGACTGGATTTCTTGACATGTGGATTATGTGATGTCATTAACCTGATATTTTTGATATTGTTTGCTGTGCACCATAGACCATGTTTGTAACCTGCTTCCTAGCGATTTTATCCTTTTGTTGCTTCAATTACTTTTAATCTAAAGGGCCTTTCACACTAACTAGCACTCCAGCGTGGACAGTATCCCAACGTTGTTCTTATCCTGGTACAAACCCACACAGCTCTTGACTTTCACACCAGGTTTCACAAATGTGGGTTGACTCTGTCAGTAAGTGAAGAGAAAGCACAGCTTGAATGATTCATTCCTTCATGTTCTGAACTTGCTAATCCCAATATAGAACCAATCTGAAGATGCCAGTCAGCCTAACAAATCTATCTTTGGGACAAAAGTGGTGTACAGGGAGTATGTGCAACATGCACAGTGCCTTTCAAATAAGGATTTCACTGTACTTTGTACATGTGACAATATTGACCCTTTACATATAAAATCAGAATGTCAAATTTTAAAATTAACACTCAACAAATTTCATTGCACTTTATAGTTCAAGTGAACTTGTGCCTTTCTGTAGATGGCGCCTGAGTTAATGCCAGTAATGTGCCATTTTAGCCATCATTGTTTCAGTATTAAAATAAGCTAGGGGAATTTGCATCATTATCTCTTTTATCCATTTTTTTTTTTTTTTTTTTTTTGCATATTACAGATTTATTTATGTCAGGTTCATGTATGGGTGATAATGTGTGGAAATTATTAACATGGGAATACAATCAAAACAACTATGAACAACAACTAATAAAAGGCAGAGAAGAAGCACCAATGGAAGGAGCTGTTGCCTTCCCGTCCCACGCGCCGCTGATTGTTGCTGCATGCTGCTTCACACTTGCTCTCTCCTCGTTTTCGTTCCCACCCCCAGCCGTGATCTCTGTGCTCGGCATTAATAAGTATAGCATTGGTGAGGGTGCACGCTGACTCGATTATCCAGGCGCCTAGAGCTTGGCGCTAAGGGTACCTCTGGGAGAGCAGTCGGCTGCAGTAGAAGAGTTTCTATGGCAACAGTAATAACGGTAGGTACATCTAGTCTCCCGCAGCCCCGGAGGCAAAGCTGAGAAGGGAAAAAAAAAAATGTGCAGCGCCCCTTCTAGTGCAGCGAGCGCATGCAGAGTGCTAATTAGCAGCTGGTTGAGGCACAGAGTTTTTCAACTATTACTTGAGAACCTCTGTTCTGCCATCTGAGGATTTCCTAACATTGTAAGTAAAACACTTGCAAGTATTGTGTTACAGCTGCGATGTAGAGTAATCCATTTATTTTGACAATAGGACACTGTTAGAATATGTTGACTTATCATAAGTCACCATTTGACAAGCCTTTCTAAAGATGGTGCTGCCAAGTTGCCTGCTGCAGGCAGGTAGGAAATATGGCAGCAGAGACCGAGTTACAAAATTATATTAGCTTGTCTGATGGACCAGTATCCTGTGAAAGTTAGGCTCTAACTTTATCCTGCCAGGACTGACTGACTTTCTTTGTTATCCTGTACTGGAATGAACACCTTCAAACAAGTAAGAAAATGCAAGCAGAGCGTAACATTCATGAGCATTAGGAGAGCTGGTTTGATAGAGCATTTCATCATTTTCTAGTCACTTTATCAAAAAGTATGTTATCAAATTTTGTTTATTACATATTTTTCTATCAGTGGATCATATTCAAAAATGACAGTAATTATTAGAGTGTATTTACATGTACTAGTAATGTACATAAGTTTTTAAAACCATCCTACAAAATCATGATGGTGAAATTGATTTCATAGACAGCAGATTCTAACTCAAGTGATGAAAAGATTCCTGTGCTGCTGTTAGATGTTGGATGTGGAGGGTCTGTGGCTAATTGTACTTTTACTTTTTTCAAAGTACCATCAAATGGAGATTTAAAACCTGTCCTGAAGTCTCAAATTGAAATTGTTGGCTACGTCTGATCATGATAGATACCAGATTATTGTGGCGCTTTGCAATAAATAATACTGTCAAAAAAGTTCTGAATCCCTATAGTCTTTAGGCTATGTAGCCATTAGGTGTGTGTGTTTTTTTTTTTTTTGGTAATGGAAGTATGCAGCATATGTTTACATGTTCAGTAACTGTAGGATAAAGTGTCTGTCAACCATCTTTCATTTTTATATAAGTTGCTTTTATTTTTTATTTTACGGATATGAACGCCATATCATTTAACTGCTTAGATTTCAAGAAGTCTGAGAGGTGAGCTGCAGTAACTGAGGTTCACACAAGAGGCTGTGCAGCTGCATGGATGAGCGAGGGATGAATCAGAAGTGGGCAGTTAACATATAACAAGACCTGCCAGTGCATTCCGGTACAGTAAGCGTGGTTATGAATAAATAAAAATATAATTACTACCATATTGAATGAATAGAGAGTATCATTATTAGCAAATTAAAGAAATACACACTCGTCTCATGTCATACCTTCCTTATATATGGTAATACTCGGCCATCCAGCATCCTGCTTTAGTGGCCACGACTACAGGTTTCACTGTTTTGCTTTCAGATGTGGCTGTCAAACAAGTAAAAGAAAGAAATATACAAGCTGAAATAACCACTCTCAAGGTAAAATTGACACAGCAAACTAATTCATGTTGAAGTTACACAGAATGTGATCTGTTTTCTGATAGATGAGTTCAAATTTGCTGTTGCTTTTCAAAGGGAGATTTTGACATTATAAAAATTTATAATGTACACTCTGGTCAAGATATTTCCATGAAAACTGAACAGTTCCAACAAATTTTTTGAAGGATAAATGTGCCATATTTCAACAAAATGGGTGCACTAGGTGCCAAGTTGTTTCATGCAGAGAAACAGACAAGTTTTGGCTATCACAGTAGGTGCTTTTTCTATTATATGCGAATGCACCTTAAAAATGGACAGATAGACCAGCATTGAGAAAAGAAAAATAATATATAAAAACACCCGGTGGTTTTGTTGAATGACATCATGGATCAT
Organism: Polypterus bichir lapradei; assembly: GCA_026402145.1. Taxonomy (NCBI): domain Eukaryota; kingdom Metazoa; phylum Chordata; class Cladistia; order Polypteriformes; family Polypteridae; genus Polypterus; species Polypterus bichir. The sequence goes on along the minus strand of JANRMT010062816.1, from coordinate 4,056,163 downwards.
TGTTTTTTTCTGTTCAATAACAGTTCTGCAGTTCTGTGTTTTTTTTAGTTTTTTTATATATAGAATATCTGTATACATTTACAGGATGTAGCATGTGTGCTATGCTTCCCGTATGTCACTTGCTTAACATGATATCATTTAATCAGTTATTCATTTTGGGAAAAGAAGAGAAACAAGGTTATTTTTTTAAATAAAGATATCAATTGGCAAATTGTAAAATGTTTGCCTACAACACCCTTCATACTACAGAACTTTTTTCAGTGATTTTTCAGTCATTTGTATAATGTTAGCAAGTCTGGGGCAGTCGCTGCATACTTTTTGTAATGGCTAGTCATGTGATTTGACATCCCAAGCACCTTAGTCAACCCTGTTTGTGATGCATTTTAAGAAAATGAAACGTTGTTAGCCCTTACACACACATACACCTCCTATTTAAGATGACCAGTGAGCCCTCATCTAGACTCACAATGCATTTCCTGAGGAAAGAATGAACATGATTGTTTTGCACTGTACAAACAGAAAAGTGGCCTTTCTGTCTGAGGTCATGTTTGTCGTACCTCTACAAAATTTGAAGGGCAGAGATTGCAGCTAAACTTGCCATACCTAGAAAGCACACATATAGCACCAGCACATTATTTGGCTGACAGCCAGCAGTGAGCTTGCCATACTTTGGAAATTTAAAAGTGTTCCGGAGTCGTGTAATTTGTCATCCCCTGCGAAGTTGTTCTGACATCCCCCTCAAGGTTACGAAATCAGCAACTGCAGTTGTCAGCTTTGACATTCCTTCAACTCAAACTTGTGAAATGTAAATGCACTCAAGATATTGCATTGTATGAAATTCCTTTCATGCAACAAATGTAGTTTTTTAAATTATTGTGTGGGTGATGAATTTAGTGAGATCTTCACTTCAGGAAGTCCAGCTTCCTGCCAGACTTTATTTCCAGTAACAGTCATTTTCAGACTGTTAAACATTACTTAGGTGAAATTATGGTGCATACTTTGTTGAATTTTAAGAACATTTAGCAGTCAAAATAGTATTAAAAATCTTTGTCTTGAGCTCAGTTTGCAGACAGTAGTCTGCCGGGTTTGCAGTTTAATCTCTCCATTTCTCTTTTTTCTTGGCATAAGTAAGTTGCTCTGTGATTTGTAATCATTAAGGATGAAGGAAATAAATATAAATTTATTAACAGCCCATAGTTTAGACTCGTGATTTAGTCTAAACTAAAGGACCCAATACATTACCTTCAAGTAAGATGGAGGCAGAATTTTTTTCCTCGACTGAGCTGACAGCTGTCAGGGAATGGGGGCTGGTGTGGTTAGCCATCTTATTGGTGATGTAATCTGGCTTCCAGTAGTTGCTAGGAGATTGTGGTAAAGGTGCCCTTGCTGTGCTTATGTTTCTGTAAGCGTGGTCCAAAGAAAGTGCTTGGGAGATCGTCAAGGCTGATTAACTTGCAGGTGCTGTGCGAGCGCTCTAATGCTATTAGATTTAGAGTTTCTTTTTTAGTAAACACACATGGAGGAAGGTGCTAATGAGAAATCTTAGCAGCTCGACTGTACTGCATATAGATCTGTTCCTATGTGTGTACACCCATAGGTTTCCAGTGATCACTCCTCACAGGCACTTGACATTTCTGTGTATGTGTGTTGATTCACATTTCTACACAAAATATTAGCATGTAATCACACATGCTAATATTTTCATATGCCATGTGTTTTACTGTGGAACAGTCCTAGGGTGTCACAGTTCTTACATTTAGACTCTTTGTTACATAGACCTGAACAGGGCGTCCTACTTTACCACTGTGGCCTTGCCACATTGTCACAAACGTAAAGCTGCAATCTACAGCTCCACTTAGGGCCGGTTTATGCTTCACGCTCAGAACACGTATGTGCTGGCATCATGGCTGCCATGTGTTCCCAGCTTTCTTTTGACGCATCCTCTGAGCACATCCTAGGAAATTAACACGACACGTGCGCGAGTTGCAGTACCAAATATGCGTGGGATGTGTGTGTATGTGTGCAAATTTTGGTATGTTACAGCGGCATCATTGTTAACTATCATCATGTAACAGCAGGCTTGCAGCTCCAACAGGATCAATGTGCTTGCTTTGATGTTTCATGAATGGTTCAATGCGATAAAGCAAATCATCAAACTTAAATGCTGACATGCAAATGTCGTCATGGTGCCTTTCTCCATCCATTCCTCTTATAGGCAAATACAAATGTCACGTATTCCCCATCTTAATGATGCAATACATTTAAAGGTTTCACATACTATCTTGACATTGTATGTCGCTCTTGCCATCTCTCTGCCGTCTATTTTTAACATCTTTCTCTCCGTGGTGTTTTCTCGCATTGACACCTGGTGGAATCCTCAAGATTTACTTAAAGTACGCACGTAAGTATAGACAGTACACTGCTTGCATAGCAGCAGCATCCTCAAGCTCATGCGTTCACATAGCGTTGCATATATACCAAGGGTTATGGTCACCGTCAGAGATGCTCATCCACTTTTTTATATGTATGACCTCAGGTGATAATATAGAACACCAAAACAAGTTTACCCTTTAATTCATGCACTAACTACGCTACCTGTCAAAAAAAGGTGATAGAATACATTTGAATATATTTGATATGTGTTTTCTTGTGTCTATCCTCAGCGTTTTACCTACACTTTTTTGGTGTTGCTGTGTGTCACAACCTGTCTTGCCTGGCACCCCCTTTTTTTTGATCACATTCCTTTAAAGCCTTCTTCTCAGACTCTGGTCACTTTGAGGTACCTTGCTTGCCTCCTGTCTGCATTTTGACATTTAGATGGGCCCTTATTACTGGCAGTGAAAACATTAATATTCTTGGGGAATAACTTCCCATGTTTGAAGGTGACTCTCAGGGGTCCTACCTCAGTTGCATTTGACTGAGTGAACAGTGAAACTGACCAATCAGATTACTCTGAGGGACCAGACATACATGTGCAGACATTAGAGTTTTAGTTTAGTTGCCAACTTCAGATTTTGATCTTGTCTGCAGACTGTGTCAGTTTACATGACTGAAAATCACTGGGCATGGCACATTTTGCAAATGAGTTCGTTAGACTGAGTCACAGACTAGTTGGACTGAGTTGCTGGGCATACCACATTATGTGACTGGCTTTATGAGAACACGCCGCCAGCTATCCCGGCTTGCTAATATTATAGAAATGAAAGCTATGACTGAAAATCTCATTAACATTGTCATGACTTTTAAGATTCCTAATGTGCCTAAACTAGAAGCAAAGTAAAATGAGTGTAACAAATCATACCAGTACAACTTGGTACCCAATGTGCCTAGATTACCAGGTAGTTGTTTGTTATAAGCTGATTGATCTCTAATCCTTCACAGACTCTGAATGGAGTGGATGGAATAAGAGATCTTGGGCTTCTGTATTAGTGTATTCTGAGTGTAGGCCTCCATGATGCATCTCTTCGAACAATGGAAATTGTAATATAGGGGCTGACCCTACTCTCATGTTCAAGCCTTGTGCCTTTTCACCAATCCTGGCTAGGCACTACTTGTGTCCTTGAATCTTCTACCAACTCTGCATTTCCCTCATAGCCCTGGACCAGGACAGACTTGTTTTTTTTTTGTCCTTGCAGATTGATGCCCTTTGATTAATATGGATGTAGAGGTCCCTGTTTCTTAGTTTATACTGATTTCTCAGTAGAACAGATTACAAGGAATGTTTTTCTTCTATTGAAAATTATTCTAAATACTGTACATGCTTTATTCACTACAAAGCTATATATATATATATATATATATATATATATATATATATTATATGTCAAATATTAAAGCAAGTCATGGCAAACTGTTAAAAGGTCTGTCCTCATGACACCATGTTTAAACATTTGACATGTAAAACAAAGTAAGCTTATTGATTTTCATTACATTCTCAAACACTCTTAATTCAATTCTGGCTCATGGGGGGCTGGAGCCTATTCCAGCCACACTGGTGTAAGCAAGAAACAACACTGGACAGGGAGAAACAAAGAAAGAGCTTGCCACTGTGTAATATGTCACCCTCTCAGTTGCAGTAAAAGTCAGAGGCGCCCTGTTGGTCATTTTGGCAGAAGCACTTGTGATTTAGTGCAACTGGTTACGCCTTGACTTACTGATTCAGAGGCACTGGGTTCATGGCCAGCCTTGTCTGTGTGAAGATGTGAAACTGAAGAGAAAAGGGCCCTGAGTGATTTGTGCCTGGTAACATTAATTGATGTTCACTCTGATTCACACCTCATTCCCTTTCAAGGGCTTAGCTGGTCTGACCCTTTATAGACTGAAAGGCCTGCCTTGCCTAGCGTGTCTTGCAGGTGAGAGGTAAAGGTGAAGAAGCCACGCAAAACTGTACCAGCATTTAGTGGGCAGGGTAGATGTGGACTTTACACAAGCCTTCAGTAATAAGCACAAATGTAAAATTCTTTACTGGGTTATGAAAACCAACACAGTGTATAATTATTGGTTGTAGCACAGTCTGATTTGGCAACACATGAGTCCATAACCACATTTGCCATTCAAAGCATTGTGTTAGCAGTACCGAAACCCACTGATAATCAATCACTTATATCACTTAAATGAGACGTTATATTAAGGCTCTCTGCATAATCAAGGACCCTTGTCGTCCCCTTCGATATCTCTTCAGATCCCTTCAGCTACAGTATGAAGCAAATAGTGTAGCTTAAGGATGTAAATGTGTCAGAGCAGTTAGTTCATATCCTCAAGCAGTAGTGTTTTAAACATAGCCACCCTAAAAATACAACTTTCTATGCAGACAGCTATTGCATTCTATCCTGTGCATTTGTTTTATGTTCCTTGCCAACTGCTGAAAGTGTTGTTGTTTATATCAGTTTACTTTAAGGTCAAGAATTTTAAAGTATAGGCGGAGTGGCGGCTCTGAGGCTAGGGATCTGCACTGGCAATCAGAAGGTTGCCAGTTCGAATCCTGTAAATGCCAAAAGGGAATCTGGTCTGTTGGGCCCTTAATCTGCAATTGCTGAGCGCTTTGAGTAGTGAGAAAAGCACTATAAAAATCCAAAGAATTATTATTATTATTATTATTATTAAAGTACTTTTAGCCTATAGCAGTAATACTGAAGTTGAGGATTATTAAGGGCACTGCAATGTATTTTTAAACACTCTGTGATTTTGAGCGTCTAAAGAAGTGTAATTGCTCAAACTGTCAGTACCTGGCTTGATCCAAATAAAGCAGTTAACCTTTTTAAGCACTAACTTCTATTAGTATTGCCATGCATACTCATTTTAGTTTTATATTTCAATCACAAAATCTCAATTTTTGTTAGGATTTACATAAGTTCACTTTGTCATCATGTTTTTTATTATATATTTTGACATTTCAGGTTCTCATTAGTATTTTTGTGGAAATGATTTCAATCCTTTCAAATTCTACTTTTGACTGACTTTGTTTTGAAACTGTTGAATTATTTTCATGTCTTCTTGCATCACCATTTTGGATGTCCATGAGCACCTCCTATTTATTTATTTATTTAGGAAAGTCCAGAGGTGTGTGGTGGGTGACATCACTGGCGTGACATGACTGTGCTCTTCCTGGTTGTTCCATATTGTTGATGCAGACAAATCGGTTGGGGTATTTTTTTTGAGATTCTTGGTGTTTGATTTACCTTCTGCTGTTTTTGACTATGAGTTTTGAATTATCTTAGGATTTGGCACTAGGTTTCCATGTTTGGATACCACTTCTGGCTGAGTTTCTTAATTATGTCTATCTCCCAGTTCCTTTTCTAATTTGCCAAATCTCCATCCACTGGCAGAACAACTGTATAGCCATAGTAGCTGAAAGTACCCACCATTGCCTAGGCACAGTGTATCTGGAAGGTATTCACAGTGCTTCACTTTTTCCACATTTTGTTATGTTACAGCCTTATTCCAAAATGGATTAAATTCATTTTTTTCCTCAGAATTCTACACACAACACTCCATAATGACAGCGTGAAAAAAGTTTACTTGAGTTTTTTGCAAATTTATTAAAAATTTAAAAAACAGAAATCACATGTACATAAGTAGTGAATACACAAGCTTGGCACACCTATCCTTGGCCAGTTTCGCCCATTCCTCTTTGAGCACCTCTCAAGCTCCATCAGGTTGGATGGGAAATGTCGGTGCACAGCCATTTTAAGATCTCTCCAGAGATGTTCAATCGGATTCAAGTCTGGGCTCTGGCTGGGCCACTCAAGGACATTCACAGAGTTGTCCTGAAGCCACTCCTTTGATATCTTGGCTGTGTGCTTAGGGTCGTTGTCCTGCTGAAAGATGAACCGTCGCCCCAGTCTGAGGTCAAGAGCGCTCTGAAGCAGGTTTTCATCCAGGATGTCTCTGTACATTGCTGCAGTCATCTTTCCCTTTATCCTGACTAGTCTCCCAGTTCCTGCCGCGGAAAAACATCCCCACAGCATGATGCTGCCACCACCATGCTTCACTGTAGGGATGGTATTGGCCTGGTGATGAGCGGTGCCTGGTATCCTCCAAACGTGACGCCTGGCATTCACACCAAAGAGTTGAATCTTTGTCTCATCAGACCAGAGAATTTTGTTTCTCATGGTCTGAAAGTCCTTCGGGTGCCTTTTGGCAAACTTCAGGCAGGCTGCCATGTGCCTTTTACTAAGGAGTGGCTTCCGTCTGGCCACTCTACCATACATGCCTGATTGATGGATTGCTGCAGAGATGGTTGTCCTTCTGGAACGTTCTCCTCTCTCCACAGAGGATCTCTGGAGCTCTGACAGAGTGACCATCGGGCTCTTGGTCACCTCCCAGTCTAAGGCCCTTCTCCCCCGATCGCTCAGTTTAGATGGCCGGCCAGCTCTAGGAAGAGTCCTGGTGGTTTCGAACTTCTTACACTTACGGATGATGGAGGCCACTGTACTCATTGGGACCTTCAAAGCTGCAGAAATTTTTCTGTAACCTTCCCCAGATTTGTGCCTCGAGACAATTCTGTCTCGGAGGTCTACAGAAAATTCCTTTGACTTCATGCTTGGTTTGCGCTCTGACATGAACTGTCAACTGTGGAACCTTATATAGACAGGTGTGTGCCTTTCCAAATCATGTCCAATCAACTGAATTTACCACAGGTGGACTCCAATTAAGCTGCAGAAACATCTCAAGGATGATCAGGGGAAACAGGATGCACATGAGCTCAATTTTGAGCTTCATGGCAAAGGCTGTGAATACTTATGTACATGTGATTTCTCAGCTTTTTTATTTTTAATAAATTTGCAAAAACCTCAAGTAAACTTTTTTCAAGTTGTCATTATGGGGTGTTGTGTGTAGAATTCTGAGGAAAAAAATGAATTTAATCCATTTTGGAATAAGGCTGTAACATAACAAAATGTGGAAAAAGTGATGTGCTGTGAATACTTTCTGGATGCACTGTATATTTCTAGAATGGGTTAAGGTAAGAAAGTAAATATCTGTGTGCTTTTTTTAAATGTTAACCCTTTTGTTGTAATTGGTGGCTGTCTCATCCATCATCTACACTACCTTTTTATCAATGTCCTTGTTCTCATGAATTGAGAATTTGTCCATTTTGCATCCAATTGGATTCCATAATTGCAGTAACTCTTTTGCTGAAACATGAATGGTGGTACTTTGTATTTCCTGGTTTGTTGTGTTTTCACAAATGGATGTTTAATCCCACATTAATAAACTAGATACTTGTTGAATACTAAATCCATGAACCGCGAAAATAATCAACAGTGGACAGGACTGGAGGAGCTTGGGATTCACAGACATCGCTGCAGGTCTCAATTCTGTTAGAAAGATATTTCAAAGTTGATTCATTCATAAATGTCTAAACAGTAGAAGTTACTAACGCCATCCTCAGTTGTTCTCCTTTCCAAAAGTGTTAATCTTGGCTTATCTCTGCCTCACTTACCAATGCAGGTGTACAACAGTGTTGGTTTTTTCAGAAATGTAAGGTTTTGTTGTGTCATCAGTTCATTTCAGAGTCATTCTCACATGTACAGAGTGCAGTGAAATTCCTGTCTGCACATTCGACCAACAAGGAGCAGGCCGCCACTACCCTTGTCTCCAAGTCTGAATCTCTGAACTCCCCTATAACAGCACACATAACAGTAGTGGTGCGTGAAACAGCTGAGTTTCCTTTTGCATACAGTTTTATGACGTTGAGGTCGACCTTCACTTTACATGTGATTTCACAACTGTAAAACTCGCTGAAATGGGTGTTTTAAAGGTTTTTTTGGGGAGGTGGAAATAAATGAACATTGCTTCTTAAAGGTTACAGCCCTTTTAGACCCATATATTTCTGAAAATGTTTGTATGCTGATAATGGTGTCCTCCCATCAGTCCCTAATGGCAATTACAGTTCCAAAATTTGGCATTGGTTTATGGGTTAAACTGTCAATTACAACCCATCTTCTTGGATGTGCCATATAGCCAGTATTTTAAGTTGGTCCAACAGCGACACACATACAAAATGTTGTGAATATCAGTTTGGCCATTTTGGCATAATTAGCGAACAAACCAACAGCTTATGATTTAATTGATCTTAAATTGGTGAAGTTATTTGCCATGTACTGTCAGCTTATATACAAGGCAAGTGTAAACTACCTGCTATTTTCTGCAAACAGAAAGCAGTACAATTAGTGATACAAACATCTTAAACTTTGGGTGCCACTGCATAAGTTAGCACCTGCCTCTATTTTTTCTTTAAACGTGTCTTGTTCAGAAAATGTGGAGCGTTTACAAGTTGAATCCATAGAAGCTGTCTGATAGCTACCAAGAAGCTATGATTTTTTTTCCCTCTCTGTAACTGCTTCAGGCTTAAAATAAAGTTATTTTGGGATTTTTACAAAGAGCCTTTTTCAACACCCTTAGGATATGATTGGTTAAGGAGTTGCGCCGAGCTAGAAAAACAAGAAAGACAAGCCTCTAGGCCTGCATTTAAAGCATACCATCTTGTGCCATACTTGTGATATCTTGTAGTGATGTGCTTTTGATGGCGTAGAGCTCTGATGACTGCCAGCTTTTAGATGTTCCACTGCAGTTAATAATGAGACTGTTGGCTGTTTGCAGATAGGACTCTGCCATATTGTGATACTTTGGTTAGATCCATTAAGTTCTGTTTCAGCTCATTATTAACAAGTTATAATATTTCCATAATATTTTTTTGCCTTGATTATTATAGGATAACTAGTTTATTGTGTTTTATGGCATATTATTTGCCTGTCTCACCAGAACTTTTGATCCGATTGTGCTGCCCTCTCACCTTGTTGTCACGTTTGGTGTCCTAATAGTGCAGTGCAGTGCTGTCCAAGTAACACTGTATGTTGAGACAGAATGTTTTTTTCTTTCTTTTAACACATGCAGCACGCCTGGAACGGCGTTACACTTCAGAGTCTATGTTGCAAGATGTTTTACTTTCAAATATTAGAAAGGAAAGGGACTAGTCGAGTGCGATACATGTTGCCACTTTGTATAATGTGCAGTGGCATTTACCCACACAGTAACCTCGTGTCATCTATGCCTTTATTTATTATCATCACACTAATCTTTGCTGTTTTGTCAAACTGAAATAATCAGACTTACAGTAGGTCCTTCTTTATAGCTGATAAAAGGAGATTGACTACACACCTGGTATTTTTCATGATGGCTAGTTTGGCAGTGCATGGTGCCTCCAAAGTTGTGTTGTCTTTACAGCTTTCATCCTGTTGATATCTGCTAAAGGCCATGACCAGTGCACCATTATAATTAATTCAAAACTAGTTTAGGTTCTCCTTCCCCATTGACTTCTATGAATTTCACAGAATTTGCTGAAATCCCTAAACATTTCTGTGTGTTTGTCGTAATGTATGCAAAGCAAATTCAGCAGGGTTTGCTCATCACTAGTCCTCATTTGGATGGAGATGTCATAATTTGGAAGCACTACTTTGAAGCGAATTCTCTGACAAGTTCCTGGAACCATTTATGTACTCATGGCATGAAGTACAGCTCTGTTGAAAAGCACATTTGCAAATGAGTACATGGTAGTTATGAAAGGACTCCATTGACTGTCAGTCATATTCAGCTATCCTGTAGAATTCAAACACGGCTCTACTTGTGTCAAGACAATCAATATGTGCCCAAACACTTACCCTATGACTTATATGACCACCACTGTGTTTTTACTGCCGGGCAGGTTCAGTCTGTGAGTTTATGTGAACCTCTGTCCAAGCATCTCACTTCTCCTTGAAATCATTTTTTGACTAAAAAAAAAAAAAAGCAAGCAATTAAATGTATGTAGTAATAAAGCTCCCTAGCTGTGGCTTGGTGACAGGTCATGCTAAGATGACTAAACGTGTACTCCCGATTTCTGTAACTCTAAAAACAACCTCACGGCTGCATTATCTGTAGATCCTAATGATTCAGTATTTCTCTTGACACTAATTTATCAACAAAGCGTCATAATGATCCTCTATCTACCAAGAGCCATTGCAGCCAACAATTTTACATTAATATATCTACAGAGATTTTAAATCTCCATCAGGTAATATTTTTATTTTATATGTTATTTTTAAGAAATTTGAACTCTAGTAAGCCACTGACCTTTTGCAGCTAACAACTAGCGACAGCATATCAATCAATGGCATTTTTTCCATAACTTGAGTTTAAATGTGCAGTCTGCTGAGCTGCCACAAGCCTATCTGGGCTGCATGTTCAACTGCGTGATATTTTAAAGTGCTAGTAAAAAAGAAATCTATACCCTACCTGTACATGTAAAAAGATCAATTTTGAATATGACTCACTGTTACAAAAATAGGTAACACAAAATATCTGTTTAAAGAAGCCACTAGAAAGTATAAAAGTCCACTAACTTTGAAACCTGCTAACCAAGTCTCTGAACAAACCTGAATGCTGCACCATGCATACACTTTTTTTCTTTTCTTTTTTTTTTGTTTGGGCTGTCATCAGAAAAGAGCATCCACACTGTTCTTTTTAAAATTGCTCGACTGCCAATTATGTAGGAAGACAGTGACCTAAGAATAATTGGCACATGCTCTGCCCATTCTGCCGACTTTCATAGAAAAACTGCAAGATTATAAGAGCAGGCCGGATACTGTGGTGATGTCTGCTGCACTGGATGATATTGGCTAATGCTGAAAATAAAAGGAGCCTGAGATTTAATTACTCTGGAAAATGCCAGTCTGAATGAATGGTTGGTGAATTCTTTGAAACGCCCTGCTTGTGCAGTTCCCAGGGCTATCCAAGAGATGGCAGTACCTAATGTTGTCCAAAAAGGTTGCTCACTGATAAACTGGCTAAGTCCATATCAATGAATTCAATGCTAGCATCTATGATATTTTTCTAATGTTATTGGGCTTACAAACTGATTGGAAAACAGAAATTTGCCAAATTCCTTTTCTAGAAGCTATCTAGACAAATTACAACATTCAGGAGCAATTTGTGTAGTGATGCCATACTTCGTATTGCTTTGTGTGGAATGAAACAATTTGTCTTAAGAATCCTCAGACTCATGTAAGCTTCACAAGCACCTGTGGAAGATGTATGGCTGCCCCTCCACCCCCAGCCCGTTTACCTATGCAGGCACACAATACACAGACATGACAGGGCCACTTACAGCTGAATCCATGAGTCAGCTCAAATTGTCAACTGTTGATCTTTAAATAACATCATTTGGAAAGGCCTGCTGTTACAGGGCAAGCCCTTGACCCCCACTATTGACACCAAAAAAATCTGGTGCTTGAACCCACCTGTAATTTGGACCATAGTAGTTATCAGTGAAGAAGTGAACACACACACACACCAAGTTGTAGTAAAAAGTTTCAAATGGTTTTATTCTCATGGGGAAAAATGTGAGCCATTAACACGTGAGTCCATTGGGAGTTCAGCTTTAAAACATAGTTGAAAATAGAATAACAAAAAAATTAAACTTGTTAAGGGAAGATTTTGTGCACATGTTAGGAAGCTTTTCTTCAAGTAGAGAACCCCAAACACATGGAATAAATTACCAAGTAGTTTGGCGGAGAGTAGGACTTTAAGGATCTTCAAATCAGGTGAAAAGGATGGATGAGCTTTTCAGGCTGAACGCCTTGTTCTCGTGAAAGTTGTTCTAATGTTGTAACTAATCAAAATGCAATATTCATGTAGAAAAATTTTGAGTACACCCACTGTGTAGAAATACAGCAGTTCATTAAGTAGTACTAGGGTGTTGTACCGTGTCAGCTATTATGGATGTAGTGACAAATCAAGCAAAATTACACCTTTTATTGGCTAACTAAAAAGATTACAATATGCAAGCTTTCGAGTAGGGATGCAGCGATTAGTCGACTACAAAAAATCGTCAATGCGGATTTTTTATTGTCGACGCATCATAAACAGAACCTTCAACAGACGCTCCAGTCACAAAGAACCACATTGGTTTTTGTAACTGCAATGCACTAAATGAACGTCTGGGGGCGGTATAGTTTGTTATTGTTTGTCAAGACTGCACACAGTCCTACCAACGAAGAAGAATGTAGAGGAAAATAAACGTGGTTGCAATAGCAAGTCGGATAGAGGAGGGGGAAGGAGATGGAAAAAAATTGAGACAAACTTTCTAAAGTGTGGGAGCACGTCACCGAAAAAGAAAAAAAAAGTTAAATGCAGATTATGCAAAGCGGAGCTTTCTTTTCACGGCAGCACCACCGCGATGCATGAGCATCTGAAGCGCAAGCATCCTGGAGCTGTGTTGACCGCCGTCTCTTGAGAATTTATGCTGGCGCTGTTAGTTAGTTAGGGTCAGATCAGGAGGGGAGGGAGAGCGTGAACGAGACTGAGAAAATAAGAGATAAAAGCTAACTTTTACAAGTAACACATTTACACCTGATCTGTTCGTTTTCAAATAATATTGCATTAGTGCGATGTTTTCTGATCGGTATTATTCAGGTCATACAATGATTTCTTGAAAATGTCACATATATTTGTCTCTTTTTTGACACCAGAAGGCGTGAGCTTATTCAGTGCTAGCAGGAACACGCAGTTGCTTGTGCTATAACAAGTTGACCTGGCGGTGATCAAAGCACATGTACTGTGCAAGGCATGTACGGGTCCACTGAGAAAAGAAGAGCGTTCATGGCTCACCTTGCAGAGGAACATTCTTCCCTCTGCATATCCTGGAGTCCTGCGCAGACTGGGCAACATAGGGGGAAAAAGAAAACATGGTCACTGATTACAACCGCAAGAAGGTACGCGAATAAATATGAATAATGTTGCATCCGTGCCACAATGTTTTCCGAAATGTACTATAAGGTCATAAAATGAATAATTCCAAATATACATACCTATGTTTGTTTTTTTTTTTGTCAGTGCGGCTTTAACATCACGGGCCATAACGCGCATACTAATTCAGCGTAAGCAGGAAAATTGAATAAAAAAAAATCAAGTGACAATGAGATACGAATAAGGCAGATTTGCCAGCGTTTGTATGTCTGCTTTTATCCATCCAGATCAGAGATGTCGATTGTCTCAAAACACCATTCACATCTACAGTTATTCCCAGATTAAGATAAAAAGTAACAGCGTCAGATCCCTGGGGGGCGGTAGTATGTATCGTGATCGTGACTGAGAGAATAAAAGTGAAAAAACAAAAACGGTAACTTTTACAAGTACTACATTTACAGTGGCTGTTACAGACGCAAATTAAATGTATGTGTTTATTGTATAGGATGTTCCAGATCTAATTATGCACCTTTTAATGCAATGCAGGAAAACAATGCAAGACAAAAGAATTGTTAAAAATATCTTGTAATAAACGAAAATGAACTTACATCGAATTAATTCACTGATTTTCCATGTAATGTCCCACTTGTCCTCCATTCAGGTGTGAATTCTCTATGTAATTAACTTAATAAGTTATAGCGTAATGAAAATTGTATAATTAGATCTGGACCAACCTGTATAATATTAACAATAAGAGTAACTCACTAATCAAAACGGTAAATATACGAGGCAGTCAGGATCGAACCGGGGAACTCTTGATTATAAGTCAGCAATTCCTACCGCTGCACCACAGAAACAATTGTATCGTCCTTGAACCTTTTGTGAAAGTGTTTATTTGATCTTTGCACTTCAGGCTTTACACATTATATAGTTTATGTCTAAATTTTGTCATTTATTACTAAAATATGAAAAACAATGTATTTTTGGTTAAGTTAAATGCTCTTTTTTTGTTTAAAGGCTACATGCACTTTAGTTTGTATTGTTTAATGTATTTCTTTTTTTATTGTGATGGTCACACTAATATAAAAACATCTGAATATTTTCAAATTAATGTTTCACTGGTTGTTTTAATCTGATTATTATTAATTTTAATCGTGTTAATGCAGAGACATCAGGGTGACATTCACAGGTTGATGTGAGCAGATGAGGTAAGACATACACTGGAGCCCAGAACAGGATGTGCAACCACAAGTCGCAGACATGAAATAATCGTGACTAATCGGGGGGGGAAAAATTGAACGATTAGTCGACTACCAAAATAATCATTCGTTGCAGCCCTACTTTCGAGGCAACTCAGGCCCCTTCTTCAGGCAAGATTTAATACAGAAACTGGAGTATCCTGTGTTTATATACACACTAGGACAAATAACATTGGAAACCTTGTAAGTGAGACATCTTAAATGTAAAAAATTAATAGACCTCTTCAGGCTAAGATTCATTTAGCAAGAGAGGAGAACAATGTATGGTCAAGATCTTTGGATAAGATAACTGTCCAACTGAGTTTTTCAGTACAATGTAGGTCTGTAGACAGGCTGTCTGTGTCAGTCCGAGAGATGCAAACAATCCTCATATCTGGCCATAAAACTCTTGTCTCTATTAAAACCATGTTGCAATGTGTTAAATTTTAGCATAAGTTTAACTTCCCATTCTTTTCTCTCTTGCTGTGTTCTGAAGTTGCCCATAAGCACTATGAATTTAAAGTCCCTCTCACAGTGTACATGGCTGTTGAAATGGGCTGCTGCAGGAACATCTGTGTTGCTATGCTTGATGTGGAACCTGTGTAAATTCATTCTTTGGCGGAGTGTTTGTCCAGTTTCTCCCACGTAGAGTGCAGTGTCAGGACATTTCCTGCAGAGAATTAGGTAGACCACATTAGATGATCTGCAGGAAAATGATCCCTTTATGCGATGTTCTAGTCGTCAGTGTGGTATAATTACACAGTCTGTATTATAAATGTGAGCACACGTTTTAAATCTTTTTTGTAGGCAGGGAGATGTGACATTTTTTTCCTTTTGCTTGACTTCTCACAGCAGTTCATTAAAAAATACTGGGAAAAAATATTCATTAACATAATCAAACTCCAAATACATAAAAACGTAAAATTCACCTTTTTATTAGCCAAATAATAGCCCACTTTTATTCTTCTTTCCTCTTTTCCCTTCATTTTAAGAGTCTATCTCCTGAATTGTTTCCTTTTTTTTTGTTAAATAGCAACCAAACAAAAATGAGATTTGAAGCGAGTCAAGAGATGACCAGCTAAGTTGGGGCTCCAAACTACAACCAATTTCAATCCAACCAGTTTCTTAATTAGAAACCAATTCTTGTTGTTAATCAAACCCATTATTTAATTCCATGGCTTGGTAGTGCTCTCATTCTGCCACAGCAGTCATTTTTAAAACAATTGGTTTTCTTTTTTCTAAGAACACCGTCAAATGTTTTCGTGACCTGAGCAGACCACCATCACTGAGACTTGAACCATTTTCTACTTTCAGATTATGGTATGATGGACACAGGTTATCTGGTCATGTATTGGATTGATTTGTTTCTTGTTTTTGTTTGAATGCTAATTAAAGAAAAAGGATAATCAAAGAGTCTGAATCTAAAATAGCAAGTTATTTAAAATTAAGGCAAAAGAGTTGATTAGTGTAAAAACTGGTCACTAATTAGGAAAATTATGTGGCCCTCCAGGACAACAGGTGGACAACCCAGTTTAACTAAAACAACATTGCTTGCTTTTCTTTCTGGTCCAACACTGAAATAAGCCATTTAGGGTATATAACTAACATACATAAAGCCTGCACACACCCCTCTTAACAACTCGTGCAGCAGGAACAGGCCCTAAGGTCTTCATTTAACCCCCAAAGCATCCCTGGTTTGGCTCCCAGGGCTAACAAATTCCGCCCCCAAGATGATAACTTCTACCTCAGCTATGATTCATCAGCAACGTCTCAACTAAAATGAAAGTTTTCACCCATCCATCCACTGTATGGGACAGCTGGAACCTATTCAAGCGAGCATCATGGGAAAGGGAGGAATAATAAATAGATAAACTATATCCATATACAGGTATATATAGATCGATCGAACCAATCTAGTATTGTCAGTCCACCTAACCTTTCATGTCTTTTGGACTGTGGGACGAAACCTAATCATTTATAATGTTTTGTTTGAGAACACTTTGCCTCTCTAAGCATTTGAAGTGTAACTGTTTTGAATACTTAAAGCAGCCTTTTTATTGTTTTTATTCTTCAGAGATATATTTTTACCAGTTTTCTATAGCTTTGAACATAAACTGTTAGAACACTTAAGTTGTCAATAAAAATAACACTGAAGAAATATGAAGTCCAGAGAATAATAATGCTTTTCAAGGGGATTTAATACTTTTGGCAGGCACTGTATATGTAAATATTGTATTTATTAAAGAATTGGAACATTAGAAAAGTTGTGACCAGAACAGGCCATTCAGCCCAAACAGCTCATCCATCCCATTTATCTTGAGTGTCCTAAATAACATCAAGTCAAGATCTGAAGGTCCCTGAAGTTCTGTTCATACGGGCTTCTGCCAAATATCAGATCTCCCATTGTCTATTTAAATCTAACATTTCTAATTCCCATGTGTAATTCTTTACATTTACTTACATTAAATTTCATCTGCCAAGCCTGTATGCTGTCCAAATCCCACAATATCAATTTAGCTGATTCTACATTATCACAGGTACGGAGTACAGTGAAGTTCTTACTTGCATGTGCTAATCAGCATGAAGCCTAGATCCATAATCAGTGAGCAGAACTACCAAACCTCAAAACCTCTTTTATTTACCCAAGCAATCTCAGAAAACAGTCTATGACACTCCAAACATTCCAGTTAAGCAGTATGCTGTGGTGGAACTATACATTATTAATCTGTTAAAGGGACAATTTGATTTGTACTAATAAAACGGAGTAAATGGTTGTCATTATATAGTGTAATTTAAGTAAACTCCAAATGGACCGCTTCAGCCTGAGGATCACTCTCTTGTGGTGATGTAAATTGCACTGCTTTATTGGCATTTTATTTTGCTCCACTTGCAGGATGTAAACCCACCTGTTTTAATTCAAGGGAAAATTGGTGTCCTGCATTACTTAAAATTAGAGAAAATTACATTTACAAATAAAATTGTAAAGCATTTTCAGAATATGGCAGACCCTTGCTAATACAATCTTCAACTAACATCCTGTTGTATGATCATTTTAATTAAAGTGTCTCCTAATGGTGAGATTCTTTTAGCTAAGGAAGAAAGAAGTTTCAAGGTCAGGTATTTTTACTCGGTAATCGTGGCACTAGAGAGTGGCAATGTGTTATATGTTGATCATCCCAAGCAAATATTTCATTGTAAATCCAATAACTATTTGTATAAGATTCTGTGTAGAGAAACACAGTGTAATTGTTCAGATATATTTTTCCGTAAATGTTTTTACCCAAAATTACTTCATCTTATTCATTGAAACACATTTTCAAACATTGAAATTTGTAAGACTCTGGGACAATGAAAACGTTTTTTTTTTTTTCTGAGAATATGTTTTATATTTAATTTTTTTTGTTTGTGCATACATTGTGTAAAGCATTTTGGGGTGGTGCCTTATAAAAAGTTTTCCTTTGTGGAGGTGTTCGTGATTTTCTTTCTGTGTGCCATGTGCATTGTCATAGCTCCATGTCTGACGCTGCCAAACTAGGCTAACCTCATAAATGCAGGCATCTTCAGTTCACCATAGCACCAATATGGGCCCCAGTGTTTCTGACATTATTTACTGCTGCACCCCGCCTCACAAGATGGTCTCTTTATTGTTGGTCATTGAAGTGCTCTGGCATCCTTGTCTGCTGCAGAGCATGCTGAGCGGAAACTGCCTGTTGTTCCCGAAACTTTTCCAGCTGCACTCTTGGCAGATATCCGTACCCTCATTCCCCACTGACTGCTACAGTGTCAGAAGGCGGCTGCCAGCCTGCCTTCATTGGTTTTACACTTAACTCAAACCCCTACCCCCAATACTACTCTAATCTGCCTTATTTCAGTAATGGCCCAAACTTACTGGAAAGGTCAAAGAAATTGTATAAAAATACCAGAAATTGGCCTAAGTGTCTTGTTAATGTGCTTGAGCTTTTAGATTAAATTTAATCTTACAGAATGAAGCACAAGCTGCAAGTGCTCAAACAGCTTTTATAAGTGTTTTAATGATGCATTAGCCTGGGGATGAAAAAAGTTACAGTACTTCGAATGACTGAGGCATAGTTCATATTTAGAAAAGCACATATCCATAATGTTTCAAGTTTTGAAATACTGCTGTGTAAAAATGAACAACGGTCCGTGTACTTGCCCTAAACTCAACAAACAGTGCTGTGCAAATGAACACCAATATCTCAGTTGTGTCACCGAAGATTTACCATGCTGCAATGGAGCAAAAAGTAATAAATGAAAAGTGTGCACCTGCTGCACAGCTTACAAGTTGGTTTTGCCAGGTTGTAAATGGTGGCATTTAGTAGAAAGAGAATAAGAAATGTGACAAACGAGTGGAGACCACTCAGTACCTCTGTCTCATTTGTATAGCTAATAGCTAAGCTGTCCCAGTATCTCATCCAGATTGTTTGTAGAGGTTGTCAAGGGGTCTGCTTCATCTACATGTCTTGGTTAGTTTGTTCACATCTCTTTCTGTAAATTCTGGCTTCACTCCTAAATGCACTTGCCCTTATTTTCCATTGTTGTTCTCAAGTATGTAATTTAGTTAAAAAAAAAAAAATCAGCTGGATCTACTTTATCAACACTTTTGAGAATTTTGAAGACCTGAATTACATCCCCACACAGTCTCCTCTGCTTGATATTAAACACGTTTAATTCCCTGAGCTTGTCAGAATACAACATGTCCTTCAGTCACAGGATGCACTTGGCTGCTCTCTTCTGCACAGCTTCAGGTGCTTCTGTCTTTTTTTTTTTTTTTTTTTTTTTTTTTTTTTGTAGTGTTTTGACCAGAACTGCACACAACCTTACTGGTGCTTTATACTGTCTGAGCATAACATCCCTCAATTTATATTCAGCAGTTTTTACGATATATCCTAACATTTTATTTGCCTTTTTAAAAGCTTCTGCACATTGCTTAGATGATGAGAATGTTGTAAAAAAAAAAATAGAAAGCCCTAAATCCTGTTCAGAGGTTGCTTCCATGTTCCTTTTGCCTGTAGGCTGCACTTTGTACTTTCCTATGTTAAACTGCATTTAGAAGTGTTCACCCTATTTTGAAGATTGGCCAAGTCTTTTTGAATTCTTTTTGCTGCCTCCTCAGTATCTGCTATCTATCCAATTTTAGTATCACATTACACGAGATTAAATCTGAATCTTCATGCTTGACTGGCAGTCTCTATTTGTATATGTGCATATATATATATATATATGTGTATGTATGTGTGTTTATGTATATATGTATGTGTGTGTGTGTATATGTATATGTGTGGACTGTTTTCTGCGTGTTGTATTCCTAACAGCAGGGATAGTTCTTGTAGTATTCTTTCTACTAAGTATGATGACAAGGAGGCCAAAATAAATGTTTAATAAGGTAACTATATAATAGAAATGAATATTTTACCTTTAAATGTATAAGAGGGATAAACATAAGGAGAATTCAACAAAACCTACAGTCTCTCCAGACATTCCTATACTGGTTTGTGCGTCTGCCTACCGGTGGGGTGGCTCACTTTCTGCCTACCTTACAAAGTACAGCACAGCACTTTACCTCTTCCTGTGCTTTCTGATCTTCACTCTGTCTCTGTTTATTCTGGTCACTTATCTTCATGCCACTTGTGCCCTTGCCCCAATAGCTCACTAACCTTAACTTCATGGTTCAGGAAAAACATTGTCTGAAAATTATAGGGGCCATTTACCAGTGCTGTCTTTGGTAGCCATCAATTTCATTGCACACTTGAGTTCCTAATGGTAATTAAAAGACAACAACAGCAGTAAATATTAGTGAAGTACATTATCATACAAAAGTGTAGCTCAGAGTACTTCACAAAAGATAAATTACAATTACAAAAACAAGTAAAAGACACAGATGGAAGAATCCATACACATGTGAACATAAATTCAGCTGAATGTGCGTAGTTTTGAAGTCTCTCTCATGGTTATAATGAACACTTAGTACAGTAGGTTCCTGTCTGCCCACCCAATGTCAAAATGTCTAATGGCCCCCAGCATTTTTGATTTGGCCACTGTAAAATCTCTTACCTTCATGCCCAGAGAGTAATTAGGGTGCTCTTTAAATTAATACAGTATACAGTCCCTTGTGGCCCCACTTTGCAATGGTATGATAAGTGCCAATACCAGTCCCACTTCCTGTTGCAGTGGCAGACAGGGCAGATTTTGCTCTGTCAAACTGACACCTTTTTGGAATCCTCAGTAGTGTCATCCATGGGTAATATTATGGGAATGATAATGAGGTTTTGGAAGAAGTTGTTGAGTGCAGGATTCAAACTGGTGCAAGAAAGGGAATTGTGGGTCGTGTTACTTGAAGTCGACAGGGACTATGTAGAGCAATGTGTTGCAAATAAATTAATAGTATATAAAAATGTGTTGCAAAATGTTTTGGGGTAATCCTCCTACTTTCTCCCTCTTTGACACCGCATATATCAACAGTATGTTCAATAGAGATATCATACAGTAGTTGGAATGTTGTTTGTTTTACCATCCTGTCTTTTATTATTATTAGATCACATTGCAGGAAAAAAAAATCTAAAAATTTTCAAAGCGTTTCTAAAGTACGTCTCCCAAATGTAGAGATTTTACTAGTGGAGTAGCAGTCCATGCTTCTGCTTCCTTAGCTCTGTTAGAAACACAAAAGTGCCTTCAGCTTCACATCTCATTTGGCAGCACGTGGCTTAGACGGCTTCAGTCCTCCTGGCAATTTGAATGCTCAGGCATGCCCTATGCTGTCACGTTCCATGAACATCAGCCCTGAGAAGACCATAGAGCGGACAATATCTGAATGAATGGCTGATAAAATCATCTATGTAGCTTAGTGTACCATGTCTGGGAGAAAATGTGCATTGTCAGTAAGTCAGCTCTCCATGGCATTCATTGGTTTGAGCTGTGGTGGCCTAACCACAGGTTACCAGTTTTCCTATATTTGCCTACAATTATATTATATGTCTCTGTGTTTCCTTTTGGATCATGAAGAATTAATCATAATGCTGCAGTTTTTATTAGAATCCATAGACAACATGTGTAGTAAGCCTGGGACTTTTCTGTGTACGTGACAATACTACTACCACTAATATTCTTGATTCAGGGCATGGAATTCAGTTAACCTTTCCATTACAGGAGATGGTATGGAAAGCTTCTCCGTATACGCATCTCCAAATCTGTCAGGATTTAAAATGGCAGATAGCAGTTTTGTGCATGTACTCAGTAATTAATTTAAGCAATATGTCTGAAAGAAGCAGGTTACTATCATTTTGTTGCTTAGCCTTTATTAAATTTATGCACAGACATCGAATGAGTTATGAATCAGCCAGGTTGGCAGCTCTAATTCTGTTCTACCTTTGCATGTAACAAAATAAACCTGCAGAGCAGCTACTGCTTTTTATCTCCTTTCAATAAATGCCCTTTGTTACGTTTGATGAGAGAGGACTTTCTTCACATGCAATCAATGGTAAGAAAATCCAGCAGCTTCTTCTTAATGAATTCAAAAGGAGGTCTGACTGTATGGAGTGAAACCCTGCACCTGCTCCCCAGAGCGGGCCAGTAGGGACCCTGTGTTTAGATGGCAGTGTCCTGCATTGTCCTTGTGGCTTTGTGTGAAGTGAATTTATGATATACAGTGCAAGGTCACTTTGCAGAAGACATCCTGATTTGCATCGGTCCTCCCATTGATCCCTTGCTGCACAGTTCTTTCTGAATCATTCTCAGTTGAATTTCTATGGCAACACATTCATGGTCTTTTGAGTGATTTAAAATAAATCTCTGCACTGAAGGCCATTTTCTTAGGGTGGTTTTCAGCAAGGTGTACCTGCTTTGTCAGTCGTATTATTCATGGCTTCCATTTCAGGTTTGGCTCCGAACCATTTTAGGGTAGTTAGGAGGTCTGTGCCTTTGATACATATTTTCTATTTTTTCACCTTCTAGTGAGGTTTTAATAGCGATTCATTTTGTGTTTTGCCTCACAGAACATTACTAGTATCATTGATTAATTAGTGTGAGTTCTGATTAAAATTTCAGTTTATATTTTTTTTTTTTAACCGTCTCTTAAGCTTCATCTTGTGTATTCTGTGGGCTTTGCAATTTCATATATTTTATGACTAAGGTGCCATTCCTAGTTGTCAGGAGGTGTGGGGCTGGTAGGACGCAACATTTGACATTAATTATACAACGGTGTTTTTACTGGTGTGCTGTATAACTCGGTATCTGATTGTTGCAGTCAAAACAAACAACAAAATAACTTTTTCTAATTCATGTGTCTTTCTCTGGTTTCTATTTATGATTTCTTGCTATTAATCTTGACTATGGTTTTCGGTTTGCATTTTGACCTCTGGTGTAGTCCTTTTTTTCGTCTTACGGTTTCAACCCCTTTTGTGAATTCTGACCATGTCTTGTTTCATTTCCCATTTCCTAATGTTTCAGTATTTCTCTCTTATCAGTTTGGTGGCAGGTTTACTCTTTCTTAGGGGGCATACACTTGACAGCTTCTGCTGAGCTGTCATAGGACACAATTATTGAACCACTGTTTTTAAGTACAGTTTTTGTGTTAACAGTTGTGTCTTTGTGAAGTGTGTATAATCTTCCCTTGTGTGATCTTTTCCACAAATACTCATGTTTTCCAATCACATTCCAAACCATGTGTGTTGGGTACGCTCTTAATTGGGCTCATATGAGTCAGTGTGGGTGTGTGTGACATATCATCCAGAGCTGGTTCCTATCTTGCACCAAACGCTAACAGGGTAGGCTCCAACCCAGTCACCTTGAGCTGGATAAACTGGGATTGAAAATGGATGCTCGGATGGAATATAACAGAAATTGCAACAAATTTCTCGGTGGTGGTGTGATGTAATGAAAATGGCAAAAAGAAGTGAACAGGCCTCAAAATAAACAAAAACCTTAACTAAACATTACTGGTCAACCTCGGAAACAGACCTTATCCCAGACACCCTGACCCCAAGCTAAAGAGGTGTTATGAATTATGAATCACAAATATAATGACCGTGGTATGAGGCCTCCAAAATGTCCCACAAAAGACAGGCCAGGATGTTCAACAGCCTGCCCAGTCCAGGTTTCTCAGACTGCTAACTGCTAGTTCCAACCTAAATAGGTAGAAAAGTTCCAAAATATATCAAATAGTCTTACGGGCAGGATAATGACCATACATCCTTCTTGTACAAAGAATTGCAACAAAGCATGTTCAGAAATTAAAATTTATTAGAAAAAATGGACAAATAATCAGGAAAATTCTGAAAAGAGCAAAATAGGTTAAAAAAAGGCAAACAAGTCCCCAAAATACAAATCAGAAGACAAAACCTTTAAAGAGAAGCAAGAAAGACACAAAAAAATGATACATTTAAGAAAGGTATTTCCTGGTCTGAGTTTATTGGCCTTAAATGGCTAGTGTAGGAGCTCGGAAGGAGTGGTGTCAGGGTGGCCCTGCCTCCTGGAGCTCCACACACAGGAGGCAGGGCAGTTAACAAGAAAACACGAAGTGTATTTTTAACATAACACACAATTAATAAACATTTCAAAGAAAATCGTAATGTTCAATGAAGATAAAAGGAAACAAAAAAACTGAATTGCAAAATATGACAACTTTAACAACAAAAATATTAAATAAAAAGGCGTAAACTTGTACCATATCATATTAAAATAAAGCCGAAAACAATCTTTTAAATTAAATATACAAATGATGGCAGTGTGCCTGCTTCTTCTATACTGAAATCCCTGCCTAGCATGCAAACAGGTGGCCTGCTAATTTCATAGAGGTACCCGCCACTAGCCGTCATACTACATCTGAATTTAATAAACCAAGTAGAGTAACTTTGCTTGTGACAGTAAAAGGAAACTGTCACCAGTAATCTTAAAATACTTTGTAATTCTGCCCCATGTGCAATTCAGCTGTCTCCGGAGTTCTTGCTGACACAACACCATTAGCACAAGCCCTTCCAGTTTTACACTGAAGCAGATGTAGGTTACTGAAAAATGTACATCTGTTTTAGATTTAGCAGTGCGGCCAAGTGGCTAATAGGAGATTTTTTGGTTCATTGCCCATCACTGACTTTGACCCTGAGGAAGTAATTTTACCTGCCAGTACTCGCATTTTGTAAATATTTAAACTTTATTTGCATGCCCTGTGAGCTGAGAGTTGCTTGGGACAAAAGTGTCAGCTATACATCCATTATTTGGGGGTATGAAAAGGGCCACCGGAAGATGGAGCCTGTCCCTAGCAACTATGTGTAAAAGATATGAAGCAACTGAAGACGTAATGCCAGCCGGTTTGAATACACACAACATGGAACTGTTGGTTACGTTTAAATGATCTGGGGAAGTATTTGAGACTCCAAAGTACCCAATGGAACTTTTTTGAGGAAGTAAAGTTTAAATCTTAAGAAATTTGACAAACATCAAGCTGGTTTGATGAATGAATGAATTAACACAAAGACTTATGAGTGAACAAATAGACTTATTTTGTCTTGTGGTCTGTAGGGAGCATTGCAGTAGCACAAACCCCAGATACAATAGGACCAAAGACAGTTCCAGATTCAAAACATTTGTTTATTTAATAAAATACTAACTTGTCGCAGTTTACAGAAACACTCATCCAGGTTGGGACACACTTCCATCTCTGGTGTTGAGCGTTCTCCAATATGGCCACCCAGCCAGGAAAGGGGGTATTCTGAAAACAGGATGCAATGCCTGTCAATTCAATATTTCATCCTTCCATACAAGCCTCCTGGCTCAGAGGAAATACACTGAATTCCTGCCTTGGGACATACTTCCATTCCTTATACTCCCCCCTACTTTATGCCCTCCCAGCCAGGATGCCACCCCCTAATGTAGGAAAATATACCTTTTACAGAAGCTCAGTACATTAAAAAAATACACACCAGAATTACTAAAAAGAAGGAAAAATGCAGTTAGAACAGGCCATTTACCCCATCATTAATCCTGTTCAGTTGACATCATCAAGTTTAACTACTACTACTACTACTGCAATAGTTTAAGTAACCTGTGGTTCTTTGCATACAGAATTTTTTCCAATGATTATGCAAAAAATACCCTTCTATCTGTGCACCCGTTTTCAAGCTGCAGAAAATTGTCATCTGCCGTGGTTATTCCCTTCATAATTTTAAACAGTTTCACCATGCCTCCTTTTAATATCCATTTGCTTATACTGGAAAGATTCAACTCTTTCAAATGCAGACACTGAAGAATGTGCAGACTGCACACAGACTTTGACCAGGCCCGGGTATCAAACCTGGATCTGTGCAGCTGTAGGGCAGCAGTGCTAAACCCCATGACACCTGCCAGCTGAATATGTCTCATTGCAAGTACAGCCATAAAATGACTGGGAGGAATTTAAGGGGTGGCCCAGTTATGCCGTGCATGTTGCAGTGGATCAGCTTGCATGTACATTTGTGTGTGTGTGTGTGTATATAATCTTTTTTTTTTTTTTTTTTTAAGTAATTGCAAAGCGGTTGACATTCTCAGGCTCTTCCTGATCTCCCTCTTCCTGTTTTTGTGAAGTCTGTCATCTTCATCTAAAGGGGTTTCTACTGGAAACATGCAACACTGTCCTAGAAAAAGAACTGCTGTGCGTCCAGTCCGATTAGTGGCTTGACTGCCTGTGAAAGAAGCCAAATATTTTTCTCTTTTGCTTTCAGAATTTCCAGTCAGTGTCAAAGAGAGTATTACGCCATAATGTCATAGAATTACTGCATATTTCATAAACTAAGGGTATTGTTGGCTGCAGTATACCCAGTCAGTTTGTCTTTACCTACTATTAGCCAAACTACCCAGGTCTGTGTTCATTTTGGGTTAAGCTGGGAAAGCAAATATTTATATATGTATTTTTTTCAATGTTGACCCCTTTGTCATTGATGACTAAAATGCTAGTGTCCCATATGTCATCCACACTACCTCTCTAACAATTTCTCTGCTTTTATGAGTTAATGATGTGTTCTTTTTTGTGTACATGTGGATTCTAAAATTGTCATAAGTCTTTGCTGGGGTGGACCCATGAACGCTGCTAGTTTGTATTTCCTGGTTTAGATGTTTAATCCCATATTAATAAACTGGATGGCTTCTTGAATAACTGAATCCATGGACCACAGAAGGTATCTACAGTAGGGGGTTCCAGGGGATTGAGGTTCACAGACATTGCTGAAGGTCTCCATATAATTAAAGGCGACAGCACTGTTTGATGAATTTATTAAGATAATGAAAACTTGATTTATTCAACTTTCATTTAAAATTGCTGCAGACTGGTGGCTCTGAGGCTAAGGATCTGTGCTGGTATCCCGAAAGTTGCCGGTTCGAATCCCCGCCACTGCCAAAAGAGATCCTACTCTGCTGGGCCCTTGAGCAAGGCCCTTAACCAGGGGTGCTGTACAATGGCTGACCCTGCGCTCTGACCCCAGGGGGTATGCGAAAACTAACAAATTCCGAATACAATAAATTGTATAAGGCAAAATAAAGAACAAAAAAATAAAATCATGATGCTGTATTGGCATCAAAGCTTAAAATAAGTCCCTCGTCATAAAATGGACTTGAGTAAATGTCTGCCATCAAAAAACAGTAAAAGTTACTAATGTCTTTAACATTTTCTTTCTACCATATTATGAACAGCAACTCGGCATGAACTAAAGAGTTTTGTTTCATTCTGTTTCATCGTGGTTAATCTCCTATCATACTTAGAGACAATAGGCAAGTGTACAATCACGTTTGCTTTTTCAAAAATAAGGATTTGCATTGTTTAGAAAAACATGGTGTCTTCAGTTCATTTCAGAAATGAAATTCCAATCTGCATGTTTGGCCAAACCTGGAGCAGGCCGCCACTGTTCTTGTCCAGCAGCTCAGATCTCACTTCGTTGGTTATGTACAATAAATATTCTTCCATCCATCCATCTTCTAAACCCACTTAAAATAAAACATGATAGAATAGAAGGTATGGTGAATGAAAATTGCAAATTTGCAACCACAAAACTCACTAAAAAGGGTGCTTTGTAGTCTTAAAATGTTTTTGATGATTGAAAGAAATGAATATTATTCCTTAAGGGTTTGCCAACACCATCCTTTTAAACCCATATATTTCTCAGAAAAGGATGAAAATAAATAGGGAAAAACTGTCTTGTGAAAATTCAGCGTGCCTAAACACAACCCACAATTAGACAAACTCTAAACCTCTTTTCGGATGGTATTCATTTTAAAACAGGAGGTGGGGTAATGTAATTATTACTAGAGAACCTTAGTCTCATCCAAATGCCCAAGTAACAGAATTTCCCATAACCTTTACTGACAGGTGACCACGCAGTTACTGACAAGACCAATTCAGATGGTACTAAAATTACAGAGGTCCTCTGGTAATAATTGCTTTACCCCACCTCCTGATATCAAACTTATCTCGTCAGAATAGGACACCAAGCCAATAAAACTATTATTCAAATTAGTTGTGAACAAATTGTTGTATATGTGGTCATAGTTGAGATCCTGCTTTGGCAGGTACAAAACTTTTGCATGCTGATAATGGTGTCCTCCCATCAGCCCCAGCACACTTGTGCTGCCTGATGGGAACTGTAGTTTCTGCATGAGCTCTCCTTTTGGGTTCCTATCCGTGATACTCCATATATCCTATATTTCAAGTTGGACCAACCATAATAAGCATGCAATAATTTTTTGAAAATTCAGTTGAGCCATTTTTGAGTGAATGGCAAAAGAACAAACAACCGTGTTATGCAAATAGCACTTTATAAACTCCCTGACCAGAGGTTTGCCCAAGGATGCAGCATGAAAGTGCCTGTCGAATGTCTTCAGGTTTTTAAATATGTGTTTGTGTCTTGCAGGGGCAGAAGACGTCGTGATGGCATTTTCGAGATCTGAAGCAGAAGACCGGAGACAGTGATTTCACAGATGACAAAAGCACATCCATAATGTGGCTCTCCCTTCCCCTCCCCACTCCTTCAGCTGATGGCTGTCAAGAGAGGGGTCACTCTGGGACTTCAGAGTGTGTGTGTATTTGTTTGGGGGGCAGCGAGGAGTGGGTTGGTGATGGGAGAGAGAGAGAGGAGGTGAGTTAAGAAGATGTGAATGAAAATTCCAGAGCACAAAAAAAAAAAACGTCGCCAGCTTTCCCTCGTTTGCTTCTGCTCCACCCGCACAAAGAGTGATGTCACGACCATCTGTTTGTCAAATGTGCTGCTACTCTACTGGGGCGGAAGTGATGAGAGCAAGCAGAGACAGATGACCTTGCTGGCTCTTTTTAAGGTTATTTGCCTCCCAATAGATAGAGCTGAGTTTGTGTTTTGTTCAATGTAGTGTTTTTTTTTTTTCTTTTGTGGTTTGAATGAATGAAAAACAAAAAAACTCTTTTATTTAAATAATACAATTGGACTTGTTTAACATGTCACCATTTTAATCACAAGTTGTCCTCCATTCCCAATTTATTTAATCAGCTTGTTACAATCACTACATTTTTTTCCCATTTTCATGAAGTCGCCCTCCATTTTTTTTTTTCAGTACGCCTTATGGCCGCCACATCAGTGTTTTAGTCTATGATATTAGATAATTAGGCAAGAAAATATTGAAAAGCACAATAATTGAGTCAATATGGGGGAATGTAGCTCTTCTGTAAAAGTACAAAAGTCTTACAGGCTTGCCGTCTGATTTATGCTGTTAATGTGCCAAACTTTGAAAAATCGATTATATGTTTCACCTTTCTTGTATCAAGGTTCCCTTTTTTGTGGAGGAACCAGGGCAGCATTGTTTAATTTAAATTCCTCTTAAAATTGCTTTGTGTTTTTTTTTTTTTTTTTGTTTGTTGTTTTTTTTCTTTTCAATTTTGTCAAGAAATGCTGACTAACAGGCTGAATCAATGAAGAAGCGAATTGTTCCATGCACGTATGCCTTGGTGAAAAGAATGAGACACTTATGTTATTGTAGCCACAAAGGGATGTGGACTCAAACACTAATCACTTGCAGAAAGCAACCCGCAGCACAAATTAAAAACAAATAAAATAAGAGCAAAAAGGTATTCATGAGGGAGCAAAAACACATTTTAGTTTGGCTTCATTTTAACAAATTGAGAAGAGAATGCTGAAGCACACTGTTTAAATGTGTCTTTGTATTTTTTTTTTTAATTAAACACAAGTCTTTAACAAAAAAAGATTTTTACAGAAATTAATGTGTTTTTACTGGAAGACTATTTTGTACACTAGAAATTATAAATGACACCCCCGAGGTTTGAACTCAAGATAGTTAGCTTAAATGTGGCATTTGATTTTTTTTTTTTGTCCTTGTGCCCAACTTTGAGGGGTATTAAACATTAGGAGGATTATAATAAACAAAAGAAGCAATCATGAAAATGTCAGCTTCATTAGTGTGCCCCTTAATGGGGGCTGAGGGGCAGCATCATTGGGAGAAATCAAAAGCCACTTTAGCTAGCTGTAAAAATTCAGCAGTGTGGAGGGGATACAGAGGTGCCCAATGGACCCCTGGGCACCTGACGTTGATGTGTTCTTGTTGCATATCATCTGTAAGTGGCACAATCAGCCACCTTATTGTAAAAGTGTGTGATGCTGACTGCCAGTGTTTGTTGTTAATTTTATTTGTATTAATGTATTAAATGATTTTAGGTTTGTTTTTACTGACCTTAAGGATTTAATTTGCATTAATATCTGATTCTTGTACAGAGTCTGCTTTTTTTTATATAATTGGGTCTTAAATATGCTCTTCGAACAACACAAATCACTGACTCATTTTTATATTGAGCAGTATTATTATTTTTGCACCTCCAAATTCTGACCCAGTGGAGATGTCTGGCCTATTGATGACGACTTTATAAAGTGTAAAGCACAAGTTGGTTGGTTCAGTGCACACCACTATCTGACTCTGTGACCCTTAATGAGTTGTGTAACCTGACAGTGACTGGAAATTTGGAGTAAAACACCTTGGGTGGAAATACATTGTGTGAAATAAATTAGAGGCATAGTCCAGGCAATTTTTTTAATGTTAAGTACTTCATCCATATAGGTTGTAAGGATGGCCAAAAAAAAAGTTTAATCTCATGTTTTTTTGGAGAATGGATAATAGCATTTGTGATAGGCATCTATAGGGTGGTCCAGATCTAATTATGCAATTTTCATGACGCTATAACTTATTAGGTTTATTACATAGAAAATTACCCGAAAAATCCCGGACCATCGAGAAGTATGCGAATTGACGACATGAAGAATCGTCTTTGCTCCGAACGGGAATCGTCCCCGCATAAATCAAAGTCATCCAGACGATCTGGGTCTGCATACTTAGATCTGAACCACCCTGTATAGTGACCAGTGCTGGACAACAAACAATATCATAAACATCCTTGAAAATATCTCATTTTCTTGAGTCACATAATCCACATGTCAGGTCATCCAGTTGCATGCTTAATCTCCTAAACATACATTTTTACTGAAATATTGTTAATTGTTGTGTTACTGACATGTGAATTATACAACACAAGTAATGTGAGATATTTCTATGGACATTTTTGATATTGTTTGCTGTTGCCCAGTGTTTGCCACCGTAGATCCCTGTTATGTCAGAAACAATACCTCCATTCTGCTTTAAAACAGGTTAGCCATCTGTACAAAACTACATGCAGTAAATAAGATATAAAAAAGTAATTTCTGAATGGAGTATTCATTTATATTTGTTTGTTCCTCTCATTTTGTTATGTCTTGTCTTCTTAGAGAGTTAATGCTGTGGAGCTGCCAAAACGCAGGGCCTTTTAAAGCCCATTGAGGCATTCCTTGTGTGATTTAAGGGCTAAAAATGCTTAGCCCAGTTCAGGGTCCTGCCAGTACTGGGTGCACAGCAGGACACCACCCTTGACAAGGTGCCACTCACACCCACACTTGATCAGTTCACAGTCAGCCTAACCAGCACGTCTTTGGAGATACGGGTGACCCACCCAGGTACACACCACATTAAAGATGACTCAGACTCCAAATGCTGGATCCATGAGGCATCAGCACTACTCTCTGTGTGTCTTGCATATGAAATACTAGCCTATCTAAATACACAGACATTTTCATTTATAGTATATATAGCGCTTGTAGAAGTTGTTTTGTATGACACAAAGGAATTCACTATAGCACAACGCAGGCAGGCTCTGTGGTCTGATGACTAAGATGCTGTCTGTTGAGCACAGTGGTATGGATTCAGACCACAGCACCAACATATTGTGTGACCCTGCTAGTCGTCCGCTTTGTTTTTAAAAAAAAAAAAACTAAGCAATTGCAATCTCAGAAGCAAGTGACACACACATTTGATATAAGTTAGTACACCCAACCACCACAACAATAACTACAAAAGTGCCTCATCTGTTCATACAGTGTAGCCTGAGTCTCTGATATACAGACTCTGATTTTCAAGATTAAACATTTACTGGCAGAATAACTGATGGGTTTTATGAACCTAACACGTGTGTTTGGGGCTATGACAAGAAAAACAAGGTACAAAAACCCATGCAAACACAGGTAGAGCGTGCACTGCCAGCAGGCTGGATCCGACAGCGATAACAGTTAACCTTAAAATCTTTAAATATCTGGTACCCAGAAGTCACCAAACCTTTAAGTGAGTTCTAATAAGTCTGTATATGATTCATACAGTACATGTATAATAAATAGGGAGGGGAAACAATTACACAGATACTATTTTTAGTCCTCTGCTAATTTATCTCTCCATTTTTCTCCACTCTCATGGTCCAGTAGTTCTTTAAGCAAGTTCTTCTTACTTTTAAATGAGAATGTCCTCTTCTTTGTATTGCCCCTGCTGACCTTTGCTAAAGTAAAAATCTTTATGTATCACACA
Organism: Polypterus bichir lapradei; assembly: GCA_026402145.1. NCBI lineage: Eukaryota > Metazoa > Chordata > Cladistia > Polypteriformes > Polypteridae > Polypterus > Polypterus bichir. The sequence goes on along the minus strand of JANRMT010062816.1, from coordinate 4,023,806 downwards.
AAAGGACAGAAGACAAAAGAACACATCTCCAAGTTCCTAAAAAGAAACTAAGCTTGTAGAACAGTACATTGAGTGGAGTCCAGCAAGGTAGCAGCTCCAGCCCATGGTGTTTGTTTCCATCCAAAATGCTTCTCTGCCCATTGCAATGCTGATCTAATCAGATATTGCTTATATTACACACTTCATTTTTGTAAACTTAGCAAGACAGAGGCAGTCAGAATGCATGTCCATGACTAGTAGTCATGTAGTGTGACATACCCTATAACAGTCCAACCAGTCTGTGACCAGCCCCGACAAAATCAAATGACGTTGGAGTGGGCGGAGTGTGTTTGAGAGCTGACAGCCAATGAGTGCTCAGCTAGAAGTGTAGTAACTAGGAGGCGCCTCCGAGGAATAGGCAACGCAGCTGTTTTGGATTTCACGAACAGAAGAAAGGCTGCTCGTTCTGATGTTTCACGTTTATTATACTGCAACAAAATTGAAAAATGAAAGAAAGGGAAACTATTGCTGCTGAACTGGCCCTATCCCTAATGCCTTTGCATGGGCACTGGCTCTGTCAGGCAGCACATTGTCTGTCAGAAAAAGGGTCAAGCACAAAATACTTTGCCAATGTGAAACTGTGCTGGAAAGTCTTTCTGATGTTGTTTGATTTGACACCCCTTACAAGTTGTGGTCATGTAATCTGACATCCTCAGACAACAAGATCAGCAACGGTAGTAGAGAAGTTTGACATCCCCTCCAACTAGAAGTTGTGTAATGTGACAGTTGCTCAACCAGCACCTGATTTTCTTGATGAACATCCCACTGAAGCTGGTGCTGAAAAGAACATGGGGCCTTTTACCATGTTGTTTAGTCTCTCTAGCTCCTTCAAGGGGTATGGGGGTAGCCATGTGATATGTGAGTTTGCTTTTTTAGGCTAGAGAGAGAGAGAGAGAGATGGTGACAGAAATCACTTCTTCCAGTCACCTGAATGAGGTTTAAGCCCACCAGGTGGGTGGCGGTAAAATAAAGGCTAAATGATCAAAGCTGAAGAACACTGAATGACAGAGGTCATTCATTAGGGCACAAAGGCTAAAGTAGAAGAAAGGTTAAACAGTTTTGAAAGAGATACATCTGGGACACAGGTTAAGTGCCCTTGGATGGTGTTCACTGAAAAAAATGCTCCCAGTAAGGTAAGTGACATGTTTTAGCCAAAATGTGTTCCCTGTCTCATTTTTTAACGTGTCGTCTTTGTGCATTGTGATGTATTAAAGTAAATCCTCACTATCTGTGGATGCCAGTCCTACAGATTCACTATCATAAAAGTAAAACCCATTTCATGACATCCATGTTCTATACACGCCTCTTCACGAAAAGGGCTGCGTTGCAGGGCACGGGATGGCATGGGGGACAGAGGTCGGGATTGTATTTGCAGGCATGCACAGCAGAAAAATAAATCGGACAGGTTGTTGTACTTGAGCAACATGTAAGATTGAACAATAACAGGTCTGTGATGCCCTTAGATGTCTGGTGCTGCACGCAGTCTACACTGAATGAATTAACATGGATCTACCCAGTGCCCAAAGTCGTAGGTAAGCCATTGAGCCCCATTCAAGATGGGGGGGGGGGGTTATGGGTTTTCCAAGGCTTGCAGTTGATATCCACTAACGAGAAATTCCCTTTAAGTGTGAGTCAAAAGCTCATACTGATTTAGTCCCTGCTGTTTGTACACACCACCTGTTGCTATTCATATTTGGATGGTTTAATGAGGTCTTTGGTTTGAACCCTCTGCTGCAGTCAGTCGTAGCCTGTGATGGAGTACTTAGAAGATAAATCAAACTTGACTGTAGAGGCACCAAAAGTCATGGCAAGGATTCTGTAGATGAACCTGCAGAAGGATAATGACCGAACCTCGAGGGGTGAGAGTGGTGGGGCAGCTCGTCCACCTGACCCCATCCTCCCTCCCCCAGGCTGCGTCCTACTGGAACCTAATGCCATTTTTCTCTTTGGATCAGTACTTTGGTATCTGTGTTTCTGTATTTGCAGGGATTCTCAGAAACATAACCCTAAGTATAATGGGAATTTAATGCACTGTTTGTTTCTTGTATGTATTTTTTTTTTTTTCTTTTATTATTTTACATCTGTGTACTTACGTGTGTTCTCCCAAGTTTATTGTATTTTGGGGATGGAACCCCTTCTTTAAAGGCAGGTGAGGTCCATAGAGTGAGTTTTCAGAGTGTTTTGCAAGAATTTCCATTTCTTTGTTTTTGGTTATTTTTGCTTATCTTTTTGGATTTTGATTTCTGTATGGTGTATTAGGACTTCCTTTCAAAAAGTGAAAGGGTCTGAATACTTTGTGAAGGAAGTATAACAATGCACAAAGTAGGCATCTCAAAGAAAATAAATATAAGCTAGGGAACACATTCTGGCTAAAACATGACACTAACCTGGCTTAATGTAAGAAACTCACTTATTTTGTTTCAGGGTTGTGAGGTGTGGAGCCTCTTCTGGCAGCACTGAGCACAAGCCGGGCCCCAACCCTGGATAGAGTGCCAGTCCATGAGGGGAACCCACTCACACAGGACTGACTGATTTAGAGTCATTAGTGTCCCTAACTTGCATGTTGGAGGAAAACCTAAACAGGCAATGTGCTGAATTCACATGGACGACACTTCCTAGGATGGTAACCACTGTGTCACTGTGCTACCAATAGTTGTTCTGCTTGTTGTAAATTACAGTAACTGTTCAGTTGCTTTAGAATGCTACACTGTTTTGTACCCATGCACATTTGTATGACAGTGTCACTCGCACCATAGGTGTGGTTCTTTCTCACCCTGTCACTGGCTTCTTATTATTTTATATTTAAGAACCCAAAATGACAGCTCTTTGCATCAGATTATTTCTGAAGTTTTTTTGAGAAGCCCTACTTATTGTTTATGCCAATTATTTGGGTTTCCTATAGAGTTAGTTATTCAGAAATGTCAAAATTTTTTAACAAATTTGGAGGAAAAAATAAAATCTGTTCCTTAAAGGAATACTATAGGTAAAAAAAATATTTTGTACAGTTACTTACCCTCTGTTTCTAGTGCTTGCCAAGAAATGTTTTAATGCAGATAACAGAATTCCTGATACAGTCCGCTTAAACAGAATTAACAAGGACCAACACAGAACGACAATATTAAAATGACAGGACTATTGACCAATGAATAAGAGGGCAGGCAGGTTGTCTTCAATTCATAATTGATATTATCAGGTTACACACGTTTTTGTCTCTGTTAGCAGTCTTTTTATTAGGATTACTGTATGTTTCTGAACCCTAATTTAGATTTGGTTTTGAAAAAGATCCCCCCCCCCCCCGGGGGGGTTTAATTATTTATGCAGTACTTCTTAGATTTGTCATGTGATCGTGAACAATGTGTTTCTGACATTAAGAATGCAAAGATATAAATCTGGCAGCGTTTTCAGTATGTGCTGTCCCTTGATGGATAAAAACTCCTTCATAAAGATCTTTAGTTAGTTTGAAATACAAGTAGGCCCAAGCAGTAGGTTTGGTTTTGACTCTCACTGCTCATCTTGTCCTTTTGTTCTTAGTTGCCAGTTTCTGTTGATCTCCTGGCTCAGATCTTTTGAATTCTCTGACTTCATTATTACTCATTTTTCTTCTCCTGATTTCTTTGACTTTTCACAATAATCCTCCGCACGCTGGGCCTTAACTAAAGGCTCAATCCCACTTAAATGTGCTTCACTTTTGTGAATTATTGTAATATCCTGGAAGTATCTAACAGTATTTTAGCACACAATGTATGTGTTTTGGACGTTTGTGACCATACAGCTTGACAACTGGTGTGGATTATGTGACATGAGTGTCCTGAGATTATTTTCTGTGGCAGCTTTAACTTTGTTTACTGTTCATCGTTGGCCCGTGTTGAAACCCATTCTATCAGAAACTTTATTTTATTCATGTAAACATGACATTAAAATGTTTTCTTGGCAATCACTACAGACAACACAGTGGAAGTAGCAGATGCAAATTAGCATTTTTTGGTGGAACATTCCTTTAAATCCACCCGTTGGTATTAATTCAAAAGAACTTGCCATGCAAACTATCAGTAACGCACTGGGGGCTGAGTGGTAAACAGCTGTGCGGTGTGTCTGAGGGCATCAACCAGTGGGTCAGTTTAACTGCATCAGAGGTTTTGACACCAAGTTTAAGATCCTTATTACACTTATGAAGTGGCTAACGCAGGAGTCCTGAAGTTCAGTCCTGCTGGGACGCAGCAGCTGCTGGTTTTTGATCTTCTATAATTGCTTAATTAGTAGCCAGTCATTAGTGCCAAAGCAGTTACAGCTCAAGCAACATGTTCAGTGTGTTCATCATGGAATATCGGAATAAAATATTTGCAAAGAAATGAAAGAAAAAAAGTGAAGGACTGAGACTTGTTAAATTGCTCCTGTCAACAAATCTACAATATAGAAATAACCTAATGTACCAGAATAGGTTTATAGGCTGTCGACCACATTTGAAATACATACACAGAGGTAAACATGAAGGCTGCTTACTAATAAATAGGATTTAAGTGATGCAATTTGGGCAATATTATTAGTTTAATGTACAGTATATTACTCAAGAATATCTCATTTCTATCTTGCTCCTTTAATTTCTATAATAATATATTTTAGTCTAATTCATTAGTTTTCATGCACTAACATTTGACAGCACTTCTCCTGTTATACAAAATATATGTTTTAGGAGTGCATTTTCAGCATGAACGTTCTAGTTGGAGGTATACTAGAACTTGACTTCTGTAAAGTTAATGTTTACTTACCTAAATAATGACTGTTTGTGCACCTTTCACATCCCAAAAAACATCAAACCGTGGTATTCTGGCGCTTAGCATCAAGTCATTGTGGACCCCTCTGACACCATCATCATCTGACAAATGTAGATATAAACGGTGAATAAAGTGAGTCATAACCATCTGCTGCTCAAAAAACTAATTGGCACTGAAGTCCCTAAATTGAAATGGGAAGGACAGGCTACAGTTCCAGAGCATAACATGCACACTACATGTACTGTGTGACTTAAAGGTGCACAATGCAGCTCTCGTAGAAGCACTAACTACCATGCGGCCAGGTGTTTTCTGGGCAGTACCAGACAAGCAAACAAATGAAAAAACGACTTTCTCCATGTGCACTTGTTCATTCTGCACAAGTACACAGTGACTCTTCGAAAATAGAGCCCTTGTTCTTTTCCACAAAGTGTAGGCATACTTGGTGGCTTTTTCAAATTTAGCACAATCCTTGTCAGCGGTGGGTAAAAATCAAGGTGCACCCTAATGTCTTGTGAACGATCCATTCCTGATATTGATCTCCTTTTTTTTGCTTTGCGCCCTTCCCCAACCATAACCTGTTGTGTATGGGGGAGGATCGAAAGCTTTACATTCAACAAAAGTTTTGATCTCAGGTTTTTGATGGATCTCAACGTTTTAGCGTCCCCAATACTGAAAACATCAATATCCCGATGATGTGTGTGTGTGTCACAGAGTCTTGAGGACGTTCTAGTGCGAAAATGGCTGAAAGGAAAAATACCAAATTTGAAACTTATGCCTGTTATGAGATGACGTTGTGCCGATTAGTTTTTGAGCCAAGTCACGCAAGAGAAAGAGGTACTGGAGACGAACCGTCAAATACCGTAATTCTGCAATTCATTATGAATTCTTCTTGTCAATTTCAATCGTAATGACCTATTTTATGATCAGAAAGATCATCTTCAGAGCTTTAAATAATTATTGAAATGTTATAGAATAGTTTGGGTAACTTGGTTCCAAATCCACAAAGCCTGCTGACACTCGTGTCTGATTTTTTTTTTTTTTTTTTTCTTTTTTTTTGTTTTCTTTTTCTAAATTACTTTAGTTAGCTTTAAGGGAGCAAATGATACTAGACATTGTGTACTTCTTCACGGGCACGTGCTGCATGGCCTCAACCAGAAAAAGGCGCAAATTAAAAGTATAAATGTGTGACTGAAAAGAAAAAAAACCAGATGGTCCTCATTTTATAAGTGATAACTTTCAAGAGTCCAATCGTTAAACTTCAAAGTTCAAGTTGCATGTGTGGAAACACACCCAGAGAGCACTACAGGGCCAACTCATCCACCCCTCCACCAGAAAAGGTCTAACAACACCAGACACAAAGATAACTTCACATTCTATAAGAGACAAGAGTTCTCTAGATAGGTAAATATACAGTATTGTGCATATGAGAGAAAAAAATCACTTAAGTGGACCAAGCTTAGGGTTATTTTAAATATTTTTAATAACAAGTTAAATTACTGAGGGAAGCTTATAACCTATGTTGCAACACATCTGGTGGCCCTGAATGCAGAGCACCACAGATTTTTATATATTTGCACCAATGCACTGAATAAGTAGTGTTGTAAACTGGGTTCTGAGATCCTTCAGGGAAAGGAGACCTAAATTTTGAGGTAAGGCTGGTGTACTCGCTAATCATGGCATGGGTGAGTGGCACACAAGCACTAACAAGTCATAAAGATTTCATTGTCAGCATGTTTCGATTCTAATTAAGACAATGACAAAGCCTGCATCTACTACCCAACATGAGGTTGCCTGGGCTGAAGGCTCCAATAATACTGTATACTGTACATATACCATAAAATAAAATGATGGCTTGGCTAAAGAATAATTTGTGGAGTGAAAACTTTTTGACACTCTACCAATATAACAGGTTTTACTATTTCGGTGAGGAATAGCCTAACTCATACTCACTGTCAGGATCTTCCTGCTTGTTATATCATCACTTGAGACGCTGCCAGTCTTCCATTGTATTTTAGTATCAAGGTAGTGCTGAGAAAAAAAAAAAAAAAAAAAACCTTTTCTGGATTATGGAGAGGCCAGAGTACTGATAGAGTAAAAATTAATCCTGCCTTGTACACTCAAAAACATTTATTTGTATTTCCAATCGATTTTCCACACTCATTTTTGACATTGTATAGTGGCAAGACTAAATAATATTTTCTTTTATACTTGAAAATTTGGAGAAAATGTCTGGATGATTTTTCTTTTTATTATTATTATTTTATGAGCCATATGTGTAAGAAATAAAATTGAATAATTTGCTTAATAGTGATGAACTGACAGCTTGGCACATTTGATCTTTGGGTTTGACAATCCCAGTGTATACCAGCTCATTAATGAGGAGTTGCACTGTGTCTGTAGACATTTCAGAAAACATAAAAAAAAGGCAAAAATGGATTATGATAGGCATGCTTTATTGAAAACAAAGTCGACTCTTAAATGTTAGTTTAGCCTTAGATAGAATTAAATAAATAAATATTTGGATTCCTTCCTGATGTTGACCTCAGGGACTGTACACTTGAATTTCAGATTTCTTCATTGTAGAGAGTCGATATTCAGAATCCATTTTGGTCTTTTTTTTTTCACTCCTTGCATACAGGGCTGTGTGCGTGCGACTGTGTGCGAGTTCACAATTAACTGTGCAGAATTTAAAACCTGATGCTGCTGATGAAGGAACTTCATGGATTTGAACAGAGGAAAATGTCAAGTTTTATAATGTGGGGGAACACATTTTTAGTTATTTTATTAAGAACAAATTTTAAAATGTGAGTATGCTTTATTCATTAAAAGAATTCTTGAGGCAAACTGTCTGTGTGTGTGTTTTTTTTTTTTTTTTTTTTTTTTTTAATTGCCATTTTGGAATAATTGATTATTTTCTTATGTGTGTATTTCAAAGCTGATCTAGCACAAGTTTGTCAGAGGTTTGTTGATTATGTGCCACATGTTCGAGACTATGAACTCAAGCTATGTTACCAGATATAGCCAAAAACCAAGTGGTTAGATAGATAGATAGATAGATACTTTTGGGATTAATAAAGTTAAAGCAACCACAAGACTTAAAAAAGCATGAAAACACATAAATGGAGCTAAAGAACACGAGGCTAGTTAAATGAATGCCACAGTACCGTGGGCGGGGTAGCAGGTGTCACATAAAAGGCTCACTGGTAACCGCTGCCCAATTGACCGCAGCACCTGAAAGCTCTAACTGCCATTCAGTTTAGACATCTGCAAGCAATGGGGCACAATGGAGGATAAGGGACTGGAGCAAAATAACAAAATAGGGAAACCGAGCAGAAGCAGGGGAGTGAGTATGTGAAAAAGGACAAACATTAAAAGTGGATGAGACCGAACAGATTCTTTTAGACTTGTATACTTACACTTCTGGATTAGATCTCATATTGGATCCAGATCAACCAAAATTATATTTTGGTCAAAATCTAAATAGTGTTCTGTTGTGTAGCTTTACTTTCAGGTTTGCACCAAGCCAGTGAGAAGAAGGCCATAGACTGCGTAAACACAGCTTTACTGCTTCTTCACTGGACAAGAATATAATCAATATGCTAGCTAGGATTGCAGATGATACCAAATTAGGTGGAAGAGCAGATAACATTAAATCAGCTAAATTGTTACAGAGGGACTTGAACAGTAAACAGGCTTTGCCAGATTTTTGGCAGATGAAATTTAATGTAAGTAAATGTAAAGTATTACAATATAGGAAGTACATTTGAATACACAATAGGAGATCTAAAACCTGAAAGTACCCTTCATGAGAAGGAACTTGAAGTCACAGTAGGCTCATCACTGTCAACCTCAGGCAGTGCTTAGGAGCCATTAAGAAGGCTAAAAGAATGTTAGTTTTTATATCAAAATATCTTAAGTACAAGTCAAGGGAGTTATGCTTAAGCTATATGACAGACCTGCTAGGCCTCACTTGGAGCACAGTGTGCAGTTGGGGTCTTCATATTTCAAAAAAAGACTGAGCCATGCAAGAGAATATCCAGAGGAGAACGACTAGGCTGATTCTGGGACTTGGATGTATGTGCTGTGAGGAGAGATTGAAGGAGGTGAACCTTTTCAACAACCTTTAAGCAAACAAAGTTTAAGAGGTGACCAGTGTTTAAAATGATGATGATGGGAATTAGTACAGAGGGTCCCAGTTCTCTGCAACAAGAACACGGAGGCACAGTTGGAAACTTAAGGGCAGAACAGATTTTGCACTAATTTTAGAAACTTTTTCTTTATGCTAAAAACTAAGAGACACGTTGAATTAATTACCAAGTAGTTTGTAGGAGAACCGGGACCATCACATCTTGACTTGATGTTATTTTGGTCAGTCATGTGAATAGGATGGATGAGCTTTTTGGGCTTAATGGCCTGTTCCCATCCAGACTCTTAACGTTCTAATGAGCATTTGATCTGGATTCAACATTAGTGTAAATCAGACAGGGAGGCTAAGTGCCCAGAATTAAACAGGCAGGTGATAAAGCTTTAGTAGAGTGGGTTTATTAAATAAATACATTAAGGGGAAAAACAAAGGTAGGTTTGACAGAAAGTTTAAAAAAAACAAAAAGGGCATCCCGCCAATAGGCAGACCTGGTGATGGACAAAATTAAACTACTTAAACCTAGCAGAGGTCGAAAACCAATAAAGCACAAATAATCTTTCACATGGGGTGGGCAAACAGCCCATAGAGCCCTCATAGAAATATGTAATATTCCAGCTGTAGTCAGGTGTAAGTGTAGTAAGTTTCCATCCAAAAAATAAAGAATCCAGACTTTTACCACATGAATAGGAATGTTGATAGTGCTAAAGTGTGTGTTTTTGGCTGGTTGATTGCCTTTTTCTGATGCAAGTTTTTTAAGAATATAAGTTTGCAAATCGCTGATTTTGCCAGTTACTGATTTGGCTTCCACTGGCACCCATAAAAACTAAACTTCGTTTGCAGCTTCAGGTCTGCGCTCATACTAGTGATAATAGCGCTGTTCACAAATGTGAAAGAAAGAAGTTAAAAGGAGAAGGGCTCTCTGGTAGTGGACTGACCAAAATGGAGTATTCCTGCACTTCATATGTGAAATGCGCTTACTGGCCGCAGCATCCCGCCTGTGCCTTCAGATGCCTCATCACAGTGTCGGCTTTTCAGGTGAGCTCATTTTAGTTTTGGTATTGTGCTGTTAATTGTCCATTCTTCAAATTGACAATGTGAATCAACTGCAATAAGCAAAACTTATTTTCCCAAATTTAATGAGTAGTGTTCAGTGGAAAGTGTGGACTTGCCAGACATGCAGCTCTGTTTGTGTGAATTTGAATTTGATTTTTATAACTGTTAGGCACTACAAGAAACATTTTGCTATTTTTTTCCATTTCCTTTTGCTGTTAATATGGATGATCCACAGGTCCTGCAGTTGAAAGTAATTGCACTCCAGTGCAACGGTGAACATAAAAATAAGACTACCAAAGTTTTATTACTTGCTTTCTACAGACTGCACATTACCCAGGATTTATTTACAGTCATTATTTGGTAGAACATACAGTTGCCAGCAGGCCTTTTCAGAAATAACAAATTATAAAAAGCAAGAACTGAAACAAGCTAACAGATAAAAATCTTTGCAGTGAATTAACTGTGAAGTTTAGCATCTCTGCTGATAAGTTTTGTGCAGAAGCAAACCATTTAATTTAATAAGTTTCATAATTAATTGATTTCTTGGAGCAACTATTTAAATAAAAATGATTAATACTAGTGCCAGATTGCCTGGGTTCATATGCACACCATTATTTTAGATATGGCCTGCTGTGAGAGGACAAATCAACTTTGACCCAAACCCAAGATGTCATCCAGTGCTCACAGCCAGAAAACACATAAAAGATCATCACCTTTAGTCAGAACAGAGCCACTAACTCGCAGCACAGACTTCTTTTTTTTTTTATATATCCAACATCTTTTGACAATCAGGAAGTGGACAGGTGACATTATGTGTTGTGACTTCCGGCCATCACATTGGGACTAACACACAGACCCCCAGGACCATGGCAGCACACCAATATGTTAAATACTTTCGGAGACCTTTAAAATAATTTCTAATAAATAATGTAATAGCAAGAAAACTAGGACATGGTTGGAAACCCAAGGGCAGATTTCACACAATGGTTCTAAAGTATTTTTTTTTCCCACAGAACCACAAAACACAGAGAATAAATTACCAAGTAGTGTGGTGGAGAGTAGGAGTTTAGGGACTTTCAGATCTCACCTCGATGTTATTTTAGGCAATCAGGTGAAGAGATGATAAGCTTGTTAGGCTGAGTGACCCGTTCTCATCACAATTGTTTTAATGTAAGATTTAAATTCCTCATGTTCAAAAACATGAAAAGATGAAAAAAAACATGAAACTAAACCAAAAATGACCAATTTTATAACAACGAGCAGATGCGAAACATACACACCAGTGCTCCATTTTTCAGGAGTCTCAGATTTACTCCTAGGAATTGCACTAAAAAAGTCTGACTAGGATAAGAATTTGTCCTACCTACTAGAGTAGGGTTTGAGAAGTATTTATAACATGTCCTACACGCACTCCAAGTAAGAAGTACGAGTTCACATTTGCAAGTGAATGATGTCACAATTTTATGGCACCCGAGCCGCAAAATGACCCACATGAAGGTGTCTTGTAGTTCCCTTGGAAATCATAACGATGTCGTGCAGCTTGCTGTGGCATTAGCTCACATGGAGTGGTAGGGAAATACATGAATCTGCATATTACCTCGCACACTGCAAGGGCATTCAGTGTTTTGGGCAAAATTCAAGAAATTGTTGGTTGTGACATACTCATGAATTATGTAGCAGGAGTGTCTCAAGAAGCACTATGGGGGCTCCTTCTTACCAACGACAATACGCCTCTCTGTGACTGTAACAGCCACGTCAGAATTTTTTTTTTCTTGTTCATTTTCTTCCTTTTAAGAAAAGAAAGTGGTGCTGACCAGAAAGCAGGAGACAGAGCTGGAGGTGGCAGAGTTAAAGGTGCTAAGATTTGCATTGGGTGTGACGAGGATGGACAGGATTAGGAATGATGACATTAGAGGGTCAGCTCAGGTGGGATGGTTGGGAGACAAAGAGAGGCGAGATTGTGTTGGTTTGGACATGTGAAGAGGAGAGATGCTGGGTATATTGGGAGAAGGATGATAGGGATAGAGCTGCCAGGGAAGAGGAAAAGATTAAGGCCTAAGAGAAGGTTTATGGATGTGGTGAGAGAGGACATGCAGGTGATGAGTGTGACAGAACAAGATGACGAGGACAGAAAGATACGGAAGAAGATGATCTGCTGTGGCGACCCCTAATGGGAGCAGCCGAAAGAAAAAGAATTTTCTTCCTTTTAAGTCATTCTGGTGTGTGTTGAGAACATGATGTGTGTGTGTGTATATATAATACATACATACATACAGTGCATATCCATCCATCCATCCACCTTCTAGAAGTTTCGCTCATGATCAGTTTGGCTTGCTGCCGGCTCTAGGAAGAGTTTTCAGTCATTATCCAACCCACTATATCACGGGTGTCGAACTCCAGACCTGGAGAGCCAGAGAGGCTACACGTTTTCATTCAGACCCTTTTCCTAATCGGTGATTCACTGCTAATTCACATTTTCATAGCCCTGTTTTTAAGGATTCAGTCCTCTGAATTGATTCGTTTCCTCATTAAAATGGCAGCCAAAAAGAAGTGAGACGTGAAACGAGCCAACAGATGACCAGCTAAACTGGGCCTTCAAACTCTAACCAGTTTCTTAATGAGAAGTTGATTCTTGCTGTTAATTAAACCCATTATTTAATTCCATGGCCTGTTGCTGCTCTCGTTCTGCCACAGCTGACATTTCCAAAACTGTTCATTTTCTGTTTTTCATAAGAACATCGTCAAAGTGTTTTGGTGAGTTGAGAGATCGACCTTACTGAGACCTTCACATTTCTTTATTTTCAGATATTGTGTGATGTGGCGGCTTGTTTTGTGTCTCATTATTGTTTGGCTGCTAATTAAGGAAAAAGAAACAACTAAAGGGCCCGAGTCAAGTTAATTAAAAAGAAGTAATCAGCAGCAAAAACTGGTCACTAATTAAGAAGATGGTTAGAATGAAAACCTGCAGCCACTATGGCCCTTCAGGACTGGAGTTTGACACCCCTGCACTATATCCTAACTACAGGGTCATGGGGGGGTCTGCTGGTGCCAATCCCAGCCAACACGGGGCACAAGGCCGGAAATAAACCCCGGGTAGGATGCCACCCCAACCCAGGGCAACAGTGCATATCTCTCTATTATAACAAAAAAATCTTGGGTCGAGATGCGATCATCTCAGGGAGACACTTTCAAGTCCTGCGAGACGTCTTGCACGTCAGCCCTACTTACAAACAATTTCTCGGAGACTCTTTAACGTCCCACAAGACAAGGAAGTGAGACAAAGTACAGGCTTTTAAATGTTTGATGCACTCCGCGACATGCAGATCACGCAGCACGGCACAAGCCAGCTGATCGAGTAAAGAATAGGTAAAAAAAAAATGTATTTGTCTCCCATTGTATCACCATGCAAGAGGGGGTTTCGGAGGAACAACCGCATCTCGTTAGCGTGTGTTCAGCCCCCCTCTTCACAACGCGAGAGGCAGAGTTGCGAAGTGGCTGGCACGTAGCGCGCCCCGGGGGTAACTAATTCACTACAGCTTTATTACTGGCAAATATCAAAAAATAAAAAATGAATGAAAAGAAAACGAACAATCTCTTTAAATTCTATATCCGGTTAACCAAACCCAGGGGTGGGCGAGTGAAGCGAGCAGGGGGCAGAGCCCCCTAGTCTTCTATATAAACATCTACGCGTGGAAGTTAGTGTCTGTCTGTCCAGCCCAGAAGCATGAAGCTCAAGGAAAGCGACTCTGTCGCCAAAATGAAACCACCAAGAAAGAGAAACTTGCTTAGCTGCTGATAGACAAGCGAGGCGAGCACATCGGCAAAACAAAACCTCAGAGGACAGAGAACCTCTCTTACCCGCTAATGCACAACCGATGTGACTGATTGATTGATTGAAGTGCCAGAATCCATGGTTTCTAGGAGCCTGGGCTTTATACAGCACGGGCTTACACAGCTAGCGTATATTTGCCAAACTGCCCCCAGGGACAAATACATTTCTGTCTATAACGCTCTATAACCATCCATCCATTATCCAACCCGCCGAATCCGAACACAGGGTCACGGGGGTCTGCTGGAGCCAATCCCAGCCAACACAGGGCACAAGGCAGGAACCAATCCTGGGCAGGGTGCCAACCCACCGCAGACACTATAACCAAATCATTACAATTTTAAAGCTGCATTTTCCTCATAATCAAAAATACCATTACTAACACTTTCATATCAGCTGACAGCACTTGGCTTCTTTGTATAGATGGAGTGATCATGTGATGTACAAGATTTGTTACAAATATTATTCCATCTCTGTCAAATTGATATCTTTTTATGAGGTCACCATTGTCCAGCACACCTTTCCCAGGATGCGTGTGCCAATCTCGGCCTGAACGCCATCTTCTGGCAGCTTCCAGTGAGTTAGGACAGCTCATGAGCTCTCCTGAATCCTGGTGAAATTAGGAGTAGTTCCTAAATTCAAAAAATTGATAAAATACTATTACTCCTACTCCTAAGTGTGGGACCAAATTTGTGTCACTGAGATTGCTGAGCAGCCAGTTAACAACCATTTTCCTTCTCTGAGATGCTTGATAAATATAGGCACAGCACTAGGGGATGAGTAAGCAAAGTCTAAACCAGGCCAAGACAGAAGTAACCAGTGCCCAATACTTAAATTCAAATCAAAGTAGAAATATGAACTCCTAACTCCCTGATAAACTAAAAATGAAACTTACTGCTAGACAATTCATAGTGTCCATTACACTTGGGCTGTTTAAGCTGAAACCCATCTTGATACTATTATGAGACAAAGCAAGAAAAAGCCTTTGGGCAGGGTGACAGTCCACCCCAGGGCACACTCGCACCAGTAAGAAATTTAGTGCCCTATGAAATGAAGTTGAACATATTTGGGATGTGGGAGGAAAACCCACGAAGTCTAAGGAAGAACATGCCAACTCCAGACAGGGCATGACCAGGGCTGGGAAGTAGCAGCACTTCCCACTGTGCTAATCCAGATGTATTGTAATACTTGAGGCCTAGCTGAGAAGATGGGACTCCTGGCAGAATGCAGAGGAGAAAATTGATGGGGAACAAGGAATGACAGGGTTAGGCCTCACTGAGGGAGAGGGAGAGATGTGTTAAAGGGCTTTGTAGAGAAATGGAAGAAAAGAGCCTGAATGTGAAATGACAACCAGGAAGAGGCCTTGAGTGAACACAAAATCTGATTTTTTACTTTTAATGCCCAGGAAACGGTCACCAAGGCAGTTTCACTATTTACTATGGTGGTGACTGTGCCCGTGGATTTCCAGATGAGTCAATAATGACTCACTGTTTGCTTTTCACCTTCTTGTAAGATGGCAAATGGTCCTGACTAATTAGTGGATATCTAGCCTCCATCAGCCTTATCTGTAATCACTTCTTATTGTGTCAATAGAGAAAGCTGAATTGCTCTTGATAACAGTGGCAAAACCGCCCTTCTGAGATAACAGTAATAGCCATGCCGTGATCCCCAGGCTGCCAGCTGACTTGAACATGCCATCATTGAGGAAATGTTTGCACAGCTCATTCTCAGACAGAGAAGAGCATAACAGCAGCTGGGCCATTCAATGTCTTCATTCTTAGACAGCCCATTTTATTACATGGGTGCAGACTTCTTATTATTATTTACTTATTTGGCCGAGTCCTTTATGCAAGGCAGCTTACAGCATTTGAGATACAAACGGTTGCATTTGTTTTGTTTTTCCAGTTGGCGCAGAGGAAGGTGAAGTGACTTACTTGTGGCCACACGTTATCAGTACTAGGATTTGATCCCACAATTTCAGGGATTGAAGTCCAAAGCCTTAACCCTTGCATCACCCTGCCACTTATTCACAACACCTCACAATGCTCTAATCAACCCAAACTCAGCCCCTTCTTTCTTCACTCTTCTCTTTCTGCCGTCTTTACTCCTCCATACACAAGCTCCGTCTCCTTCCTCCCGACTCCGGTTCGTTCCAATGGAGTGAGGCGACCCCTTTTATCATGCCCCGGATGTGCTCCAGGTGGTCCGTAATTACCTTCCAGCGGCACTTCCTGATGTGGCGGAAGTGCCGCATGAGCACCCAGAAGCACTCCGGGCATGCCTAGAATCCTCTCTGGCAGCACTTGAGTGTGGTGGAAGTGCTGCATTCCTAGGCTCCTTGATCCTCCGGGCGCCCCCTGGTGGTGGCCATGGGCCCCAACAGGGTTGTGATTGTTATGCTCCGTTTCCGTGGCCCCAATACAGACCAAGGCAGCTGCCCTCTCGTGGCCCAGGGGAGGTTTTATCCCCCTCCCGGTCCTTCCAGGTGTTCCAGCTGGGCAGGATCCCCAGCCATCCGCCACAATATACATATACATATATGCAGTTAGGAGACCCGGGTTCGCTTTCCGGGTTCTCCCCGTGTCTGCGTGGGTTTCCTCCCACAGTCCAAAGACATGCAGGTGAGGTGCATTGGCAATCCTAAATTCTACTGTTTGCTTGGTGTGTGGTGTGGTGGGCTGGTGTCCTGCCCGGGGTTTGTTCCTGCCTTGTGCCCTGTGTTGGCTGAGATTGGCTCCAGCAGACCCCCATGACCCTGTAGTTAGGATATAGTGAGCTGGATACTGACTGACTGACTGCAAGCCAAACTGATCATGGGAGAAACTTTCAGGAGGACAACTGTCACTGCAACACTACACCACTCTGAGCTTTATGGCAGAGTGGCCAGACCAAAGCCTCTCCTCAGTAAAAGACACAAGGAAGCCCACTTGGAGTTTGCAAAGAGACACCTTTAGGACTTTCAGATTATAAGAAACAAGACTCCGGGGACAGAGGAAACCAAGACTGAACTGTTTAGCCTTAGCATCATGTCTGTAGAATACCATTAAAATGATAAAGCATGGTGGTTGTGGTGGCATTACGCTGTGGTTTTGGGGACTGGGAGATGATAGTCAAGGTTGAGAGAGAAGTAAACAAAGCAAAGTACAGAGATCTACTCAATGTGAACCTGCTCCAGAGTGCTCTACACCTCAGACAAGGATGAAGGTTCACCTTCAAACAGGATAATGAGCACAACACAGCACAGCACAGCACAGGAGTGACTTTAGGTCAACTCTATGAATGTCATTGAGCGGCCCAGCCTGAGAGACCGGACTTTAACTTGATTGAATATCTCTCGGAAGAACTGAAAATAGCCCCTGATAGTCTCCATCCAATATGACCGAGCCTGAGAGGATCCACAGAGAAGAATGACTGAAAACCCTTAAATCCAGGTGTGTGAAGTTTTTAACACAACAACTTCAACTAAGTACAGAGTCATGGCTCTGAATACTTGTGTTAATGGGATGTTTCAGTTTTTCATTTTGAATAAAATTTGCAGAAATTTCTAAAATCCTGTATTTCCCCTTGTCATGCTGGGGTATTGAGTGTTGCTTGATGCGGGAAACATTGATTTAAATGATTTTAACACAAAGCTGCAGCGTAACAAAATGTAAAAAAGAGGAGAGGCCTGGATACTTACTAAATGCAGTATCCCTTATAATATTTACTGTTGCACAGGCGTTCTCTGCTGCACACCTCACTTTGTCCCTGAGGATTCTCATCCTGAAAGCCTGCCAATTGACCTTATGGTTCCTGGTCTGTAGTTATTTTTTAATTTATGAACTAATTAATAATGTAATACGGCGAATGTTAAAAAAAGAAACCCTGCGATGGACACCTGATGAGTAAAGCAACTGCTGCAGTTTTTTTAATCACATCCCCCACAAAGTACCGCTTACTTAAGTTACGCAACGCATTCCCGGCTCAGTCATTGTGCTTAGTTGTAAAGTCACCAGATGTTCAGTCACGCAGACTGCTGAAGCCATTATGACAACAGATCAAGTCATGTTATATAACTCTCGCCATTGTCTAACCCACCGGTCCGTCTCGGGGTCGCGATAATCTTTGGAGTCTATGCCGGCATCATTGTGTATAAGGTGGAAAACAAAGCCGGGCAGCTAGGCGGTTCATCGCAGATTTACTGCTACAGCCAAAATCACTAAAAAAAAAAACGCCAATTAACTGAACAAGCTGGGAATGTGGGAAAAAAGTCGAGAAACCCTTCCACACTGTTCTGTGGAAAACGTGCAGTCAAAAGAGGTAGTACCAGGGCAAACATTTGTACCGACTCCGGTGAAGCAGGCATAACCGCTGCGCCATCAACCATATAGAAATTATATTAGAAATTTGAATATTATATTCTGAAGGTTGCATGTTCTCACCGTGTACGTGGGGATTTTTCTTCGACATCACCTAGAACGTCCAGTTCTGATATTGATTGATTTCAATTTGTCTCCTACATGAGAGCGAAGGCGCCATGCAATGGACCACAGGTGCGCGTAATTTCAATTTGAGCATGCGCAGTAACCACTAGCGGCGCTCCTCGAGAAATGGGACAGACAGTTCGCGGCTTTTTTCCTGCCGGGATAAACCAACGCGCCCAAACCCGAATTTGATTAGGCGCGCTCGAGAATGTTATTGTAAATATTTTGTGGCTGGAATAAGCAGGTTTTGAAAGAGATTGATGTGTAACGCACACTGTCTTTTAAAACCAGTTCAGCTAAATGAATAGACTACGTCTCTTTTAAAGCATGACAGGTGTTCAACGCAAAAGCGTAGACTGATAGTCATATACTGTAAAGTGTTCGCCTGAATTAAACACTATGAAGGCAGAACAACAACAAAAAAAACTGATATAGGCAGTTCGGCATTTGACCATATTCATCATCTCTGACTACGTCCTCCAGTCCCCAGTGGTGTTAGAAAATAAGGACGAGGCGGTCGGGAGCCGTCCGCAATCAACCGTGAAGGCCGAGCCAGCAGCCGCCCGTTGGGAGTCCCTTCCGCGGTCTCGTGCTCTACACGTTGCTGTGACAGTCACTCCACGGTCACCCTCTCCTGGCGCCAGATCAGCGGTGTCCCCAGCTGCTATTCGTCACAATCGGAGACAGTAGACATCCGGTCAGTTCAGGAGTGTGGCGTTTTATCATTTGTAAGACCCGTCGCGTAGTTACTGTTATTAATCTGTTTCTGACTTTGATACCTGTATAGATTATGCCACTACGCTGCATGTTTTAAAATTTGTCGATTTTGAATGAGGAATTGTGCATCAAAATGAATGATATTCCAAGAAGACATTTTGATATCCCAAACACATTATCGTCATTTTGACCAGGATCCCACTGTAGCTTCAGGTTTTTTTTGCTTAAACCAGATTCATAATTAGTGACAACTGCTAACACTGATCTCAATTAGTTAGCTGGAATCTTTTTTCTTCTTCTCTTATTCTACATTAAGAAAGCACAGAGGCATGAATTTTACATTTATAAGACATTTAAAAATATTTCTGCATTTGCCATAGATTTAAATGCTTAACTCTCTTTTGTTGATTTCATTATATTTCTCACTTTCTCTGTGCAGTTTTCCCCTTCATTGTGTCTTAATAATGACAATTACAAACGAGCAGAGCAGACACCCAGGCAAATAACAATGAATAATCAAAGGCTGCAACTACTTTAGCATCAGACCCACTAATTAGAAAACAATGGATTAATTAAACAATTAGAACACTCGAAAAATAGAATGAACACTAAGATGAAAATATTGTTAAGAAGAAAAAAAATACATTATTCTCACATACTGTAACTGCTTAGTACATTTTAATTTTTTTTTTATCAATCTTAGTTTTCTAATTTCTATATTGTTCCCAAAACACAGAAGCTGGGCAATAACAGTTCATTTACTTAGCCCAGGAGCCCAATTAAAAACAAAAGCTGGTTGGAACAAAAACCTGCAGCCACAGGGGGTCCCCAGGACCGACATTGAGAACCCCTGATTTAGACCACACAGCAAGAAATGCACAGATGAACAAAATTGCGTTTCTGGGGGATCAATGTACGAACATAAGACAAGTGTGACATTATACAACACCAGACAGACATAACATCCATTATCCAACCTGCTATATCCTAATTACAGGGTCACGGGGGTCTGCTGGAGCCAATCCCAGCCAACACAGGCAGCAAGGCAGGAAAAAAAACAACGGGCAGGGTGCCAGCCCACCGCAGACAGACATAACAGACAAAGTATAAGTATAGTCAATTAAACAGTCTGTGTGTGAATTCAGGACATCGGCAGTCCCAATTGGTCAGCATGTCGTGTGTTATTAGAGGAAGCGGAGTAGTCTGATAGCCTGTGAGAAGAAACTCCTACTGAGTCTGGCAGTCTTGCAAGGTAAAAGATTGAGCAGTCAATGGCTGGCAGGGTGGGTGAGGTCCCTGGCTATCTTGCTGGCTCTCCAAAGGCAGCATAAAGTTCAGGTCATCAGACGGGAGGATGGTTCTGATGATTTTCTCTGCCGTCCTCACCATTCTCTGGAGGGACTTCTGATCCTAAGCTTTTGTCACCTTTCAGGCCAGCAGAACAGAACAAGTGTTGGAGTGGAGGACATATGTGTGCGTCTACATAACAAAGAATCTGGATGTAGGAATAAAAAAAATCTGTGTTTTAAGATGGGGTCACCCCCAAAACCTTTCCACAGTAAAACAGATGGACTGGAGAAGGCAGATAGAATGATTGAAAGAAAGTGTGCAATGTGAAGGGATTGGAAGAGCTAGCAGAAGCCACCTACACTCCCAACAAGGAGCACCAAATCCTCCAGAGCTGTCAGACATTGTTGTTTTTCAAATGAAGGTCTGATGGCTTCGGCGCTCGGCTCATAGTATCAGTCGCCTTTCTCCCTGAGGCTCAACTCACACTCCCTTCCTTATCCCTTTTTCCACAGAGACGGGCCTGAAAAAAGACCTAGTTTTCTGCTTGGATAAAGTGATCAGTCGGTATTTTAAAGGTTCAGTCATGCGTCTCTTATAATTTAATGGAGTCCATTTTCTGCTTTTAGAGGTCGTCGACTCAGCGCTGACAGCACCGCTCTCTCCGACCAATGAATGATCTGCACACCGATGGCCTGACCTCCATGTTTAGTGACCTTGGGAAGAGTAACCATCAGTGAACTACCATAAAGATCTAATCATCAAGAGAGACACCAAACATGGCTGGAGCTGCAGCATCGATGGAAAGAGACAGGAGCCGCGGCACATCACGTGAGCACATAGGGATGAGGTTTCAGCAAACGCAGACGGTCATGAATAAAATAAAAGGTCTTGCATGACACTGCTTTGGGTTTCTCTTTTTACTTAACAAGTATTTGATATGCATTCCTTTGGGGAGCATATACCGGGAAGTAATGCTTTTTTATTTATTTTATTTTGTGACAGTCACTTTATAGCTGAGGTCACTGTGGTAGTTAAAAAATTATTTGATGAGGAGGTTGCCGGGGTGGATGATATTCACCCAGAATTCCTGAAGGCTCTGCATGTTGGTTTGGTAATCTTGGCTGATTCACCTCTTCAAGATTGTGTGGAGGTCAGTGACTGCACCTCAGATGGGCCATTTTTAAGAAGGGGGACCAGAGGGTGTGCGCCAACTTTAGGTGGATCAGACTGCTCAGTCGCCCTCTGAAGGTCTATACCAGGGTCTTTCTGTTTCTCAAACTTTTATTCGGGAGGAACAATGCTGATTTCATTCTTTTCACAGAACACTGGACTAGCTCTTTTCCCCTCACAAAAAATCTTGAGGGTTCATGGGAGTTTGCCCACCCAGCCTAGCCTACATGTGTTTTGTGGACTTGGAAAATTCATATGACTGTGTCTCTGAGTGGGGCGGAGGGGTGCTCTTCAGCAATATGGGGTGTACCCAGCTTGCTGTTATTTGGTCGCCATACAACCAGAGCAGGAGCTTGGCTCGCTTTGCCAGCAGTAATTCAGACTGTGTCGAACTCTGCTAGGGATGCCCTTTGTCACCGATCTTGTTCATGATTTTTATGGATGGAATGTTTAGGTTTTATGGATGGAAGTTGGTTCAGTTACCAAAGGACCTCATATCTGCTTTTTGAAGGTGATGTGGTTCTGTTGGCTTCATCGGATGGAGACCTCAGTTGCACCCATGGCCAGTTTGTAGCCAACTGTGAAGCAGATGGAATGAGAATCAGCACCTGTAAATCTGAGGTCTTGGTTCTCAGCTGGAAAAGGGTGGAGTGTCCTCTCCATGTCTGGTGAGGAGGTGCTACTCTTAGTTTCTCGGGGTCTTGTTCATAAGCTGTGGAAGAAGGGAGTAGGAGAACGACAGGCAACAGCAGTTCTGAGGACTTTGTACCTTTTCGGTCGTGGTGAAGGCAAAGCTTTGGATTTACTGGTCAATTTATGAATTTACCCTCTCCTATGGCCACAAGTTTTGGGTAATGATGGAAAGAACTAGATCGTGTATACAAGCAGCGGAAGTGAGCTTCCTTGGCAGTGTGTCTTATGGTGGCCCCAAAGGGCAAGTGACAAAAAAATCTAAATGTGATGCACACATTCAAACGAGGTGACGCGCAGAATTAAATGTGGTGCCGCACAATTAAACAAGGTGACACACACAATTAGGGATGACATGCTCACAATCAGAAGGGTAACGACAAGTAAAAGTGTAGGAAAGGGTAGATACCTTGGCAAAACTAAAGGAAAAAACGGATTGGTCACAAGGTTTGTGTGTCAGTCCACAAGGGAGGTTTCCTGTTAAGTGGTGTGCTGAGTGTGGGAAAGTTACAATAACATTCGTTTTTCAGTTCAATTTTTGGCGATCACAAATCCCATCGTATGTAAATGATGGTTGGTGTACAATAACAGGCTGATATCCATTTCTTTTTGAATGTGTGCATCACATTTAGATTATTTTTGTCACTTGCCATTTGGGGCCACTTGCCACTTCAGTTTTAATAATAGTAATAATACATTTTATTAATTTGTAGGCGCCTTTCTAAACACTCAAGGACACCGAACAATAGACAAAACACAGATTATAAACAAAAGTAAAATACAGAAGTTAAAATCAGACAGAACAATTGCAATCAAAGAGAAAAAGCAGTCTTAAACAAATGAGTTTTAAGTTTAGATTTGAAAAGTGAAAATGATTCAATATTTCTAAGCTCAGATGGTAGTGAGTTCCAGAGCAACTGAATGCTCTGCACCCCATGGTGGTAAGACGGGCGAAGCGGACAGTCAAGTGGATGGAGGAAGAGGATCTGAGGGTGTGGGAGTGTTTGTTATAATATTCAGTTTATTGTCACTGACTCTCTGCACACTGTTGGAGTCCTTCATACAGGCAGACCAAGTATGATACACAGGGACTAGGCTGCATTTAGAAACCATTAGCCTAGCAGTTTGGAGAATGGGACAAACTGCAGTGTGAGCATTGTGCTATTCTTGTTGGAGGTGGGGTTTATGTTTACTGTCCTTGTTTGCAGACCAGAGAGGGGCATTATACTATTCCTGAGATGAAACTGAATCCTTACTTTCCTTGTTTGGTGACCAGAGAGGGCCCTGCACGTGGAGAAGACAGTATAAATACATGGAACAAGCAGTCAAACCCTTTGAAGCTGTCGGGTGGAAGATTATGTCATCCGTCTGGGAAAACCCTTTCAGTGTGGTGACGAAAGATGGCAGACTGCGTAGATCAAGACTCCCACACCTTGATAAAGTCTGTCATAAGCTTCCCGTCTGTAACCGCGTAAAAACCGTCAGTAAAGTAAACTAAAGTATATCTTTGCCTCTCATGTGATGTTTGTACCGCCGTAATCACGATGGGAGGGATATCGCTTTTTCTGTCGTATGTCTATATTTTTCGGTTACTTAACATGCCGCAATTTCAAAAGAACACATTTCCGGAGTGCTAATGCCTCCTAAGGAAACAGGTAGGGAATGGCAACATGGAGGAGGTCAGACAGATATGGAGGGGCGAGGTTGTGGAGATCCTTAAAAGTTAGTAGGAGAATTTTGAATTGAATTCAGAACTGAACTGGAAACCAATAAAGCTGCTGCCAAATGGGAGTGTCATGGTGAGTAGAGGGGGTTCTAGTAATGATGCGGGCAGCTGAATTCTGGACCATTTGAAGCTTGTAAAGAGATTTAAAAGGGAATTACAATAATCGAGACGAGAAGTGACAAGGCTATGAACAAGGAGAGCAGTGGTGTGGGGAGTGAGTGAGGGGCGAATATGATTAACGTTACGCAGGTGGAAATACACAGACCGGGAGATGTTATTGATGTGGGACTGGAAAGATAAAGTACTGTCAAGGATGACACCCAGATTCTTAACCTGTGGGGAAGGGAAGACAGAGGAATTATCAAAAGCAAATGAAAAATGATCAGTTTTGGATAATGTTGATTTTGTACCAATGAGGAGAACCTCAGTTTTGTCACTGTTTAATTTAATAAAGTTTGAAGAAAACCAGGATTTGATTTCTGCTATGCAATCAGTAAGGGAGGAGGGTGGAAAGGAAGCAGTAGGTTTGCTAGTGAGATGGAGCTGGGTGTCGTGAGCATAACAGTGGAAGCTAAAGTTATATTTACGAAAGATAAATAGAGACAGAGTGAGGAGGTCAGGCATGCTGCAGGAGCTTAAAGTAGAGACGCAAGTCCTCCGCGACATAAGGAGCTAGTTTAGGTGGTCCGGGTATGCGATTAGGTGCTTCCTGGACACCAAGTTGTTTTGGGCATGTCCAACCAGGAGTCCTCAGGGCAGACCCAGGACACGCTGCAGAGATTATATCTCCCAGCTAGCCTGGCAATGCTTTGGTATTACTCCAGAGTAGTTAGCCGGGATGGCAGGGAAAATGGACTTATGGGCATCAATACTTAGACTGCTGACCACATGCCCTGGATAGTCAATAGAAAATGAATGTATGGATGGATGGACAGTCACTGTTTTGCTTTCTGCATGCACATGTTAATTGCATTATACTTAGCTCATAAGACAATACATTTTAGCTTGATCTTTTTTTAGTTCTGTAATATCTACAATGTTGTATTTTCAGTTTTTGTATGATTTACTGACTCTGTTTTTGTGTTTGTGCTTTGTGTGACGTGACTGTGTTACCATTTGACATTTTAAAGTACATGTCCGCTTCAAGTCCAACGCTGTGTGATCAACTGCTAGATTTGGCCATTTTTGTCACTGTTGTCATGCTCTTTACCTAATAATGTTATTAAAGATGGAGTGCCTGCTCCTCGTGATTCATCAGAACCCACTGTAGCATTGTGTGAGAAAGAGCCTGTCCTAGCAAAAAAGACGATAGGGCAGGAACCTGCAGAGGTGGGACTGGAGTCTGCATCCACTTTAATAAAAGGAAAAGTGTCCATTTATGTGTCTGTTTGGTTGCTATGTCTCTGTCACTCCAAACAATGCCACATAAACATTTTAGTAATAAAATGCATTGTATTTCCCATTCCAATAGATGGTGCATCATAAACATTGGCACAGCCTTTTATGAATCCCATACCAAAAAGCACATAACAGAAACACATGCATCACATAGTGCGCTGCAAACATGAATGCTGAGGTCTGTGTTGATTGTTTAGATTTCAACCAGTCTTAGATGGGGAGTACAGCTAGTTTATTATAAAGTGTCAGTTATCTTCTGATAAAAGAGTCAGATCTATGAAAGGTGCTTTATAAAATAAAGATTGCTTAATGAATTTCTAGATTCCATGATAAAGTATAACCTGTACTGCAATTCTAAAAAACACAACATGAAATAACAAGTCAGGTTGAAGTGTGGAGGCTCGCCTTTAAAATATTGACATTTTATCATTTTATTGCAAAGCCCTCTGCATAAAGCTCGAAATGTCAAGAGAATATTTGACCCAAAGCCGTGCAGCCTTTCAATACATGAATAATTTATTACCATCTTGTTTTGTCTTTCTAGATTACGAGAAGCTGAATATAAAGTAAAATTGAGATTAAGCAGCCTTGCATACAAAACAATAAGATTTGATTTCAATGTCATATATATATGCAAATTATATTTGGTTTTAATTTTATATTTTGTATAACCTTACTTTAAATACACTTTTCCCCACAGATGCTGGATGATAACTCCTGTGATCTTATTTGTCAGATTTATATGCCTTCTGTGAGATGACCTTGTCCTGACATGCATTTAATGGAGTGTGGTGTCTGTAGACTGCTGAGATGAAGATAAGCAGCTCTTGGTGTACAACTGCAAAGCAGGCCTGGGATTTCAGTGCAATAAAAATAAAGTGTTACTTATAATCAAAGAACAAAATTAAAACATTTGTATGTATTTATTATTTAAACAAAACAGCATTTCGCAATATATTTTACCAAATACTGCCGTATCTATCTATCTATCTATCTATCTATCTATCTATCTATCTATCTATCT
>JANRMT010062816.1:3941578-3996676 GCA_026402145.1 Polypterus bichir lapradei | reverse complement strand
TCTATCTATCTATCTATCTATCTATCTATCTATCTATCTATCTATCTATCTATCTATGGTAAGCCTGTGTAAAATATAAATCCTCCATATCCAAATGTTGCTTCACATTTCATTTATGACATTTTCGGTCTTTGCTCCAATGTTAATGAACTTTTCCTGATTCCGCTGTCCAGTGCCTTTTAGTGTGGCCCGTGTTTAAGGAGGTGGGCTAGAAGTCCTCCAGTTGCAGGTTTGGTCGTCACTACTGTGTTAACCTGTCTGTGCCCCCATTTTAATTTCTAATGAGTGACTGCACAGTACTTTAAGATGAATTGGGTAAACACTCTCATATAAAACGTGTAGGCCTTTTTTCCCATGATGCTTCATGATTTAATGGCATATATCTTAAACACACTGAGATCATTGTGATATGATTTCATTTTCTCATGGTTATCACCATTTTATTCTACTGACATTTTGATTTCGTATTTATTAAAGGGGGTAACACTGCTGCCTCAGAACATCCCGATCCTCCATGCAGGATTCTTTCAGCTGTGTGGTGTTTGAGGGGTGTCTTGCATACACAAACTGTTTCAACAAATCCCCCCCCCCGCCCCCAATGCCAACATCTTGATGGGATTCAGATATAGGCTTTGACTTGGCTATTTCTGAACCCTGCATTTCTTTCTTTTCAGCCCTTCCTTGGTGGATATCCTGGTATGTTTAGGGCAAGGTCCACTTTTGGTTGAGCTTCAATCTTCTGACAGATGGCCTTGCATTATTCTCAAGCACCTTCTGGTACATTGAAGAATTTATAGTGGATTCCATGACGATGAGCTGACCAAAACCTGACGCAAAACAGCAGCCCCGAGCTAGAACTTGTTATCCGCTTCTTCTACTCAAATGCTGTCTTTGGTTTTCTCCAAACATGTCTTCTGGTACTGTGACCTGGAACTATCTTTGCCTGTCCAGAGCACATTGTTCCAGATGTCCTGGTCAATACCCAGATGTTCATGGGCACACTTTAATCTTGCCTTGAAATTCTTTCTAGACATGAAAAAATGTCCTCCAGTACATTTCCCATGCACCATCTCTCTAATGGTAGACTCGAGAGCTACCTGAAAGGTCCCAGGACGAGATTCTTACAAATTTCTTTCAGCTCTTGCTTTCTTCTCTCAGGATGAACTTGCTGTGGAGGCCTGGCCTGGACAAGCTGGCAGTCATTTGGTAATCTTTTCTACTTGTAGATGGTCTTCCAGACAGTGGGACAGTTAGTTTCCAGTTTTATTTTTCATATATTAGATCTTTTTATTTCCTTTTCGAGACTCATGGGCATCTGTGGGCTTCATTCTTAAGGCTGCAGGGAGCTCTCTTGATCTCAGCATGGTGACATCAATAACAAAGAACAAACCAAACTAAAAGTCAGTCAGTCATTTTCCAACACGCTCTATCCTAATACAGGGTCACGGGGGTCTGCTGGAGCCAATCCCAGTCAGCACAGGGCACAAGGCAGGAAACAAACTCTAGGCAGGGCGCCAACTCACCGCAGCAAACTACAAGTCTGAGGTGTAAATGAGGCGCAGTCAAGATCGTCTCTAATGAGGTTCTGATCATTTGCACCTGATCTGGTGCTCCTGATTCTAATTTGAGGTTTTGATAAATGTAGAGGTGGGCTTCCTTTTCCCATATTCGAAAGTTAAATTTATGTTTATTTAAATTACATAGTGGACTATAAAATGTAAATGTGGCATGATGTTTGTTACATTATATCAGCTTTCTCAACAGATACTGTTTAAAAGACGATCAAATCTTAATAAGCCCACAGATGTTTAAAAAGAAAAAAAAAAATCATGGGTTTTTTGACATGACTGTAAATTGTATATTTAAGCTGGATTTGGAGCCTCAGTACGTTAGACAGCTTGGCTGCTGTTTTGCCTTTTGCAGCTTGAACAACAACATTTATTTCTATGGCACATTTTCATACAAATGATGGAGCTCAAAGTGCTTTACTTGATGAAGAAAGAAAAAACAGAAAATATAAAAATAAGATTAGGCAACAATAAGGAACAAAGAATAAAATAAAGTCAGATGACCAGGAGGATAGAAAAAACAAACAAACAAAAAAAAAACTCCAGAGGGCTACAGAAAAAAAAAAAAAAACCAAAATCTGCAGGAGTTCTGAGGCCACGAGACCACCCAGCCCCCCTAACATCAATGATCTCAATCAGTCCTCATGGTTTTCAGGCTTCACATGGAAGAATTTGATGATGATGATGGTCATGTGGTCCTCTGACCTTCAATCCATCAATGTAGGGACAGCACAGGTCAGGTTTGATCAGGTGGTGGTGGTGCAAAAAGTATGGATTGTGGATCCATGATGAAAACGATAATTAAATGAAGGGGTGGGGGTTGATTGTTTTCAATCCTATTCTTGTAAAATTGATCTGTTTGTATGGAATGTTGTGTGATTTCAATAAAATCAATAACATTTATTAAAAAAATAAATAAATAAATGCATATGCAGAATATCAGGGTTACACTTCAATGAAGCTATGAGAAAGCCATGTTCAAACAATGAGTTTTTAGCAGTTTTTTAAAGTGCTCCATCGTATTAACCTGGCGAATTTCTATCGGTCAGCTATTCCAGATTTTAGGTGCCTAACAGCAGAAGGCCGCCTCACCACTTCTTTTAAGTTTAGCTCTTGGAATTCTAAGCAGACCCTCATCTGAAGATCTAAGGTTGTGATTTGGAGTGTAAGGTGAGAGGCACTCTGAGAGATAGATAGATAGAAAGGCACTATATAATAGATAGATAGATAGAAAGGCACTATATAATAGATAAATAGATATGAAAGGCACTATATAATAGATAGATAAATAGATACTTTATTAATCCCAAGGGGAAATTCACATACTCCAGCAGCAGCATACTGATAAAAAACAATATTAAATTAAAGAGTGATAACAATGCAGGTATAACAGACAATAACTTTGAATAATGTTAACGTTTACCCCCATGGGTGAAATTGAAGAGTCGCATAGTGTGGGGTCTCCTCAGTTTGTCAGTTAGCAGGACAGTGACAGCAGTCTGTCACTGAAGCTGCTCCTCTGTCTGGAGATGATCCTGTTCAGTGGATGCAGTGGATTCTCCATGATTGACAGGAGCCTGCTCAGCGCCCGTCGCTCTGCCATGGATGCCTACAATAGAGCCTGCCTTCCTCACCAGTTTGCCCAGGCGTGAGGCGTCCCTCTTCTTTATGCTGCCTCCCCAGCACACCACCACGCAGAAGAGGGCACTCACCACAACCGTCTGATAGAACATCTGCAGCATCTTATTGCAGATGTTGAAGGACGCCAGCCTTCTAAGGAAGTATAGTCGGCTCTGTCCTCTCTTGCACAGAGCATCAGTATTGGCAGTCCAGTCCAATTTATCATCCAGCTGCACTCCCAGATATTTACAGGTCTGTACCCTCTGCACACAGTCACCTCTGATGATCACGGGGTCCAGGAGGGGCCTGGGCCTCCTAAAATCCATATAAGATGGAGTGAGATTATTTAACGCTTTGTAAACCACAAGCAGTATTTTAAAGTTAATTCTAAATGACACAGGTAACCAGTGTAGTGACATCAGAACTGGAGAGATGTGCTTGGATTTTCTTTTTCTAGTTAAGATTCTGGCAGCTCCATGCTGCACTCGTTGCAACTGATTGATGTCTTTCTTGGGTCGCCCTGCGAGGAGTGCGTTACAGCCCCATCCAGCCAACCTTCATGCCCCCTAATAGGCACAATTCATATCCACTGACAAAATGACAGCCGCCAGTGGCCCTTGAGAAAACCTTCATTCTTTTTTATAGGTCAGCTGTCAAGTCTTTGGGTAGATGGTAGTTAATGACGCAGGTGGATAAAGAAAACACAAGCCAGGTCTATAGGACGCTGTTCAGGAGCACCACATCAACCTCAAACAACACTGCTTATGAAGTTTGGAGGTTTTCTGCTGAATAGTGATTTTCATTTTACTCCTTTTGCTGCTCTTTCTACTTCTAGACCAGAGGAGAAGGTGTAGGGTGCTCCTTAGCTCCACCTAGTGTTGAATAACTCCCTGAGAAGAGTTTCCTGTTCTGTCCTTCCTTTCCATCTATTGTGAATTTGCTCCTGGTCCAATCTCATCAGCAGCTCCATTTTTTTTTCTGTGTATAATCCTATGGATTTCCATCCCCTGTTGTCCACATCGAGGGCCGGAGCACCGTGTCCGGATATCCAATTGGCTTACAGTCTGGGCTAGCTAAGTTCCCCTAGGCAGATCATTATATGATGTTCTTGATTTTATAGGCAATTTCATAAATGTCTCCTAAAAAAGAATTCCCAAAACAAAAAATTTAGGAACATAAGATAAGTCATTCAAACAGCAAAGATTGAAAAACGGAACCCAAGAAAGCGTCAAAGACAGATGCGGGTTCTTCACGCCGAATATGAATGCCGAGGACAGAAGGAGCTGTCATGTGATATCAGCATACATAAGCTGTTGGAGTAAAGCCCTGGCATCGTGTGCCAGCTGGGCATTCATGCATTTCTTCTAGTGGTTGATTTGCATTTTGAGTAAACAGATACACATTTAATAAATGTAGTTTGATCTTTATTTAAACAAAACATAAAATACATTATATCTTTAATTGTGTTTGTTTTTTTTGTTTGTTTTTTTGGCAGATCAAGCAACCAATCTGCAAACTCTAAAATATCTCCATGAAACGTCAAACCAGAAATTCACGTGAAGACATTGAAGTGTCACAAGTCCAAACTCCAAGAGTATCTGAGTGCAGCTACTGAAAGGTTTGGAGCTCCACGTTAGACAAGAAAGACGTGATCCCCACTGTCCACTGGGAGGTCTGGAGGTAGGGGGTGAGTTAAGTACTATTTGTCTGTCTATCTGACTATGCATCATTTTCTCCATTTAATCTTTGGAAACAGCCTTTTGTGTTTCGTCAGCGCTGATAAACCGACGGTCAGCAGAGTTTTTCTCCGTCGTCTTCTTCTTCTCAAGGGTGGTGTACATGGTGCAGCAGTGCAGACTTTCACCAGAGTCAAGGCCAGAGCGTGGCAGCACAGCACATGCACTGAGCACCAGTCACACTATGTTACCTTTGGAGCGCAGGCAGGTTAAATGACTCATTTGGGGGTCACACAGAGACTTACTAAAGGATTGAACTGGCGTCTTTATGGGCCACTTCTTAATAGTTAAATTGTGACAGGGCTATTAGCAGACCCCAACACTCATTAGACACCGCAGTGCTCACTAGGACCCTCTGCTGCATTTTGCCATTTTATCTGATATCTGCCTAAAGGATTCTTCAGTGCCAAGTCATTTATATAAACAGCAGAAGTTAAGGATGAGTCACTGATTGGTGAGGAGGTTGCCATGGCGGCACACATACAGTGCGGATGGGAAGTGAGCTTTTCCTCCTTTTTTATTTTGCAGAGTGACAAGCGTCTGGCTGGATGTGAGGCCTGTTCTCTCTGCTGCTGTGATAGCACAGACCCATTTTGGAGGCAGACTGTCCTTGATGCCCACTGAAATGAGTGTCAAGTGCCACTGAGCCTGGCTTCCTTTTTTGTTTTATGGAAGTGCACTTATTTTTAGAGGCGTGTGTAATGCATAAGGCTGATTATTAACCAAAACACCCAAAATCAAAACTGGGTGATTTTTTTTTACATCAATTACTTTGGATTTATTCTTATGTAGCATTAGCTCAGTTTACCGTTTGAACACTCCAGTGCATAAATAAAAAGTCAAATCTGCGTGCAGTACATACAGTGACTTCAGAACATATTCAGACTCCTTCATTTTTTGCACACTTTGTTATGTTGCAGGCTTGTCCTCAGAGCAATTCAATTCATTTTTTCCCACATCAAACAACAACCAATACTTCAGAATGACAAAGTGAAAACAGGATATCAGAAATGTTTGAAAATGTATTAGAAATAATAATCGGGAGTTGTCTCCCCTAGACTTTCTCGTATACTCAGATATGGGGATGGATATATGAGGAGTCAACCGCAAGACAAGGATTATATTTTTATATCAAGCACATTTAAGAACCATCAACAACAAATCAAATCACATTCATAATATACTGAACAATTATTATAAAAGTAAATTTGAATAAAATGGACTCTGCAGCTGCATGAATAAAAGGTAAAGTACCACATCCGGTTAGCGGAAATAGTCCAAAAGTCGACAGAAATCTACGTTTTGTACCTAATACTTGAACGCAAAATTTGGTTGACCTAAGTGACCTAAGCGTACTCAAGTTATCGTGTTTACACACACACACACACACACACACACACACTGACATACACACACGCGCACACACACAGAGACATAATTCCAAAAATGGTATTATTTTCAAACTCAGGGAGGTCTCAAACGTTGAGAGTCATCAAAATCTTCACATTGAATTTTTGGATGATTACAATACTTTCCCTTTACTTTGTATACATGAAAATAAACAAACTATCACAATGACACACAAATATTCAGACCCTTTACTGAGTACTTAGCTGAAGCCCCTTTGTCAGCCATTCCAGCCTGGAGTCTTCTTGGGTGTGACTTGACAAACTTTTTAAATCTGAATTTTGGACTTTTCTGCCATTCCTCTGTGCAGATCCTCTCAGGCTCTGTCGGGTTGGATGGAGACCATTGGTGGGCAGCTATCTTCAGATCTCTCCAAAGATGTTCTACTGGATTCAAGTCTGGACTCTGGCTGGGCCACTCAAGGACATTTATCATGTTGTCCCTGAGACACCCCTGTGTTGTCTTTACTTTGTGCTTGTGGTCTTTGTCCCGTTTGAAGTTGAACCTTCGGCCTACTCTGAGGTTCCAGAGTGCTCTGCAGAAGGTTTTCATTTAGGATATCTCGATATTTTGCTCCATTCAGATTTTCCGCAGCCTTGACAAGTCTACCAGTCCCTAATCCCATAACATGATGCTGCCATCACGATGTTTAACTGTTAGAATGGTATTGCACAAGAGATGGACAGTGCCTGGTTTCCTATAAACATTACACTTAGAAATGAAACCAAACAGTTCAGCACTGGTCTCATCTTATTTCTCACGGTCTGATAGTCTTTTAGGTGCTGTGAAGCCAACCCCGACACAGACAGGCAGGAGACAGCTTTTCCACCCAGCACAAGGTTTATTTACAGTGCACAAATCACCAACACACAACAGAATTCAGTCCCTTCTCTGCCGCCGGTCCACCCATCTTCTCCACTCCTCCTCAAGCTTTGTCCTTCCTCCCGACTCTGGCCATTGAATGGTGATGACTGGCTCCCTTTATAGGGCACTCGGAAGGAGTCCAGGTGCCCAATGAGCTTCTTCTGGCAGCACTTCCGGGTGTGGCAGAAATGCTGGCAAATAGGGCCCTGTAAAAGTCCATGCGCCCCCTGGCGGTGGCCACTTAGGGTTGAGCTCCCATGCTTGTGACCTGTGGCCCTGCTGGAAACTAAGGGGGCTGCCCTCTGTCGACCCGGGGGAGAAACTCTCCTGAAAATACTGTCTCCCCTGGTCTGTCCATACTCTGGGCATCCCAGGCGGGTAAGGGCTCCGGCCGCCCACCACAGTGCCTTTTTGCAGACTCCAAGCAGGCTTTCATGTGTCGTCTGCTGTAAAGTCCAGATTAGTGGGGTGTTGCCATGATAGTTTTCCTTGTGGAAGTTTCTCCCGTCTATACCCAAGTTCTCTGTAGTTCAGCCAGAGTGACCATTGGGTTCTTAATCACCTTTTTTTACTAAGGCCCTTCTCCCATGATTGCTCAGCTCAAGGAAGAGTCGTGGTTGTTCAAAACTTCTTCCATATGAAAATTATGGAGGCCATCGTGCTCTTGAGAACCTTCAATACTGCAAATGTTTTTGTAGCCTTCCTCAGAACTGCACTTCTCAATCGTGTCTCTAAGCGCTAAAGGCAATTCTTCGACCTCATGGCTTGATTTTTGCTCACCTGTGGGACTCTCTATAGACAGGTGTGTGCCTTCCCTAATCACATGCAATCAGTTGACTTGACCACAGGTTGACTCCAAACAAGGTGTAGAAACATCTCAATGATGATCAATAGAATTGGGGGAACCAGAAGCAAATGTCAAGTGTTGTGGCAAAGGGCCTGAATACTTGTGTCAAAGGGATAGTTCAGCTTTATATTTCTAATAAAATTGTAAACATTCCCCAAAATTCGCTTTGTCATTCTGGGGTATTGAGTGTTGCTTGATGAGGGAAAACATTAATTTAATTGATTTTAACCCAAACCCACTTTCTGAAGGCACTTTATATACTAGTCGTCCCCCGCGGCTCCGCCTGCGTATTAGTGAAACAGGACAGTGAGGAGGGCCCTGCCCGGCTTCCCACTCCTGACGTCACGCTTCCCCCTCCCCTTGGCCTGCAGCCTCTGTCTTGGATTAGCACAAATATATCGCTCCTGCAAGCGAACTATGATTCTTAGCGTGCAAAATCAACCAAAACGTTCAACCAAATTATAGAAAAAAACCCGATCTAAATCCATTAAGTAGTTCTCTCGTTCGCTAGCTAAGCAAAGGTAAGGCACTCCCTGAGGACACGCCCCCCTCCCAGAGGCCCGCCGTGTGTCTCTTGGATTTGGACAAATAAATCGCTACCGCATATGAATTATGATACATAAGCTAAGCGAATTTAAGATACGCCCCAAGGCCACGCCCCCCTCCCGAGGCCCGCTGTGTGTCTCTTGGATTTGCACAAATAAATCGCTACCGCATGTGAATTATGATGCATAAGCTAAGCGAATTTAAAATACGCCCCAAGGCTGGTGCATCAGTGGGGTGGGATCAGTGGGGATGGCCCCGCCCCCATTCGGTACTGCAAGCAAACTTTGATACTTAGCGTGATGAAAGAAGTCGCAAAATCAACCGGACTGTTCAAGTGTAGGAAATTAATCTCATAAGTGACACAAAGAAAGAGTTGGGGAATGGTCCCCTTATAATGTCCGATGATCTTGCAGAAAATTTGATTGCAAAAGTGATCAAAACCATAACAGTTGATAATACAGAGTGGTTGCTGGTGAGTATATATAGAAAATGGTCACCGGAAGGAAGTAATGGTGGAAATGACGCCATGACTGTGTGACCGGAAGTGACGTCGTCAGTGGGCAACCGGAAGTGCCGTCGACGGAAGTGACATCATCAGGTAGGGGCAGAAGAGTGATGTCATCAGGGGGCATCCGGAAAGTGACATCGTCTTTGGGAGATGGAGACGGAAGTGATGGTATGGAAGAGAAGCCATTTTGGGAGTCCAGGACTGTCGATGGTGAGTGAATTAATTTATTGTTTCTCTTTGGTAATTCTGGTGGAAGAGGGAGAGAGGTGTTAATACCCGATTTTACCTCCTTGTCTTGCGATCGTTCACTCACTTCGGGGCTTGTTGGCTGCCTCCTAACAAATTTTAGAAAAAAAAAGGGCTCTAAATCCGTTAAGTAGTTCTCTCGTGAAAAGCGGACAGGCATACAGACGGACAGACAGACGTTGGATTTTATATAGAGAGAGATTTATATAAAATTATGAAGTTGTGGATCATGGGTGGCAGAGTCTATGTCAAGAGAAATCAGAACTAAGCACTATATATTTTGATTTTTAATACATTTGCAAACTTCTCAGAAAACATGTTTGGAGTTTGTCATTATGGGTTATTCAGTGTAGATTTAAAAGCAAAAATGGCAAACGTCTCCATTTAAAATGAAATCCAGCACACAATAAAGGGTACAGAAAGGTTTCTGAATGCTTTTTGAATCCACTGTGTATGAAATGAAGATGGCTGTGCTCTTGGGACTGTGTTCTCATTTGGAAATAAAGGACTTTGTAAGACTAGTAATTTAGAAAATGACTGCGGTTCTCCTTTGCTGAACTCTTCCCATTCATATGTCTGTATTGCTCTGCATTTCTTATCCCCACTAATGTATTGTGTGACAAAAGATACTGTCACACTGTCCTCTAGCTGTCCTGCTGTCTGACCAGCTCCTCACAAGTGGCTGCAGGAGGGTTTATCATTTTAAGAGTGTAGGCAAGGGCAGCACGGTGGCACAGTGGGTAGGGTCCTCCCTGCGTGGGTTTCTTCCCACAGTCCAAAGACATTTGATTCTATGGCGATTCTATGTGTGCTTGGTGTGTGTGTGTGCCCTGCGGTGGGCTGGCGCCCTGCCCAGGGTTTGTTTCCTGCCTTGCACCCTGTGTTGGCTGGGATTGACTCCAGCAGACCCCTGTGACCCTGTAGTTAGGATATAGCGGGTTGGATAATGGATGGAATGTGGGCAAGTAGTGTGACCCCCTTGTGGTTTAGGCGTTGAATGGGAAAACAGCGACCATCATTTTAATGGCGTCTGTGCACCGCGTCTGTGACCTTGAGTAAACTGATTATCCTGCCGCTGCCTTAGCAGTGTGCTCTTAAAGGGCGCCATGTAAACGTGTTGCTGTTATATATGCTGCCCACAAGAGAGCAGATCCATCTCCTTGGTCCAAGTCGGATGTGAACTTGCTACCAAAAACTCCTGGATTTACGCATCGGTCACTTTGCTGCTCTCCTTCACTGTTTACTGAGCCTCCACCTCGTGATAAATTACTGACCAATATCCTCAAACAAATCATTCATCAGCGCAGACAAGGGCGCCAGGCCGCTGCCACCGCAGTTAATGCGCGAGGGCTCGGCTTCACAAGATTACCTTTAAATTATTGATTTTCCACTGTAGAGCTGAATATCAAAGAACGCGGAGTGAGTGCTGAAGTTGTGCTGTCAGCAGAATAAATAAGCGCCAGCAGCTCCGCAGCCTCTCCTGTGTCTAGATGGGTGTAGAGTACAGCAGGCGTGATCATAGCTGGAGCGGAGAGCTGTAGACATCTCTCACACCCAAACTGTCCATCTGCTGGGTTCAGTATGCCCACCGATTAAACTTTGATCTTGAGCTCATGATTTAGCAGGTGAACATGGATAGGAGCCACGCCATTTTGTGAAGGCTTTCTCTATGGACAAATGGAAATGGAATGGGATGGAAGGCACCAGGCACGGTTAGTACACTTAAAGCGCCGTCAGTTTCCGGACCCCTTCAGTGCACTCACAA
Source organism: Polypterus bichir lapradei (assembly GCA_026402145.1). Lineage (NCBI taxonomy): Eukaryota > Metazoa > Chordata > Cladistia > Polypteriformes > Polypteridae > Polypterus > Polypterus bichir. The sequence goes on along the minus strand of JANRMT010062816.1, from coordinate 3,985,569 downwards.
AGTATTCAGACCCCCTTCACTTTTTTATTATGTTACAACATCATTGCTAAAATCTTTAAGTTTCATTTTTTCCCCCCATCAAGCAACACTCAATACCCTAGAATGGCAAAGCAAAAACAGGAGTTCAGAATTTTTTTAAATGTATTAAAAATGAAAAGCTTTAATATCCCATTGACACAAGTGATCAGACCCTTTACTCTCTACTTTGTTGTGGCGGCCATTCCAGCCCAGAGTCTTCTTGTGCTTCACACACCTGGATTTGGGGCATTTTCTGCCCTTCTTCTCTGCAGATCCTCTCAAGCTCTGTCAGGTTGGATGGAGAATGTCAGTGGACAGCTGTTTTCAAGTTTCTGCATGTTGGAATTGTTTCAAGTCTGAGGTCTAGCTGGGACCCTCAAGAACATCCATAGAGTTATATTTCTGTGTTGTCTTTGCTTTTTTGTTTTTTGTTGGAAGGTAAACCTTCATCCCAGTCTGAGGTCCAGAGTTCTCTGGAGCAGGTTGCCACGAAGGACACCTCCGTATTTTGCTCTGTTCAGCTTTCCCTCATCCCAGTCTTAGTCTGCCATTCCCAGCTGCTGAACAACCACTCAACAGTATGACGCTGTTACCATCACGCGTCATTCATTCAAATGGCATTGCAGAGGCGGTGAGCAGTGTGCCTGGTTTCTTCCAGATATGACACTTACAATAAGAGGCCAAACAGTTTTGTGTTGGTTTCATCCGACCAGTGACTCTTGGTTCTCACTGTAAAAAATGGCAGTAAATTTAACGGTAAAAATACTGAGAATGGTGAAAGTAAAATACCTTTTCTGAAAAAAGGAAAGTTACCTGGGCGGCATGGTGGCACAGTGGTAGTGCTGCTGCCTCGCAGTTAGGAGACCCGGGTTCGCTTCCCGGGTCCTCCCTGCGTGGAGTTTGCATGTTCTCCCCGTGTCTGCGTGGGTTTCCTCCGGTTTCCTCCCACAGTCCAAAGACATGCAGGTTAGGTGGATTGGCGATTCTAAATTGGCCGTAGTGTGTGTTTGTGTGTGTCCTGCGGTGGGTTGGCACCCTGCCCAGGATTGGTTCCTGCCTTGTGCCCTGTGTTGGCTGGGATTGGCTCCAGCAGACCCCTGTGTTCGGATTCAGCGGGTTGGATGATGGATGGAAAGTTACCTTATGTTATACTGAAAATTACCTGTATATATTAAATAACACATTTAATTAAATTTTTACAGCCAAGTCCTGTCAAATCGATGTTTTTCCACCCTCAAAATATGCTGCATACCGTTTACTGATACATTACAGTTACACTGAAAAAATGGCTGTGAATGTTGCAGTGTAAAACTGTTAAATAGCGAAGGAGAACAACTGCAAAACGGTAAAGCGCTGTTTCAGTAACTCTGAAGTTACGGTATTTGCATAAGGACACGCTCCCTTTTACCATATCGTTACTGGTGAACCGCATGCCTAACTTCAACAAAGTTAGCAGACGGATGTTTCCCTGCGTGCTGAAGGTTTCTTGTGGTTATGGAAGCTGATTTATGGTGGGTTGTATTCGATAAGGTGGCACACCACAAAAGTAGACTTTTACTTCTCCACCAGACAAATGTGTTATAACTTCCTTAAACATTGAATTCTTTTCAGTGTACATAATTAAATAGTACAACACGTTTGCTATTGGCTGTTGTTACTTTACTGACATACAGTAGGCTGTGTACTGACTGGTATTTGATCCTGTCAACATTTTCAAAAGGTTTAATGACTGGCATATTTATTACAGAGCATGGATTTCAGGTTATTAAACATTCACTTCTATTGAAATGTGATGAAATGTGCTATAAAGTTATACCGTAGACCTAAAAATACTGTAACCTTAGATTTTTACAGTACAATTCTGGCAACCACAGCTGTCAGTTTTTTTACCATAAATTTAACATTTTCTTTTACAGTGTACCGTAGACTTAAAAATATTATCACCTTCTTTTTAATGGAACAGTTTTTAATTTTTAATAACTTTGTAAACATTTCTGTTATCCTGTTTTCACCTTGTCCTTCTGGAGTATTGATTGTCATTTGATGAGGGGAAAAAATTATTTGAAATGATTTGAGCACAAGGCTGCAATGACAGAACGTGTAAGAAGACAGGTGCTGTATCTGTCTTTTAGGATCACCTCAGTAGACTGACCTTGTTGCTCTCCTTCACTGATTATGGGCTGAAATTTAAGCTTATTTATTTATCCATCCATCCATCCATTTTCCAACCTGCTGAATCCGAACACAGGGTCACGGGGGTCTGCTGGAGCCAATCCCAGCCAACACAGGGCACAAGGCAGGAACCAATCCCGGGCAGGGTGCCAACCCACCACAGGACACACACAATCACACTAAGGCCAATTTAGAATTGCCAATCCACCTAACCTGCATGTCTTTGGACTGTGGGAGGAAACCCACGCAGCCACAGGGAGAACATGCAAACTCCACGCAGGGAGGACCCGGGAAGCGAACCCGGGTCTCCTAACTGCGAGGCAGCAGCGCTACCACTGTGCCACCGTGCCGCCCTTATTTATTTATTTATGTTTGCATTTTATTGATTTGATTAAATTTCATACAAGCAAGTCAAGTTTAACAATTACAGTAATGAAGCTCATTTAATTTACTTCCATTCCACAGTCATCCCTTGTCATTTTCAAACCTGCTTAATCCAGACCAGGGTCGTGGGGCATGCTGGAGCCTATCCCAGCCAGCAAAGGGCACAAGGTAGCAACAAACCCTGGACAGGGGTGCCAGTCCATCACAGGGTGATCACACACACACACCAAACACTCAGCCAATTAACGTCACCAGTTTACCTAACCTGTATGTCTTTGGACGGTGGGAGGTAACCCATGCAGACAACAGGGAGAACATGCAAACTCAACATGGGGAGGAACAGGGATGCAAACTGAGGTCTCCATACTGTGAGGAAGCAGCACTACAACTGCACTACCGTGCCACCCCAGTCCACACTCATTCTGCAAAAATTACATTTACTGTGGTTATGTTTTCTTGATGCCATTTTAGTGAGGAGTCGATCAAAATGACAGCTTCTATTGGCCAACTAAAAAGATCACAATATGCAAGATTTCGAGACAACTTGGGCCCCTTCTTCAGGCGAGATACATCGCCTCAAAAGCTTGCATATTGTAATGTTTCTAGTTAGCCAATAAAAGGTGTCATTTAATTGGCTACTCACTAAATCCATAATGGCTAACACAGTAGAACATCATAGTACTACTTGATGCCATCCTAATGGCTCCTTATTAGCAATAAGATGCAAATGACAAAGGGGCCAACAGTTCTCCATTTAACTTGTTTCCATTCACACCTGTGTGGCTTCATCAGGCACTATTTGGTTTAATAAAACACTTAAGAGGGAAATGTGACAGTTAGGGGGCGCTGTCGTCCCCTTGAACCCTCAGATCAGATGCCAGACACCAGGTAAAAGTCCAATAATTTATTTTCAGATAATAATAATGTGCACAAAGCACCCTCCACTCCACAATACTCATAAATCAAATCAATAATCAAACAATAATCAATCCTCCACTCTCTCAGACGCGTTGTCACCCTGCCACCCAACTCAGCTCGTCCATCTTGGATCTCCCACAGTCCTTTATAGTCCGTGACCTGGAAGTGTTTCTGATCCCTCAGTCCATGTGATTATCCAGCACTTCCGGGTCAGGTGAAAACTCCTTTTCTTCAACCCGGAAGTACGTCATTTCTTCGGACCACGTGACTGGGACGTACTTCTGGGCTGTAGGGTAAGCAATCCTTGTTCCTCCCTGCAGCGTCCTCTAGCGGCCAAAATGGTATCCAGCAGGGCTCTGGATAAAAACTCCACTGTCCAGGATTCCCTGCTGGCATTCGGGGCCCCTCCATGCTGCAGGGAGGGCTCCATCTGGCGACCTGGGGGTATTGGCCGGGATGAATGGCCGGCCATATACCACACAGACTGATAATGATTTGTTTTAGGCTTCAATTATATCCTTGGAAAAGAAAAAATATATGATATAAGAACCTAACATTACAGATTAAAAATAGTTTGTAGACTTCTGGACTGTTTTTAAAATTTAAAAAGTTCAGAATTATCAGAAATCCTGGACAACTCCATTCTTAATAGTTTTGGAAATCACTTTGTTCTAGAACATGCTATGAAAGACGCAATATAAAGAAGGAGTCATGGATGGTGTTGTTGTGGACTCACAGTCACTGGAAAGTTTAAGTAAGTTAAAGAGTGACCGGCCTCCATACTTTCATGTCCCATAGCATGTCTTTCTTTTCTTTGGTAAGATAAGTTTGACCCATCATGAAGTTTGTTCAAATGATTAGAAGTGTTTTAGTTTTTTTCCCACTCTTTTGTTATTTTAACCAAAGAAAATGAGCTTCGGTTTGCATTTTGGGCTACTTCTCTGCAGTTTTTTTCCTCTGGTGTTTTAGGTTCATTTTAAAGCTGACAAGTAAATATCCAAATAGCATCTCCCCATGGCTCCTGGATGGATTGCTGTAATTAGTACATCTTCTCACTCCATCAATGCAAACACACAGCCCTCTTCAGCTGTTATTGATCTGTGATGCTCCAAATGTAAGCTGACCCCCTTCTGATTCGAGTCGATGACTTCAGTCTGATCAATGAAGCCACATGGTGGAAACCAAGTGACACGTCCTTGTCAGTTAATGCAGCACTCCTGTGGCCTGAGGACCGACTTCTCAGGCTGACCGGGACATCCTTGAGGCTGCCTGGTCACTGTTTAACTCTCCTATACCCTGCACTGTTTAAATTTACCCTCAGTGGCAAAGGACTGTCCTGCTTCTCAAGCAACGTAACGGGTTAACGTCATGAATGTTGCCGATTCACTCCCCCCTAAACCTGAACCTTTAACCTTCTATTGATCAGGCCAGTCATGGAGCAGGAAAGCTTTAAAACTGGCCTGCTGAGCTAAAGGAATACTTTGATTACATTTTGTTGAATTTATTTTGAGTTTTCAGTGTGTTATTCTCGATCAGTGTGATGATCTCACAGTCATTAGTTTCTTTAAAGAAATGTGGGTCAGCACTTGGCACAGAAAGTGCATGTGTTACTGGCAATACCAACAGTTTTGTGTGTTTAAATTTCAGAGTTTAGTGTAGTCTGGTTCATTTTTCGGTTTTATCTATATCAGGGGTGGGCAATGTCGGTCCATGAGGACTTCAGTGGCTGCAGGTGTTTGTTCCAACCAAGTTTCAAAAGATATTAACTTAACAGACTAGGGGGCTTCGTCCGCTGCTCACTTCGCTCACCAACTCACGTGCCTGCGTTACACGCTGGCCTCTCTGCAGTTTTCCCGCTCGCGTATGGGGATGCGGCTGTACAATTTAAACAGATTGTTATTTTCATGGGAATTGTTACATGTGCGTAATAGAACTATTTTACATTATAGCGAGTAATTAACCATATTAAAAAATAGTAAAACGTAATCATTTGAAAGTAAATTATGTTTCATGTTGCATTAGAGTTATTCGTTGCGTAATACGATTTTGATCTGTTTGTATTTGAAATTAACATGCAAATACTTTTTAAACTTACACTGTTACTGTAAAACTTCAGTAAAAACAATTTTTTGAGTTAACTTTTCGTCAATATCGCATTGAATTTTGATCTGTGTTTGGACTTTCATCGTGACAACGCAACGTATAACTGCCCACGATTGAATTTCTTTACTTTCTCTTTATTAAATAAAATGACTTTTTAGAATGTTTGGCTCTGAGATTTGTTAATTGTCTTTGCAAAAGCTATTCTAACGGGAAACTGTTAACGTTTTAATACGAATGGCACATCAAGATCTCCTTTGTTGTGTAATGTTATCCCCTGAAGATGTACTACATTACCTTTCTTGGATACATCCTTCTTTCAACAGTAATTTGTGCGGAGGAAGACTAGACGGTGTTAACGGTTGTAGATATTCTACAGGATATTGTAAGTTGATGTTTTCATCCTCCGCACGATCACCGCCAACTGTTTCAGCATAGTCAATTGATACACATTTAAGCAATTTGCTGTGTAACCAATCGACATTTTTGGCGCAAATTTGTTTGACTTCATCGTTTCTTGGTGCTAGGATTGGCCATGTACTCATTTTTACTATTGATAACCCTTTGGGATGAAATTCTTCAATAAAATTTGGACATAATACGTCTTCTTTAATTGGGAACTTCAAAGTAAGGAAAACGTTAAAATTTATAAGAGCTGAGAGAGTATGAACTGTGTCTGACAAAAGCATTCACACAAATGAGAGGTGAGAGTATCCTGTGCATATTTGAATATGGTTGAGAGGAGGGCGGGACTTGAAAAAATCTCTTGAAAAAAGTCTTGTCTCGTCCCAGGGTTTTTTTATATAATAGAGAGATATGGAATGATATTAATAACAAATCTTGTACGTCAATTGATTGCTCCATCCATGAGAAGAAGCCATACACTGTCAGGCAAAATGAAGATGTTATGTTTTTTGGCCATGTGGGAAAATGCCCACTTGCATGATTTGTGTATGTCACAACCAACTATTTCTCGAATTTTGCAACAAAGCTTTAAACACTCTTACAATGTGTGAGGTAATATGGAGATTTATATATTTCTCCACCACTCTTTGTGAGGTAATGTTAAAGCAAGCTGCACTCATGAGCATCACTGGTTTTTCTGGAGTTGCTGGTGTGATTGACGGCACACACATGAAGATCATTTCCACAAGTCTGGATGAGCACACATATGTGAGTCACAGGCGATGATATCACAGTATCAACACACAACTTGCCACAGGTGCAAACAACTGTAGCTGCCAGTATATTGAGCTAAAGCAGGGGTCCCCAACTCCTGTCCTGGAGGGCACCAGTTGCTGCAGTTTTCATTCTAACACTTTTCCGAAGTAGTGCACTGTTTTTTCTGCTAAATGACTTGTTTTTTTTAAGATTTGTTCCCCTGATTTGTTCTTTATCATTCCTCTGAATTGCTTCATTTCTTTCCTTAAATGGCACCCAAACAGAAATCAAATGTAAAGTGAGTGAGCCAACAGAAGACTAAGTCAGGGCCTCAAACTCCAACCAGTTGCTTAATTAGGCGTTGAATCTTGTTGTTAATTAAACCCATTCTTTAATTCCATAGCTTGTTGCTGCTCCCATTGTGTAATGGCATACATTTCTGAAATTATTGATTTTCACTTTTCTAAGAGCACTGTTAACATTTTTTGGGGACCTGAGCAGATCAACATTCCTGAGACCTTCATCTTTCTTTATTTTCAGACTCCCAGCTGGAAGAGGGTGTAGGATGCTTTCTAACTTTTTCTTATGTCCTTTTCTAGGTTGGACAAATTCTTATCCTAAAACACTTGATTAAAACAGGCACAGATATTTAGATGGCACCTGATGATGTCTATGAATCACAGACTTCAAGCAGTCATTGCATGCAAGGGATACGCGACAAAGTCTTAAATATGACAGCTTTAATAGACCTGTCATTGCTGTGTCCAAACATTATGGTGCCAAGAAATTACGTGTATCCCCTGTCGTCTTCCCCCCGGCACTTCCTGGTGTGGCGGAAGTGCCGGGCTCCCGGGATAATTAGGCACTGGGGCGCCACCTGGCGGTGGCCACGGGTCCCTACAGGGCTGGGCTTCCAAGCCCTGTACCCGAGGCCCCCTGCATAACCAGGACGGACACCCCCACTCGGTCTGGAGGAGGCACACGCCCTCCTCCGGTCCTCCAAGGCGTCCCGACCGGGCTCCAGCCCCGGCCGAGGACCACACGGGATAAACCGGCATCGGGGCGCCGCCTGGCGGTGACCACGGGCCCCTACAGGGTAGGGCTTCCATGCCCTCGACCCGTGGTCCCCAACAGAACCAGGACGGACGCCCCCTCACGGTCTGGAGGAGGCACAAGCCCTCCTCACGTCCTCCTGGGCATCCCAATAGATAGATAGATCTTTATTGTCATTGTCACTTTTACAAAGGAACAACGAAATTGAAGGTGCAGTTGACTCAGTGTGAGGCATAAGAGTTTAAAAGACAAGAAGAGAGAAAATAATAACAAACCGAATAGTAATAAAAGTACTTTACAAAATATACAAATTGCACTTTTTGACTTAAGGTCAATATTGCACATTGGGAGAGAATGATATGGAGCAGTTTTATTCTGAGTTCAGGGCCATGATTACTGTTTTAAGGCGGTTTGTCCTGGTTTTCATTGCTCTGTATCTCTTGCCCGATGGTAAAAGCTGCAAGAGGCAATGATTGGGATGTGATGAATCCTTTGAAATGTCTATTGCTCTTTTGCGGCATCGGGAGGTGTAGATTTGTTCCAGAGTGGGGAGGGTACAACCAATTGTTCTCTCCTCCGTCCTGACGACCCTGTGAAGCGTTTTCCTTTCTGAGGCAGTGCAGCTGCCGTACCACACACACAGTCCGTACGTAAGCACACTCTCGGTGGACAGTGATAAAAGGCAAGGAGCAGATTTTTGGGGAGATGGTTCTTTCAGAGGATTCTCAGAAAATACAGTCTCTGCTGCACCTTCTTCAGCAGCTCCTTGATGTTGGCACTCCAGGTCAGGTCATCCTCCAGCTCAATGCCCAGAAACCTAAACACCGGGACCCTCTCCACACAGACCCCGCCAATGATGAGTGGCTGGATGTCAGTTTTGTTTTTTCTAAAGTCAATAACAAGCTCCTTTGTTTTTGTGGTGTTGAGGAGCAGGTTATTGACTGTGCACCACTCTGACAGCCGCTCCACCTTGTCCCTGGCTCACCCTCCTTGCCCGAGATGAGTCCGACCACCGTTGTGTCATCCGTGAACTTTATGGTCTTGTTGCTATGGTGAGTGGGGACACAGTCATGTGTGTAGAGGGTGTAGAGGAGTGGGCTGAGCACACAACCCTGCGGCATCCCGGTGTTGAGGCTGAGAGCAGGGGATGTGTGGAGACCCAGCCTGACCCTCTGGGAGCGACCAGACAGAAAGTCCAGTATCCAACTGCAGGTGATTTTGATTTGTAATTTTAAACTGTGACCCAAAAGAAGTAAATCAAGTAAAAATGTGTCTTTGTCCCAAACATTATGAAGGGCACGATACCAGTTAAAATTAAATAATATTAAGATTAGAATGTTGAAGGCTGAATTGAAAATGAATGCAATAAACCTGCAGGCCACTGGGATCAACAACAACATTTATTTCTATAGCACATTTTCATACAAACTATGTAGCTCAAAGTGCTTTACATGATGACGAAAGAGAAAAAAGACAAAATAAATAATTAGAATTAGGGAACACTAGTTAACATAGAATGAAATTAAAGTCTGATGGCCAGGGAGGACAGAAAAAACAAAAAAAAACTCCAGACGGCTGGAGAAAAAAAAACAAAATCTGCAGGGGTTCTGAGGCCACAAGACCACCCAGCCCCTTCTAGGCATTCTACCTAACATCAATGGCCACAGACACGAGTGTCCTTTCCGTTTCTTGCAGCTTTACCCTGTGGATCAGACAGGATTAGAACTGAAGAGGATTGTTGAGCTCCCAATCAGACTGGTCATTAGAAGGTACAGAGTGAAGTGAAGTGAGTGAACATTTTTATTTCCATGTATGCTTCTGGGTTAAACCTACAGTTCTTAATCGTTCCACATACCCCCCCTCCCAAAGCCCCCACAGCTATGCTCCTGCTCTGTTACAGTAGAAAAAGCAAGTCATGCCTCACTTAGCAGTGCAGGTTCTTTGAATGCAGACCATTTTCCCAGAGGCTGCACCCCAATTATTTTTAATAGTTTTGTCGCTTGAGCGACTCCAGGAAGTCCGCCAGTCTGGAGATCAGATCTCCCGGCTGATGTTATGTCATTCTGATTTGGATTCAGCCGCCCCCAAATTGCCCACCCCTCCACAACCAGGCAGCAAGTCTCTCAACCAGAACAAGCCTTCCTCTCAAGCCTGGGGCCTGTCTGTGGTCATTGTGAAAGCTCCCCTGGCATCCCTCCAGCGTCATGAACTGCGGCAAGTGAAACTTGGTCTGCTTATCAGATTGTTTTCTTCCTCCATCCAGATAAGTTGCTGTTGTTTTGGTAAAGCGTGGCCTCCTCAGACAAGAGGCATCATCCCTTGGCATTTGCATGTGTGCCGTGGAACTCAATCAGCGAGGGTTCAGGCGCCTGCAAACTTCTTTTTTGTAATGGACTGCCATTCTTTGGCAAAGGTCAAGACCCGCTTCCACTGCTTGCCTGGTGGATTTAGTTTTTTTTTTTTTTGCTTTCATTTAGCTCTCTGTACTGAAATCACAAATCGATGCCTTCTCTTGCCCTTAGTGAGTTGTCAGTGCAAGCATGGTTAAGCTTCAGAAGAAAAATGGATTACGTCGAGCTTACTGTTCTCACTGAGGACTAGGTGGGGAGTTTTTCCTTCAAATCCATGAACTGTGTGGTCTTTTTATGGGTTAGCTAAGATGTTATACCCTCTGTGGCTTAGTTGGGTGGTTTACTTGTAAGGTAACTAGGAAGCCCTTTCCTCCTAATTTCACTTAGGTGTAACTGGGAGGCATTTCCCCTGCTTGCTCATTTGACTGGTTTCTACTGTAGAGTAACTGGGAGGAATTTACTGTCCATATATCCTAAATGGGAAATGTGCCCCAAAGTGGCAGAGATGGTTAGTCTGAGGAGTAACAAACAAGATGTCTCCTCAGTTACCTCGGTTGATTAGTCTAATCTAATCAACAGGGGGTGGGGGGTTCAGTTGATTGGTGTCCCCCTTTAGAGTTGTTCAGTCTCGCTGAAGAGTAATTTAGAGCTGTGTTCTCAGTGGCTTAGTTAACTGGTCTCACTGAGATGTAACAGGGACGTGTTCCATGAGTGGCTCCCTTAGGGCTATTCCCTAGGTGACTCGCTTTACTGGTTTCACTCTGGTGCCCCCCCACCGCCCGCCTTTACCCCTGTGTTTCACCACATGAGTTAGCGGGCTGGTTTCGCTAAAGCTAATGTTACATTGTGCGGCTTCTAGTTGTGGCATTTGCCGGCCGAGAGCAGTTGTTGACCTCATCACCTGACTATATCAATAGACAACTGAAAATCAATGGGCATGTGAAATTTAGCAACTGAGTGCCAGCTTTCCAGTGCAGTCATGTTCGCCCTTTTTTTCTGCCAGCCAATAGCGTGCTGCCTGACAGAGCCGGTATTGTACGAAGGGTTAACAGGTATGGCAAACTCAGCTGCAGTCTCAGCCCCTTTTTTATATTTTTTTTCATTCTGTTGTGGGATGTAAAACATGACATGACATGACATTATTCTGCCATGTCGCTAAAATGCCAACACCAAAAAAAATTTGTGTAGGACTTACGGATGGTCAAAACATCTCGTAACTTCAAGCCAGTTTCCTTAGCAAATTTGTGTTTTAGAAATCCCGATGTTTGCATAATAAATGACTTGCTCAGGTTTCTGAGTGTAAGCAAGTTTTATACATGAGGCCCCTGGTCACCTTTGTCAGAGTCTAATATGGGTGACATTTCCTGATTGAGATGTACCTGCCCGGTCTTACCTTTCCTTTTCTTTCCTCCACGAAATTAGACGGCTTTGCTGGCTGAACTGCAGCTGGACAGTCACCCGCTCTCACTTTTTTCATATCCCTCTCATTATAGCCGTCTAAGGGGGCTTCAGGTCTCATTTGAGTTTGCGGTGTTCTCTGGAGAAAGGACGCCGTTCCTTTCACACTTATTAAACTACCAATGGGTCTTGCAAGACATTTCTCCCTCTGATTGTGTCTTTTCTTAGCTCTAACATTTCAAAAATAAATTCTGACCTGTTGGAAAAAGCTGAAGCGTGGCGGCAACTTCCACAAGCCGCCTGTCTATTTTTCTCCTTCGTGGAACATTCGTTAAGGGGATTTTGCCTTTGCCTGTCTTTCTTTTTTGGTTGAATTTTTCCTACTTTTTGTTTTTATTTCGATGTTCTATTTAATGACTTATTCATAATTCCAGTAACTCATAAAAAGTTAATGAGAATAATGCCTTAAGGCAAAAAAAAGAAGAGCACCAAGCTTATATGACAGACACAGACGCTGAATTTAAATACGCTATGAAATATGGCTTGTGTGAAGCTGGCGGCTCTGTGAATTTTTGGATCAAAAAGTTTGGGGGGGTGTGCTGCGTCTCAGGAGTGCTCTCTCTTTGCTGCAAAACAGCAGACGTGCAGTTCTTCAGCATCAGAGATCAAACTTAAGACTCGAGTGCCTCTCCACAGATGATCAGTCATCCATCCATTTTGTAACACACCCCTTTCAACAACAACAACAACAATATTTATTTATATAGCACATTTTCATACAAATAATGTAGCTCAAAGTGCTTTACATGATGAAGAAAAGGAGAAATAAAAGACAAAGTAAGAATTAAAATAAGACAACATTAATTAACATACTGTAGAATAAGAGTAAGGTCCGATGGCCAGGGAGGACAGAAAAAAACAAAAAAAAACTCCAGACGGCTGAAGAGAAAAAATAAAATCTGCAGGGGATCCAGACCACGGGACCGTCCAGTCCCCTCTGGGTATTCTGCCTAACATCAATGATCAGTCCTCTTTGTATTTAGGGTTCTCTTGTAAGGACTTGATGATGATGGTCATGTAGACTTCTGGCTTTCAATCCATCAATGTAGGAACATCACGGTGCTTTGATTAGGTGGTGGTGGTGCAGGTCGCCACCACAGAAAACCGTGAAAAGAAACAGAAGAAAGAGTATTAGGTTAGTACGGGTTTCAAGGTTGCAGATATGACACCAGCCCATCACAAGGCCAGTTTAGAATCACAAATTACATGTTATTTAAGTTGTGCAAGGAAGACAGTTGGGCAAGATGGAGCAGAGGACCTCAAAAGTGTCTTCATATATATGGGTGCTGAACCAATGACTACTTAGTAGACAAGCATCAAAGACTTGAACTTAATATATGCACCGTTACAGGGAGCCAGTGTAGTGATCTGAACAGAGGAGTGACATGTGACTGAACACCATTCTGAATCATCGGCAGCAGCTTAGTGACACATGCCGGTGGTCCTGCTAGCTGAGAGTTGCAGTAGTCCAACCATTACAACTGCACCATTTATTTCTATAACACATTTTCATACAAAAAAAAGAAATAAGTACAAGCAAAGAAAAACAAATTAAAATTAAATATGAATAATAATGAGTAAATAGTATGCAAAAAAATAAACAATGCACACTTACATAAGATAAATATATAATTAAGTGAAGCACAGTCCTTAAATATAGAAGTGTTTTTTAAGATTCTAAATGGGAGTCTGATGATACAGTCAGAAGCCCAGGGTGGACAACAAGCAGAGAATTAAAAAAAGTTAGACAAAAAAAAAATTTGAAGGGGTTCAAGACAAAAGACCACCCAGCCTCCACTGGGCATTCTGTTCTTAAGTGGTTCTTTATTGTTTTTTCTGGCTTCGTCGTAGAGGCTTCGGAGCTGTGGGTCTTGTAATAAGTTGGGATGTCCGCTTTCATTCAGACATCACAGGCGGCTACATAGGACTCTGATCAGGTGGTGGTCGTGCAGAACGGACCCACAGAAGAACTGGAAAAGATAAACGGATAAACGTAAAGACTGATAATGATTACAGATTCATTGAAGATTATGATCATTCTGTACATACTGCCAAATGATAAAGCAGCAGACATAAAAATATTTGGGGATGGCCATCCCATATACTTGATAAACGGTATTCAAAAAACAAACAGACAGGAGACCAAAGCAGAAATGAGCTAACAGGATGAGTCTGGTCTATAAATATGGCAGAAAACAAGAAGAGGTAGGATCAGGGAGGCCAGAAGAGGAAGTGATGTTGTCCGTAGGTGGGTTCTCGATGCCGCAAGTGACATCATCACTGGGTGGGTCGGCTGTGATGTCATTGAGAGACCCAGTCTTCGGCTGGTCTGCAGAGGGACAAGAGGAGAAAGGATCAGATGACAGCGCCAACCACTGGTCTGAAAGAGAAACAACACTATTTGAGCCCATAAACTGTCTCCCATGTGCATCTTTGTGATAATATCCAGTTTATTAAGGATAGAACTAAAATATAGCTACCAAAAAAAAACAAATTATAAAAGTGTTTTTTTTAAATGTTCCACAGTGTTGGCTGGAATATCTTTATTTTGATTTTTTTTTATTTGATATACTTTGTTAATTCCTGAGGGGAAATTGCTTTTGGGGGTCAGAGCACAGGGTCAGCTATTGTACAGTACCCCAGAGCAGTTTTCAAATTAAGGGCTTTGCCCAGTGATGCCTTCCGGCATTAACTGGCATTTGAGACGGCAAACTTCTTGGTAACGCATTCCAGATTATCCGTGTATGACACCAGAAAGATGCATCACCACTTTTTTAATGCTTTATAATAAGCAGACTGCTATTAGAAGATCTAGGTTTATGACTTGGAATGTAGGGGAAAGGCACTCCAAATATAGGAGCTTTAAAGGTTTAAATACCATTACTAGTATTTTAAAGTTAATTCTAAAGAACACGGGTAATCAATGAAATGATGCCAGATGTGCTCAGATATTCTTTTTCTATTTCACTGTCTACTAACTACAGCCGATTGATGTCTTTCTTAGGTAGACCAGTTGGGGGTGCATTACAGCAATCTAGCTGACTAAAAACAAAAGCGTGGCTTCATTTTCCAGGATCTTGCAATGTCCAGATGTGACAAGACCAGAGCCTGGACTACGAGTTCATCACTCAGTGCCCATTAAAGAGCTTCAGAGTTAATAGGCTCAAATATGAACTCAAAAGAAAGCCCTCGCCAGGGTGTTTCCTTTTATTTTAGCACATTTTACCATTAACATGGCCTCCTTCTGCCATCCGTGCCATCTTAACTAATTAGAGCTGCAGTGCTGGTTTGGGGCAGGATTGCGTCAATGGGGTTTCTTCTAGTGAAGAAAACAAAGCTGGTTGCTCTGGCTGTAATTCAGTCTCTTTAGCCAAAGTAACTGAGGGCATGTGATTAATCTTGACGGTGCTGCCCCATTCGCAGGTTACAGCCCTGTAGCCATATGGTGGTTTAATCTGCGTCCCGACAGCAGAGACTTAAAAGGTGAGCACCTTTGCATTAACATACTTTCATGTTGTTCATGTGCTGTTCTCAAGTGTTCCTGTTTTTCAGTGCTGGGATTTGGACAATTACAACAGGCGCCTTAAACTGTATCTGATATAATGTCACTGAGTAACAAGTAGTTTTAAAAGTGTTCATCCTGTACTATTCTGCTGCTGAATAATGGAAACCTTCATTCAACATTCAACCAAGAACCGCTGACCAGCCCCCCCAGGCTGATTTGCCAGTGTTATGATTTTGTATGCTCTTTATTTTTTCTTTGGGCTGGTTCTACTTATTTTCTTGCTTTTGTTCTGCCTTCTGGGTGTTTTTTAAGTACACAGAATTCAATTCTTTAACCTTTGTAAGTCCTTTCGCACTACCGTTTTGTATTGGATTTGTGGGTGTTGCTATCCCATGGAAACCAGCAGTCACAACAATAAAAATGTTGCCATTAAGCATTTCTTGGTGGTCCAAGATTGGATTCAAACTAACAGAAAACTGTCATAGTATGAGGGTGGAACTTCTCACATTTCTCCTTGTTTTTCAGTTTTGGTCTTTTACTAAATTTTCTGGAAAATTTGGACGTTGTTAATGACCCCTGCTTGCACCTACAACTAAGTTTTTTGTCCTGTCCACATAGATGCCAACTCACCCTAAATGCTTTGTGGGAAGCGGGGGCACAAAATCATAAGGTGAAACATCTACTATATAATAAAACCCTAAAATATGTGTGTCCAGTCCCTCAGAGCAATCTGATTGGTCAGTTTGGCTTTGGTGTGATCGGTCAGTTTGGCTTTGGTGACGCGACAAATGAGGAAGTGCAAGTTCAAGAAAAGGGTATGAGGCATGCTGAGAGAATAGCCCTCAAAGACGGCACGTATAACACTGGACAGGAGATGATGACAGAGACTGAGAAGCAGGGAGAAGGAGTGCTGATGAGGAGACATGGAGACACACGTGAATGCAGAGGAAAGGCACTGAAAGTACATGTAGGGCATTAATAGCAAACATTTTTAAATTATTCTATTGCTTGTCTTCAACATGTACTTTGGCTAGTAGATAATAATCCCACAATAACAGCAACAAATCAAATATAAAGTTGATGATAATATAAATAATAATCAGCTTTTTAAGTGAGCAGTCACTCACCAGTTCTGACCTTAATTATGTGACTTCTAAAAGAAGCTGTCTGCATGAATGACGATGTCGGTGTCTTATACTGAAGGGAGCAAATATTTCAATTACTTTGTGCTTTATATCTGAAGTTAATTTAGCCCACTTTGCAGAGATCTGTTTTCACTTTGACATTAAAGAGTCCTTTTCTGCTGATCGGTGTCAAAAAAGGCAAATTAAATCCACTGCCGCATAACAATAAAATGTAGAGGTGAATACGTTTTATAGACACTGTCTTCACTTTTGGGAGTAACGCAATAAATAGCCAAAAGTTTGTGGACACCTCATCATCACACCTTTATATGATCTTCTTGGAAATCTCATTTCAAAATCATGAGCATTAATATGGGGGGTGCCACCAAACCTTTTCTGGCAGTCTCCACTCTCTCTTCTGGGACGACTTTCCACAAGATTCTGGAATTTGTGCCTAGTCAGCTAAAAGAGCATTTGTAAAGTCAGGTACTGATGCTGGACAAGAGGACCTGGCTCGCTATCACCGTTCCATTTGATCACAGGGTGTTAAATAGGACCAGGGTCAGGGCTCTGTGCAGGCCACTCGAGTTGCTCCAAATCGTTATGGAACTGGCTTTTTTACAGGGAAACAGTCATGCTGGAAGACAAAAGGGCCTTCCCCAAACTGTTACCACAAAGTTGGACCGGCACAATTATCTAAAATGTCTTTTTATGCTGCAGCATTAACATTCGAACCAAGGGGCCTAGCCCCAAACCTCGAAAAACAGGCCCCAGACCATTATCTCTTATGGTTAATGGAATTAATTGCTGGTCAACATGCTAGAATGTTGTGGCACCAACCCAGTTGTTCCCATTTAATCGAGACAAAGGAATAAACAAAAAGTGCATTTGATGATGCCAAAACCAACAAAAATCCAGGTCCTTGACTCAGGAACCTTTCTTGGCTAACAAAGCCTGTAACAGTCACTGTGGGAAGGAGCTCCATCCTGTGGTGTGTTCTCAAGCCGTGGGATATGTAGCAGAGTCAAAGTCAATTGCCGTTACTGGGCGTCTTTTTGGCACTGTGGAGGGAATAAAAGAGGATAAGGTTATCACCAGCACCCATTCTCAACCCGGGGTGGTAGTACATACCTCAGAAGAGACCAGAAGATGATCCACTGACACTCATGCGTGACACTCTCCTCCACCACACTTTACAGTAGGCACAATGCAGTCCAGAAGGCAGTGTTCTCCTGGCCTCCTCAAAACCCATGATTTATCCATCAGACTGCCAGATCATGAAGCATGATTCATCACTCCAGCCCCAGAGTCCAAGGGTGGAGCTCTTTACATCACACCAGCCGACACTTGACCTTTGTGCACAGTGAGCTTAGGCTTGAGTCCAGCTGTTCAGTCATAGAAACTCGCCTCAAGAAGCACTTGACGCACAATTCATGTGCCAATGTTGCTTCCAGACGCAGTTTGGAACTCTGTTGTGAGTGATGCAACATGGGAGAGGTAATTCGTGAACACTATGCTCTTCAAAAACACAAGGCGGCCCCACTCTGAGAGTTTGTGTGGGCTACAACGTCATGGCTGAGGTATTGCCTTGAGCTTCCACTTCAGAATAACAGCACTAATAGTTCACCAGGAGTCCTGTCTGCATCCCGTTACTTGCTTATTAAACAAGTCTGTGCATTTAGGACTGAAGACCAGGAAGAACTTCTTTACAAGAAGAATTCTGGGAAACTGGAACCAACTACCAAGCAAATCAGTTAGTTGAAGTACAAACCTTGAGAACCTTTAAGAAGTATCTGGGTGAGATATGGGGACATAGCTATTAGCTAATCAAACAAGCTTGATGGACTGAATGGTCTCCTCTCTTTTGTGAACTTTCTTATGCAGTATTTCACTGTTGAGTCTTTGTAATGTTATTGTTAAATTATTCTTTGTTTGTTGCTGACAATAAGATTACCAAATCAGGCCAGCAGCACATAAGTAAAGAAAGACCCAACACAAGATTTATAAAAGAGTGACATAATGGTAGGGCTCACTCTAAAAAGACTCAGGCTTCTTAGACAGTAGAGGCCCTGCTGTCCCTTTTTTGAAGATGTCTTCTGGATTTTCATTAAATGTCACTTTTGAATCAATTGCTTGTCCCCAGATATTTATAACTGTCACCAATCTCCACTGCCTGGTCTTTGATGGTTGTTTCTTGTGGGTGAATGCTGATTCTTCTGAAATTGATTGGTAGTTCCTTAGTTTTTGTGATGTTGAGGTGTAAAAAAGTCTCATTACACTAGTTAACAAGATCAACTAGCACTGGGCAATGACTGGTTTCATTTTCATTCAGCAGGATTACAATCACTAAGTCATCAGTAAATTGCTTACACCATTAGCGTTAAGGAGTGTGACAGATAGGGGCACTTTCGACCCCTGACCCCTCAGACAACACGCTCAGACACCAGGTAAAAGTCCCAATAATTGACTTTAATATTTTCAATTGTGCACAAAGCACCTCCACTATACTCAATAATAAATAAATAATAAACAATAATCACAATAATACAATTCAATCCTCCACTCCCAGCACCTCAGTCACCCTTCCTCCCAACTCATCTCTCCCTGCTGGGGTGTCCCAGAGCCCTTTTATATTTCTTGTCCCGGAAGTGCTTCTATCCCTCAGTCCATGTGATTTCACAACACTTCCGGGTCAGACGAAAAACTCCTTCTTTTCTTCAGCCCGGAAGTACTTTATTATTTCCGTCCCCGTGACTAAGGAGTACTTCCGGGCTATCTGGAAAATACAATGCCCTGTTCTTCCCTGCAGCGTCCCCTGGCGGCCCCCATGGTATCCAACAGGGCTGTGAAGAAAAACTCCAAGGTCCATGATGCCCTGCTGGAATTCGGGACACCTCCATGTTGCAGGGAGGACTCCATCCAGCGGCATGGGGGTATTGGCCGGAATAAACTGCCGGCCATATACCACAGGAGGTACAAAAATGATGAAAAAAGACATCCCTGAGGAGACCTTGTGGATAAGAGTAACACATCAGACAGTATTGACTTTCACTCTTTGAGTCCTGTCTGTTAAAAAGCCAATCAGCCACCCCATCAAACTGAAGTCCAAATTAAAATCTTTTATGTCTCTCCGAAGGAATGTGAGACTGGACAGTGTATAAATCTGAAGAGAAGTCTACAAAGAGGAATCCCATGTGAGTCCTGATGCCCTCCAAGTGCTTATACAACAGATGAAGCAAAACGACAATGGTGTCCTCTGCACAGGGCCGTCTTAATGCATGTGCATGCTGGGCAGATGCCCGGGGGCCTCACGAGCATTGGGGCATCATGCTAATCTATGTATGTTGTGACTTGCTGAGTGGTTGTATAGGTAGGGGCCCCAGAGCACTGCTTTATAATATAATAATGCTGTTAAGATGGCTCTGCCTCTGCACCACTATTAGACTATCAGATTAAATGAGGTTTGGCCTCTGGCTTGTTACTATACATTTTTGAAAACATTTTTAAACTAAACTGAAGAGTTGCTGCTGTCAACGCAGATGTGCCAGACCACCTTGACTGCAAACTTGAGAAATGTCACACGGTGAGCATAAAAGATCTGACCACTGCATATGTCTATAATATGTGAATTTCCCCTTGGGATTAATAAAGTATCTATCTATCTATCTATCTATCTATCTATCTATCTATCTATCTATCTATCTATCTATCTATCTATCTATCTAATATTTGAGAATGTGGGAGACTCTGAGGAATGTAAAGTGGGATACTTTAAACATTCCCGTATTCACCTGGTACCACTGTGATCACCGCTGCATAAAGAGCACCAGTTAACGCCCTATTGGAAGAGCTGCTTGTCATAAAAATTTAAAGGGTGAAAGGGCGATTATCCAGTGCAAGGATAAAAGTTACAGGCTCCTTTGGTGATGGAAGAGGCGAAGGTCTGGATTAAGGAAAATGGTAAGGTGTAAAAGAATTCAGACTGGGCTTGACTTCACATAATGAGAAATGTTCGATTGCTTTCATATAATTTGTTTGAAGTGTTATATCTCATGGCGAGTTACAGCAAGTTCAGGTACTGTGATATTTTGGGTACTGCACAGAATCCGCTTGAACTTTTATTCAAATCCCATTATTACCATAAGGGATCCTATTCCATAGGGTCCTTGAGCAAGGCCCTTAACCTGAAAATTGCTCCAGGGGCACTGTACAATGGCTGACCTTGCACAACTGACCCCCATAGTTTATGCAACAAGACAATTTTCCCTCGGTGATTAATAAAGTATATTAAACTATCCATCCATCCATTATCCAACCTGCTATATCCTAACTACAGGGTCACGGGGGTCTGCTGGAGCCAATCCCAGTCAACACAGGGCGCAAGGCAGGAAACAAACTCCGGGCAGGGCACTAGCCCACCATAGGGCACGCAAACACACACATCAAGCACACAGTAGGGACAATTTAGAATCGCCAATGCACCTAACCTACATGTCTTTGGACTGCAGGAGAAAACCGGAGCACCCGGAGGAAACCCACACAGACACGGGGAGAACATACAAACTCCCTGCAGGGAGGACGCGGGAAGCGAACCCTAGTCTCCTAACTGCGAGGCAGCAGCGCTACTCACTGCGCCACTGTGCCGCTCTATATTAAACTAAAAAAAAAATTTTTTAAAAATTTTAATTTCAGATGCTATTTTAAAGCTGAAGGGGTTCATCAGACTGAGTGGAGAAAGAAAGAGAGGAACTGGAGATTTTCATGAATTTGCAATAGTGAAAAGGGAGCATAGTACAATGAAAACTAAAATGAGTGATGCAGACTTAATTGGTCCCTGTCACTGCCCAGGAAAGTGAGTGACATCATCCTGGCTGGCTCAGTAACAGAAATGACTCGCTCTGTGCCAACATCTTAATGATGAATCATTCTGAATTCTGGTGACTTGAAACAATGAATCGAGCATCAAATAGGCCTGTTCCATATGTGGACAATACAAGCTGGACCTGCCCTATCCAAATATTAATAACTTTAAATATACCTTTCTGGTACAACCTGAGCAGGCCTGATGTCATCTTACCGCCATCGAGAAGCCTATTAGTTACAGCAGCAGCTCTTTTTTTTCCAAGTCAGAAGTTTTTATAAGTGTTTTGGATGTTTGTTTTTATTATGTTTATTATTTGTTTTTTATGGGAGCTTCTGTAAAATTTTAATTTCCCCTTGGGGGCAAATAAAGTACTATCTAATCTAATTTAATTAGGCTTGGCTGTGAGTGAAGGCAGGACTTTTTTTTTTTTTTATTCTATTGATTTTACTAAAATCAAATAACGTTCCATACAATTAAGTCAAGTTTTACAAAATGAGGTTTGAAACAAATCAACCAGCAGAGTAAAACTTTAAGCTAGCAAAAATAAGTACATAGTTAAATTAATAAATGAATAAAAATAAATAGCGTAAAAAAAAAAGAGGGGAGAGGGAGGAAGGGGTTTTAAGTCACCTCCCACCGCAGACCCTTTCAAGTCAGAAGCTGAGCACTGGTAAGGCCAAGATGGAGGCAGAGTGTGCTTTCTTGATACTTTTCAAGGTGGTTAAGTAGGCAAGACACCCCACTTGTGGAAGTGTGTATATGATGCTGCACTTTCTGTTGTCTGTTGAGAATTTTGAACACTAACCTCACCATTTCTAGTATTCCTTTGGTCACTTTAATGCTATTCAGGTTGCATTGAGCTACCATGAAGTCCCCTTCCTATCTACGGCAGCCTTTCTTTTCTGAGCAGTTATTTGTGGCACACCAGTGACCCCTCTCACTGCCCCCTTGTTTCCTCCAGGGCTTTGTTGATTAAACAAGATGTGAGGCGTATCGGCTAATTCATGGCATCGCTGAGCCATCTGTTCCCGCTCACCTACATGGTCCCCTGCAATGCTCTGCAAATTTGTTCTGCAGGAACGCTTTTCTCCACCCTGCTTTTACAGCAGTGGCAGTCGAAAGTGTGCTGCGGAGATGGCGATGTCACACATTCTTTCATGCTGAAATCTTACAGTAAGTGTTCATTCAAGTGAGAAAATTAGCAACAATTTAAAAATCCCAATCTTATTTTAAGGAATGGTCTGAGATTGTTACCAAATGAAGCTTTACATTTGTTTTTTGTTTTTTTCCTCTGAAGTGTTTCACACATTGATTCTTGAGTTCTGGGTAAGAAGGTGGTGTGATTATGCAGGGAATGCGGCTGCCGTGGAAATTACAAAGGCGGCATACATGCGTGGCTCCAGCAGCTCTCTGCTTGGCTAGACTTCACTATTCAGCAGAGTGCATTGATAAAGACGAGGGGCGCTCAATATTGAGTTATCACAGGATGGATTGCAAATACACGGCTGTTGGCATGGCAACAGCGGCCGTCGCCCTCGATGAGTTGAGAGAACATGGAGGTTTGGAGTCTCTGTGCTTCACAACTCAGGGCAAGAAAGAATCCATTGTATTAAAGTCTGATCATTAGCTCTCGGGTGGAACTCGGAGGATTTGCTAATGAATCAGAGCAGAAGAAGAGATTGGGGGAAGAAAAGCTGTAGCAGTCATAGAGGCACGGGTTGTACACGACACTGACACCAGTGGCCTTTCCACTCATGCAGGAATGTGTCACCGATTCTTCTTCTGAGTTTCATCGTTCAGCAAGCTGGAAAAAAGGAAAACAAAAATTATGCAAATTGGTGTGTTGAACAGCCCTGTTGGTTACGAGTGGCACTGGGAAGCACACTGTTTATCCTGTGATTAATATTTCGTTTTAGACGACAATGAATCTTCTTGCAAACAGCAATTAAGCAATCTGCCTTTCTTTGTGGAGCGGGAGGTGCTTTCTAGTGTCGCCTGTAATTATGCTAATTCTAGCAGAGTCCTCGGCTGTGTCGCCGTGTCACACCATCTGCAAAGAAATAGCGTCACTGTTGCCTGGCTGCGGTAAAGCAGGCTACTTAATTCCATTAGAGGCGGCTTTCCCTTCCTGCTGCTGCCATGATACCGGCCGAACAACATCGGGGGTTTAGGGTGGGGAAGGTGATGTCACCTGCCACATGTTAGAAGAAAACATTTTATTTCTGGGTCACTTCTGAAGCAAGAAGGTGCAGAACACAATTAAGTGACTGAAGGGAGACCATTGAGTGGTGAAAGGCTGTGGTACAAAGCTAGCAGGTGACCTTAGTAGTAACGAGGATGAAGGGACCTGCAAGTGAGTGTGGGAACAAATACAAGGTTCTGGTGACAGCAAGTAAGCTTTGTTGTCATTTCAACCATATACAAAAAATACGGGTGGAATGGAGGGAACAGGGTGATTGTACCCATAATGGTACAGATGGGTGATATTCAAGATTGTGGAAACAATGTAGGGCTAAAGCTGATGTCACACACAATGGAAATTTGGGAAAGGTTTATAGAGAAAAGGCTTAGGAAAGTGACCACCATAATGGAGGAGCAGTTTGGTTTTATGCCAGGGAGTGGGCCAATTGAAACAGACTTTGTATTGAGACAGCTCATAGAGGAGCATTGAGAAAAACAGAACTGTTTGCATATTATTGATTTGGAGAAGGTTTATGGTAGAGTGCCACGTCAAGAGTTCTGGAGGTGAAAGAGAGAGAAATGAGGACCAGAGAAATCTGTGAGGATTGTCCATGATATGTATGAGGGAGTCAAGAGTCTGGTGAAAAGCAGTGCCAAGGATCTTCTTGAAGTCCTTAACTCTTTAATCTGGTTATGGATGTGTTGAGTCATGGGAAAAAAGACCAATCCTTCTGGTGATGGCTTTTTATTGATGACATTGTGTTGTTTAGCACCAGAAAAGAGGAAATGAAGAGGAAGTTGGAAGACTGGAGAAGGTCTTTGGAAGACAGAGGATTGAAGATACTGTAAGTAGGAAGAAGAAGACAGAATATTTTAGGATGAATTATAATCAGCATCCAACGTTAGCCTGCATGGAGAGCTATTGAAAAGACTCGAGAAGTTTAAATATCTAGGATCAGTGGCAGCCCAAGACTGAGAATTACAGCAGATGCAGATATAACCTACAGAGCGCAGTGTGGACGGAAGTTATCAGGAGTACTGTGTGATTAAATAGTTAAGGCAAAGTCTAAAGTTAAGATTTTTAAGATGATGAGCTGAGACTTGGGCAGTAAAGGGGGCCCAGGAGAAGAAGCAGAACGTGACAGAATTGATAAGGTTGACATGGACATTTGGAGTTCCAAAAAAGTACAAACAAGAAATTAGACAATCAGAGGTACAACAAAAGTGGGAGAGATATCTAAGAAATTACAGGAAGGTAGGTTCAAGTGGTATGCACATGTGATGAGGAGAGACAAGGAATATGTGGGCAAAAGAGTGATGGAAATGGGAAGAAAAAGTGAGGGAGGTGGATGGATAAAGTAAAAGAAGATCTGAAGGAAAAGGGTCTGACTGATGATGTGCAGGACTGAGCTGTATGGAGAATGCTGAACAAGCACATTGACCTCACATAAAAGAGGGAAAAGATGAAGAGGAAGAAGTACAAGAAGAAGAAACAATAGATCTTCATGCAAACAGTACCTATAGATAAAAGTGATAAACACAAGGAAAAATATCAATAGATGTAATGGTCTGCTAGGGAATAAGTCAGTCCTCCCTTAGCCAAAGAAGTTTGCGTTTTTCCTTTTAGCAGAAATGACTTCTTGTATCCATGCAAGTGTCCTGTATTCATCCTGCATCCTGTGCTCATCTGTTGTTTTGTCTTGAACCAAATATGATGAAAATATAGACCAAAATTTACAGATTTTGCACACCACAACAGCATAATTGCCCCACGATCTCTGACATTGATTTGGTTATATTTTTTGCCCTCTGCTTAATGCAAACATTCTTCAGTTGCAAGATGTTTGTAGTGTTTTCTTGCATGTCCTGTCCATGTTCTGTCCATTTCAAATCACCCCATGACATTTCAGTCCATAGCCCTCCATTTCTTCTTTTTGGGCCATTCCTTGGTGGATTTTCTAGTGCCCTTTGGATCATTATCATGATCCAAACATTTTATAAGTGGTCAGAAACTTGTAAATAACTCATGAAAGAATAAAGTTACGTTAAAACCAAGCACACCATTGTTTTTCTTGTGAAATTCCCAATAAGTTTGATGTGTCACATGACCCTCTTCCTATTGAAAAAACAAAAGTTGGATCCAAAATGGCCGACTTCAAAATGGCCACCATGGTCACCACCCATCTTGAAAGGTTTCCCCCCTCACATATACTAATGTGCCACAAACAGGAAGTTAATATCACCAGCCATTCCCATTTTATTAAGGTGTATCCATATAAATCCACATCCACTAAATCTTTCACTATAAGCAGTGATACACCTCAGGAATCCATTCCCCGTTTTAAATGATATTTATTGTTTTATTTATTATATGCTTGCTTTTCACTTTCCTCTTTAGTGATATTCATGTGCGAAATATGCTTGAATAGAAACAAAAACCTTTACTTTTTTAAATTTATAGTCATTGTTAATTGTCTGTTTACGACTCTGTCCTCTTCTGGGGTCCCAGTATGGTACCAGTTTTCTTATTTGAGGCCTCAAATTAAAAATGTTTAAGAACTCCTGCTCTTGACTTTACAGAGAATGGCATTAGAAACAAAAAACATCATTCCATTAATGTAGAATCTTTCAAGCTAACATGAAGGCCACACTGTTTACCCCAATAACTGCCCTTTACAATTGTGGGGTGTTAAGGGGCCTTTTTGAATGCTGTTGTGATGTAAGATTTTGCATATGACTTGATAAATGTTTTGTATGTCTTTATTTATAATTTAGGCAAAGCAATGTAATTTAGTGTTACTTTGGTGAGAGGCATTTGTGTTTGCCCCCCTTTTACGACTAAGTCTATTTGTGGTTTTATGACAGGATTTGGGGGATGTGTCTTAAACCAGTTTGGTGAGTGTTTCTTTGCTAAAGTCTTTCTCTCACTCCCCCACACAAAGCCAGGTTAGTTTAATATATGGTCTTGGGGGTCTGCAGGTGCAGATGTACTATTTCCCCCATTGGTCTGAGGTATGGCTGTTTGGAATTGGCTTGTCTCGGAGGCCTTTAAGTACCATGATGTCCTATTGGCTGTAGGGGTTGGACAGAAAACCTATAAATTTGCTTGCTCAACCACATTCTCTCTCTCTTGCTAAACTGTGATGATGTAGAAGTATCTTTCTCTTACTAACAACTGAAGAAGACCATCACACCATGAACTGAAGACAACACAATGAAGAGCACAGCTTCAGCCATATTGAACAGGCTTGAGGCCTGTTCTGAAGAAAGCTGAGCACCAATGATGCCTTAACAAAAGACATTTTAAGTAACTACAAGTCTGTGTGCCACCTGAATTACACATCGCCATTTAATCAGGTTGTATGGTTGCCAATATTCAAATGTACTTTGCATTTTGTTATTTTTAATGAATATTATCAGTAATACATTATTTTATGTGTAACTTAACTCCTGTTTGTCTTTTTACTACATCTAATTGCCTGAGGTTGTAGATATAGAAGGGAAGGTGGGGATAAGTTATATACACTCACCTAAAGGATTATTAGGAACACCATACTAATACGGTGTTTGACTCCCTTTCGCCTTCAGAACTGCCTTAATTCTACGTGGCATTGATTCAACAAGGTGCTGAAAGCATTCTTTAGAAATGTTGGCCCATATTGATAGGATAGCATCTTTCAGTGGATGGAGATTTGTGGGATGCACATCCAGGGCACGAAGCTCCCATTCCACCACATCCCAAAGATGCTCTATTGGGTTGAGATCTGGTGACTGTGGGGGCCATTTTAGTACAGTGAACTCATTGTCATGTTCAAGAAACCAATTTGAAATGATTCGAGCTTTGTGACATGGTGCATTATCCTGCTGGAAGTAGCCATCAGAGGATGGGTACATGGTGGTCATGAAGGGATGGACATGGTCAGAAACAATGCTCAGGTAGCCCGTGGCATTTAAACGATGCCCAATTGGCACTAAGGGGCCTAAAGTGTGCCAAGAAAACATCCCCCACACCATTACACCACCACCACCAGCCTGCACAGTGGTAATAAGGCATGATGGATCCATGTTCTCATTCTGTTTACGCCAAATTCTGACTCTGCCATTTGAATGTCTCAACAGAAATCGAGACTCATCAGACCAGGCAACATTTTTCCAGTCTTCAACTGTCCAATTTTGGTGAGCTTGTGCAAATTGTAGCCTCTTTTTCCTATTTGTAGTGGAGATGAGTGGTACCCGGTGGGGTCTTCTGCTGTTGTAGCCCATCCGCCTCAAGGTTGTGCTTGTTGTGGCTTCACAAATGCTTTGCTGCATACCTTGGTTGTAACGAGTGGTTATTTCAGTCAAAGTTGCTCTTCTATCAGCTTGAATCAGTCGGCCCATTCTCCTCTGACCTCTAGCATCAACAAGGAATTTTCGCCCACAGGACTGCCACATACTGGATGTTTTTCCCTTTTCACACCATTCTTTGTAAACCCTAGAAATGGTTGTGCGTGAAAATCCCAGTAACTGAGCAGATTGTGAAATACTCAGACCGGCCTGTCTGGCACCAACAACCATGCCACGCTCAAAATTGCTTAAATCACCTTTCTTTCCCATTCTGACATTCAGTTTGGAGTTCAGGAGATTGTCTTGACCAGGACCACACCCCTAAATGCACTGAAGCAACTGTCATGTGATTGGTTGATTAGATAATTGCATTAATGAGAAATTGAACAGGTGTTCCTAATAATCCTTTAGGTGAGTGTAGAATAATACCTTATAAACAGTGGTAAATCTGTGAGATTAGGCATTCTAAGGCTACATATTAATAATACAATAGGGGGAAAGTAGAGCAATATATATTACTCTACCAAGATAAAACAAATGCACAACGTGTCAGATCTTGAAGCGGATGGATTACAGAAGCAGAAGATCATGCCAGTTCCACTCCATTCAGCTAAGAACAGGAACATGAGGCTACAATAGGCACATAATCACCAAAAGTGGTCAGTTGATGACAGGAATAATTGTATCTGGTCTGGACAATCTATGTTTCTGCTGCAACATTTACAGTAGATAACTAGGATCAGAGCTTGTGTCAACTGTACACTCTGGTGATGGAACTGTAATGGTGTAGATGTCTGTGCTGATCGTGCACATCCCTTTATTTCCACATTCAAACCTTTTCAAAAGGATACTTCCATTTACAAACAACAACAACAACAACATTTATTTCTATAGCACATTTTCATACAAATGATGTAGCTCAAAGTGCTTTATAGGATGAAGAAAGAGAAAAAAGACAAAATATATTTAAAAATAAAATTAGGCAATATTAATTAACATAGGATAAAAGTAAGGTCCGATGGCCAGGGAAGACAGAATAAACAAAAAAAAAACTCCAGACGGCTGGAGAGAAAAATAAAATCAGCAGGGGTTCCGAGGCCACAAGACCACCCAACCCCTTCTAGGCATTCTACCTAACATCAATGACCTCACAATCAGTCCTCATGATATCGAAGAACTTGATAACGACGGTCATGTGGACTTCAATCCATCAATGTAGGGACATCATGGTGCTTTGATCAGGTGGTGGTGGAGCAGATCGCCACCACAGAAAACTGGAAAAAAGAACAGCAGAGAAAGTAGGGGTTAGTATGGATTTCAGAGCCACCATGAATGATAATGATAATTAAATGCATATACAGAGTATCAGGATTAAGCTAAAATGAAGCTATGAGAAAGCCATGTTCATATAATGAGTTTTTAGCAGTTTTTTAAAGTGCTCCACCGTAATTTCTAATTTCTATCGGTCAGCTATTCCAGATTTTAGGTGCCTAACAGCAGAAGGCCGTCTCACCACTTCTTTTAAGTTTAGTTCTTGGAATCCTAAGCAGACACTCATTCAAAGATCTAAGGTTACAATTAGGAGTGTAAGGTGAGAGGCATTCTGAAATATAAGATGGAGCGAGATTATTTAAAGCTTTGTAAACAATAAACAGTATTTTAAAGTCAATTCTAAATGAGTAACATCAAAACTGGTGTGATGTGCTCAGATTTTCTTTTCCTAGTTAAGATTCTAGCAGCTGCATTCTACACTTGTTGTAGCCAAATGATGTCTTTTTGGGGAGGCCCTGAGAGGAGTGCGTTACAGTAATCTAGCCGACTGAAAACAAAAGAATGAACTAATTTTTCAGCATCTTGAAATGTTATAAGAGGTCTGACTTTTGCTATATTTCTTAAGTGAAAAAATGCTGTCC
Organism: Polypterus bichir lapradei; assembly: GCA_026402145.1. Taxonomy (NCBI): domain Eukaryota; kingdom Metazoa; phylum Chordata; class Cladistia; order Polypteriformes; family Polypteridae; genus Polypterus; species Polypterus bichir. The sequence goes on along the minus strand of JANRMT010062816.1, from coordinate 3,956,041 downwards.
TAGTGATCTGATTAATATGTGATTTAAAATTCAGGTCAGAGTCAATAATTACCCCTAAATTCTAAATACCCCTAAACAAAGCACATATTATCTGAAACTGATCCACAACCATGACAGTGGCTCCAACCTAATAGAAGTGGAACAGCCAAAAGATCCTTAGAAACTACGTGATGCTATCAAGCCAGCATGGATGAAAGGCTCTAAGAAATGTTTTGAGCACCTTGTATAATCCATACCTCAAAAACTTCAGGCTGTAGATATTTATGGCAGGCTACTTACTGCAGCAAGTCCTAACTGCTTTCGTTAGTCACCTGTAGGCTATCTAAGAAGTATGAAAGCGTCACCCCACCTTCAAAGTCGTTACCTTGAGCCTAACGTATTTTTTAACGTATTAAAGCCTTGCATGTATCTTCAAGTGTGAGTCTCAATTGCTTTAATATCATTATTAGCTGAGGCTTTATTATGTGGGATGAAGTCTCAACATGAAAGATGCTCTGCATATATATATTATATATATATATTTTTTTCAGAGAAAGAACAGACTTGTCAGCTATGCCTAATTAGTTTCTTTTGACATGTTATGAGATCTGAATCCAAGCTTTTCATTTATTTATCACATTCTGCCTCACAGCAATCCTGTTCTGTATGCCTCTGCCATTATTCCTACACATTGCCTTTATTCTTTGAAGGTAGCAGGGCTGGCCACGTCAGTGAGTAATCCATCTGTGCCGTTTTTCTTCTTCTTGATCCTAGTATACTGTATCTCAAAGAAGTGATTAAGGCAAGTTTAGCTCTTAAAACATCCACTGACTTTTTGGAACTTTTTCTTCTTCTAGTTTGGGGGCCTGGGAAGCAGAAAGCTATTCTGGCAGCCTACATTAAGGTTACCACTCTGCCTAACAGCAGGTCTGTGGACTGTTGGAGAAAACTGCTCTTCTGGAATCCCACAAGTGCACCAGTAGAACACTTTTGAACTCTAGATTAAACACTATGCAAGGTTTCTTGTCTAATTGCGGACCTTTAAGGGCACAAGAGGGTACATTTGCTTAAGCCTGCTATTGATGATAAAATGGGTTTGAAGTAAATGGTTGAAAGTAAAAGCAGCCTCACCCAGCACATCAGCCTGCCATTGGTGGTCTCTAGCATTAAATAAGACAGTGAGACAGGTAAGAGGTTACCGGTAACAGGCACTTAGCTGATTTTGACATTTCTTCCTGTCCCTGTAAGTAAGGTAATTTAAGGTAGTGAAAATAACTGCCTCAGCTACGGTTTAAGCTCTTTAGCATTCCATTTTTCTCTCAGAAAACACATGTAAAAAGCATTACATTTTTTAGCTTGAAAAATTACATTTTTATTAAATCTCATCTTTCTACTGTAAAATGTGCAAAATGCTAAAAGTACAAAGTCAAAAGTGTAAAAAGTATAATAATGATATAAATAATAATAATAATAATAATAATAATAATAATAATAATGATGATGATGAATAATAATAATATGAAACAAATAATAATAATGAATAATAATAATAATGATGCTAATCTATAAGCCAAAGCCCTCACTGACTCATCACTAATTCTCCCACTTTCCATATGGGTGGGAAGCTGAAATTTCGTGTGCTCATTCCTTGCAGTGTACTTACAAAAGTTAGGTATGTTTCATGTCCTATTGCAACACCCGGGTGTACCCCCTAAACTGTATACAGTATATAGATAGGGGAAACCCCTCCTCACTATTTCTGCGACTTCCAATATACGTAGGATGCCCAAATTTCCCATGCTCTTCCTTTACACTGTACTTACAAACATTAAGTATGTTTCATTTCGCGCTGTGCCCCTTAATGAACTTTCGAAAATAACGTCTTCTTTTTGGTAGTTCTGACCATTATGCCAAAAGGAACTTTCAGAACTAACATCTCCTTTTGGCGGTTTCATTCCTTATTTCCGTTAACAGAGGATTTATTTCACGGCAGAGACACACAAGGGCTGCCCCCGGTCCCCCTTCCTTTTTCCGCATAGCTGCTGTCCACGTACCTACCGTGTGGTTGGCTCCCTGCCTATATACATTAACGACATCCCGCGCTCATGTGCCTCCTCATTCGCTTCCTTACTTTCCTCAGCTGTTCGTCGTGCTCACTGCTCCCTTCTTCTTTACTCCACCGCTTCAAGCCTGTTATTGTTGGCCTTGCTTCACGTCTTCCTGCTGGTGACTCCTGCCTTTTCATTTAGTTTCTTCACACTCTTAATCCTCTGGCCATGCCTCCGCATACTCTACTTTTGAAGGTCAGCGCACCAATTATGTTACTATGAAACTTACAACCACCAAAACTTTGTAACGGCACCAGGCTTCAGATCAAGGACCTCGTTGAGGCGACTGTCTTCACTGGAACTGGCTCAGCGGAGACTGGCTTTATTCCTCGCATCCCTCTCATACCCTCTGACCTCCCATTCCAATTCAAACGCCTCCAATTTCCAGTAGGGGTCTGCTTGGCTATGACAATAAATAAGTTACAGGGGCAGACTCTAAAAAAAGGTCGCCATTGACTTGACACAAGATTACGTCTCACATGACTGACTGTGCGTTGTATGCTCAAGAGTGAGCTCAGCAGACAGCTTGGTCATTTTACAGCCAGAGGGCAGAACTGCAAACGTCGTTTACAAAGAGATCCTTACATGCTAAAAAGGTGCATTTCTCATACGCAACATTTACAATCATAAATTAAACTCTTTACAATCATCATATTCACTCTCAGTTCTAAAATAAGCCTACAACACTTACATTGACAGTCATGTTATGTTATTTTTGAATGTTTCCTTTTCTTTTTCATAACTTCTTTAACACACTACTTCTCCACTGCAGAGTGCGGGTATTTTGCTAGTACTGTATATACAGTCAAAAACATGCAAAACAGTAAAACCACAAAGTCAGAATTGTAAAAAGTATAATAATGATATAAATAATAATAATAATGATGATGAATAATAATAATATGAAGTAAATAATAATAATGATGCTAATACTGTATATACTGCCAAAAACATGCAAAATAGTAAAAGTCAGAAGTGTAAAAAGTATAATAATGATATAAATAATAATAATAGTATTATTATTATTAATAATAATAATATTAAATAAATAATATGACACTCCACTATACGACACTGTGCAGAATAACAGTTCGTCTTAACAACAATTCTTTCAATCATGTCACCATCAAGAAATAACTTCAAGTAAGTAAATGGATCTTGGCTGTCAGCATTCACTTTTATTCCTGGCTGCCCCACAAACTCAAAATAAGGTGGTGCTGCTTTATTTGAAGCAGGGTTAACAGAAACCCAAATGTGAACGTTGCTTTCCACTTTCAGGTTCATCAGAATCGCGTTTGGTTTCACTGTCCATTTCAGTTTCACTGCCTGAAGACTGATTCACTGCTGATGAGGGGCTCCTCAACATCATTGCTTATGGGTTGCCAAAAAACATTTCTTAGCTGATGCCATTATATTATTATGAAGGCACCTGCACCACTGCCAAGTTAACACTTGGACGTAACGCTTGCGTAAGACACACCTATACCGCTGCCCGAGTAATGTTCAGAACTAACGCTGTTAGCTCATTTTACAGCCCAAGTAATCCTTGGGTCTAATGTGTACGTGAGATGAGTCTATAATGCTTTTAGCACTATTTTCACAGCCCAAGTGATGCTCAGGTCTAATGCTAGGAAGTTAAGTAGATCTTTTATTGCTGCTGAGTGGCTGTTGTGTCATTCTCAGTTGCTGATACTTTAGTGAACAGCCACTTCAGATGGGTGGCTAGGATATATAATGGATTCACCGGAAAAGGCTGAACTTTTGGATCTGGAGGGAAAATGAGGTAAGGCATCTTCCAGGACTTGCCCTTTCCAACTGCTGGTGGAGAGGGAATAGGTGTTGGCAACAGCGCTCCCTCTGAAGTTGTTGTGATACACATTACCCTGTGAAAGCCTTGAAGGTGCCCCGTAAGTGCATGTGCGTGGTGCTCAACATAACATAAGAGGTTAGTTGGTATCTTTTGTTTTAGGTGAACTGTTATCATTATAAAACAAGATTAGTATATTCTTAAAATATTCTGTATGTGAACTATGTTTCTATTCAGAGACTTCTTTTATGTGCTTATGCCAGAACCTATGGGGAGTTAGCATAAAGCAGGCTGGTAGATCAGTTTAGTGCTGACCTTAACGTAAAGTATCTTAGCTACATAGAATAGAGAATTAGCAAATTGAGTAATTTGTTGTTGTATTCTTCATTACCCCTGTCAAATGTTATTTTTCTCTTTGACCTGTGTATGAGGTCTTCATGGAAATATCCATTTTTTCAAATACATTTAAAGTACAGATTAGGAAAAAGAGATAGATGGAATTTTTTAAACATTTCTAATGATGTCAATGTTTGCTAATGCAGCATTTACATTAATATGTAGAACTAATGAAACACACGGACCTCCGACTCCATTAGGTCCGTCCAACTATGAAAGGGTCGATATAAATGACCGTAAACTCTCCGCCTATTGTTTACAAACGTAAGCAGTAATACTTGATTATGAATTCTGAACACGTACTGTATGTACCGTGTCCTGTGGGATTATCAAAAGATGGGCTTGTGGGGAGCAGTGCTGTAGTTACAATAAGCTTTTCTGCCCACCAGTAACATTCCCAACAGGTTGCTGCTACCTCAAATCTTTTGAAATTCAATAACATATCATGTCATGAGCTTTGTATTAAGACCAGGATCAACATTCTAGCCCTATTAGCTTGTGAGTAATGGTGTGACAGACGGACACCCATTATCATTTTATACATGTAAATGATTTTATGGCACAGTGATTAGCAAGATACAGGAGTCGGAGCTCTAATCCCGACCTTGTCAGTGTCCGTGTGGATTATTCTCTGGTTACTGGGTTTTTGTTGATCACTTACTTTACATTATCTCTCTGTGATTGAATATGTTTGTATGCACGAGTGTGGCCTGCAGCCCTTGTTTTTTTTTCCCTCTTGTACTCAATGCTGCTGTGATAGGCCCCAGTCACTCTTGTGACCCTGAAGTGAATTAGGCAGGCTTGAAAATGAAGAGAAGGATAATCACTTATATTCCATAAACAGCCTAATGTTCACTGTTGCCTTGTATTGCTTCCAAGGTGGACTTTATAACACTGTAGGAACTTTACATTTTTTTTCTCCATGACACAAAATGTACTGTAAATGCCACACATTAGCCACAATAATGTTTTCAATATTGACTTTTCTATGTATTATGGAATATTTATTCATTCGTTTTCCAATTTACTTACTCCGTGTCAGGGTCATGGGAAACCAGAGGCTATTCCATCTACATTGAGGCAGAAGCCAACCTCGATTGAGCTAGACAGTGTCCCATTGTGGAAAATTTCCTCCAAAGATACATTTACCTAAGAGATATGAAGAGTAAACAGAAGTATGCTTTTACTGAAATGTTGCACAATACCCTTGTATAGCTGACCTTGTTCCATAGCTGGTGGGTGTGAGGAGCCTTGAGAATGTGCAAGCAACATCAGGTGCAAGATTAGAGAGTGAAAATACAATTATACATTATATATATATAATGCAAAGGGAAAAAGGTTAAAGATTATTCCCATTGTAAAAAAGAAAGAAGGAACATTTCAGCTGTATAGCCTTCATCAGGCATGCAATTGAAAAGGAATGTGGAAGTAACACATATAGGAGGGGAAGGAGGGAACAAAGCCAGGGAAAAGAAAAAGAAAAAATATATTTTGTCTTCAATTTTGTTCTGTTCTATTCTATCATGGCCCTGTAAAGGACTACATTCCATCCAGGGTGCATTCCTGCCTTGTACCTGGTGTTGCTGGGACAGGTTACAGAATCCCTACAACCCTGAACTGAATTTTAGCAAGTTTGAGAAGACGAAATTGTTTTCTTGTCACATATACAGATTATAGTGAAATTATTTTATTGTCACGCATATAAAGTATAATGGTAGTTGTAAGTGACCAAGAGGACAGACAGGCCTCCTGGCTGGGATGGCGGGTAATTTCTTGCCTGAATGTGAAGCCAGAATAGAAGGATGGACGAGTAATATAATTGATGGACCAGTGGAAGCCAGAAGGCAGGAGCAGTTCCATTCCCCATGCAACTGGTGGCAGTGGTCGTCTAGTGGTATCCCAGATTGTAAACCAGCAGGGATGATTGGGTGTTGGAGTCCGGAAGTGCAAACCTGTAGGGGTCCCTAGGTATAGGTAGAGGGTACTGTCAGGGAGGACCTCCCTGATTTCCATATGACCAAGAAGTGCTTCCAAGAGGAAATGCTGTGGCACTGGAAGCATTCCCAAATCTGTCTTCAAAAGGAGTCCACATTGAGGAGTCAGAGTCAGGAGGCACACTGCGACACAGGAAGGAAGGAGGAGGAAAATGACAGACTTACAGTATGTATTTGTTTAATTGTGACTTGTGACAGTAATTGTTGGAAAGGTGTGGTGGATAAATAAAAATCTTTTATTTAAATCTAGATTTGTGTTGAGTAATACTGTGTCTGTGGTTTGGGGCTCAGTCTTACTTGCGTATGCTAATCGACATGCAACATGTCACCGTGATTAGTGTGTTGAACTACCTTAATTCATCACCTGAGCAAAATCAAAGAATAGATTTTATTATCAAAAGACAACCAGAATGAGGACATTTATATCATATATATTAAGGTATACTTATATTATACTAGCTGTACCCTGTGACTACGCCCACATAGTAATGAAACAGGACAAACTTTAAAAATCAATAGACGTTGGCACTATATCTGATCGTGTTCAGCTCTGATGGGAGAGAGTTCCCCGAGTGGGGAGAAAAGCACATCTCTCTCTCAAAAACGTAAAACGTTACTCCTTAACAATCTCTAGATGATAATGTCTGTTGGACAAACAGGTATTGCTAGCTAAGCGGAGGCAAGATGCACTCCAACACGTGGCGAGAGGTAAAGCGACTCGAACAGAGGCTGGCGCTTCAGTGAGGAGGGCCCGTTCCCCTGCTCTCGGCCCACAGCCACTCTCTTGGATTTGCATAAATACATCGGTACTTCAAACGAACTATGGTACTTAGCGCAACGAGAGAAGTCGCAAAATCAACCGGAAAGTTTAAGCAAATTATAGAAAACAAAAAGTGGACAGACATACAGACAGAACACAATTGCACCACAAAATTTTTAAAAACGTTTCTTAGTGAGCACCTATGGGCCAAGGGTAACCTACATTCCAAATTTCAAGTCCCAAGTCCTCATGGTTCGGGAGATTTCGTGATGAGTGAGGCAGTGGTATTTGGCTTTCATATGTATAGATTAGTATATGAGGGCTTTATTGGTTGTTTCCTTGTCTAACAACCAAATCCAAATTCTGATAAAAAGTTAAAAATTGAAATAAGGTAATGAAAGATGCAGTTAAGGTATTTTCATGCCTTCATTAGTGATGGATGAATTTATTAATGAATTTAAATATTTGATTGAAATGGGGATCAGAGAGGTTGTCTCAGATTAAATCACAAGGCCAGGAATTCCTAGTGGTACCCCAGGCCCATAATATTTTTGAACCCAGCTCTTTAGTCATCCTTGCATGTGTTGCTGCTGAATCAGGCACAGGACCTGAATAGATTAAAGCAGAAAAGAAAAAAAGAAAAAAATCTTTGTATATAGTGTGGTGGCAGAGTTTCTAATGAAGAGAAAGTGCTGCGTTCTCAAGATATTTAGGAACGGACTGGTAGAGTTTTTTTTTTTTTTTATCAGAAATGTACCTTCTGTCTTTCCCCATATTCCTAAACCTAAGACTAAGATATACTCTTATAATGTAATTAGCACTTTTACTAAATGACACCCACCAAACATCCACACGGCTTAGTTTCTTTTTGCCTTCATTAGTCATGGTAGTCAACTGTGTGTTCTTTGCTGACAGTGTGACCTTTTGTGCGATTTCCTTCTATTTGCAGTATTTGCTGATGATCTCAGAAAGAAAAATAACCCTGCAATGAGATCAATAGGAACTATTTACGTTCTTATTAATGCACTAACACAACGAAACTTGCATGACTAATACTTTTGTCTTCTTTTTAAACTCCATCAAAGGAACTCGCAACTTTTAAACCCAGAACCCAAAAGTGCAAACTCAGCCCTAGAAATATTTAGACCACTTTCAGATAAAAGCCAGTGTATACACTGAGGTGTGTGGGACCTTAGGCTTTCACAATCAGCCTCTCTGCACACATTGATTGGCCTACAGTGTTTCACTGCTATAGATTAAGATGAAGCCAGACTTCATTTAAATGAAGTTGGAATTGTATAATAAGTTGAGAGGCTGGAAGGGTTGATGAAAAAAATGAAAGATTGCTATATTTGTCCACTCATTCTGTGCTACAAGTGCCACCCATCTTTATAAATGTTGGATTGCGTTTCCCTTCATTATCACGTGAGTGTGTGGTTGATTTTCATTAGACTATAATAACGTTATAGCATTCAACTATTATACTATAGAGTGATGTAATGGTTAAGAAGTTGGACTTCAAACCCTGAAGTCTCAGATTCCACTACTGACACTGTGTGACCATAAGCATTTAACTTCACTGCTCTAATTGGAAAGGCAAAAAAAAGAAATGTAACCATTTGTATCTCAGATGTTTTAAGTTGACTTAAAGGCGTAGGCCAAGTAATAATAAAGTAGTAGCACTGTAACAGGGAGCATCCATGCAGAATTATCATGGTAAACAGGAGGACCGCAGTCCCATTAAAAAAATCTGATTGGCAAAGCCTTCAAAACTATGGCACAACAAATAATCATAATTTAGATGAGTACTGATTTGATTTTTTAACTGCTTAATGCTACCAACAAAGGTAAACTGAACCAAACCTTGACCTGTTCTGTGTAGGCCTGAATTAACCTGAGTGAAAGTCAAATGACCTATCTTCATTTTTTTTAATGTCTTGCTGGGAAGCATAACAAGATCAATTATGAAACAAGCAAAGGATTTGCAAAGCAACTTAATTAAAGAAAATTAAATGAACTTTATTCTGTTTGAGGTAAGACTGAATTTAGTGCAAGAAAACTGAAATTGTATTTAAATGTCCACACAGGCAAGGATAGTTCCTTAATTGCACCTGATGCTTCTGGGACAGGGCCTGCCCCAACCATCCTATGTCACATTAGGCAAGTCTGAGAACGTTTGGTTATATTATGTAGCGGAAGAGAAGTGAAGTGAATTTAACTTTACATGTCTGGCAAGTATGCATTATTTATTTATTTTTTGTATACTATGTATTCATCATTTTTCTTGTCTAATTGTATTTTTTTTTTCTTTGAATGTAACTCCTAACAACAATACAACTTATTTTTGTATAGCGCACTTCATTGAGTGCAGGTGCAAATTCTCAGTTAAAATACAAGTATAGATGATATTAATTACTAAATACTAAACTGGTACATATACTGTATAAATGCAGAGTTGTTAAAACACACAGAGAACAAGGTAGAAACTGATTAAACATGAATGAAAACCAACAGTATCCGTGCATTAATTATTAGTGAACTGTGACCAGTTGACAACAGTGGAGATTAAAATTGTAAAGGAGAAAGTTAAAAACAAAGTCATAGCCTTGGAGACCTCGGCCAACTGACCGTCTTTCCACTCCTGGGTTTTCTATAGTAGAGTCTGTGCTGGCCGTCCAATCAGACGAGAAAAACTTTTCACTCAATGATTCTAACTCTTCTTTACCTGAGGGGACTTTTCCATATGCAGGAGAACAGCCTGGCAGTAGAGCAGTGGCACCAAGTGTCGCATTCAGATACTGAGAAGAGAAACAGAATAGAGGAGGGTTATTAATGGTTTAAAATAAATAAAAAACAGAAATGCAGTATAATCAGCTAATCAGCAGCTCTAGTCGTGGTATACTAGACTAAAGTTGTGAGTCTTCAGCTTGAATTTAAAAGTTGAGACTGAAGGGGCATTTCTCATATAAGTAGGCAGATCATTCAACAGCTTTGGGGTCCCGTAACTAAAAGTTTGACCTCACACTATTATTTTATTAATCCTTGGAATCTTAAGTAGGCTGGCATCTTGGACCTCAATTGTAAGTAATGATAACCTCAGCTAAAAATACTTCTTTGAGATCCTGTAAAACACTTTGAGCTACATTGTTTATATGAAAATGTGCTATAGAAATAAATGTTATTGCTGTGGTTATGACTTCAGTTTACATTAGTATGAGTGAGTGTGTGATTTTTCATGAATTTTTCCCATAACAGTACCCTATCCAGGAGTGGCTCCTACCTTGTGCTTGGTCATGCCAGTATAAAATTTGGCCACAGCAATTGGTGGATTGAACTGAGCATGCAGATTAGGTGGATTTGCAATGCTGGTACATGTGTGATATGTGCATGATGTGTGTTCCCCTGTGGTAGACTGGTGCCCAGTGCTTTCTGGAATAAGTGCGACCCAGCTAAAGGTTAAGAGGGGACAGAAATTGGTATGGTATGGAGTAATTAAATGAAGCTGAACTGATCTCAGTTAAATATGTCTATATTGAACTGGAGTGGCATGACGATGATGTGATGAATGCTGCTTTCTTTTGCCTGTAGGGATACGAACTCTTAACACTGATTAAGTCTCCATGTGTCTGGATTTTTCATGTTTTCTAAATGTGTACTTGTGTGTACTTGAGTTTCCTTATGTATATCCTAAATATATGTAGATTATGTATTCTTATATCTCTAAAAAGGTCTACAGTAGTGTGAGTAAGTGAGGGAGGAAGGGAGGAAGGGTAAATGAATGTATGTACAATGTGGTGGGCTAACATCTTGGCCAGGGTTGAATTACTGCCTTAATTCTCTTAATTCCTTGCTTTAGTCACAATGGTACTAAAAAATGAATGAATGGAATTAATAAAATTGTGCACAGTTAAGCTAGACAGGTTTTATTCACCCCTTTGTAATTATGAATTTTCAGCCACGTAAGGCTGCATACAGTATTGTTAGGATTGTCACGGCAGTAAATGCAGGATGACACAGGAGCTCAAAGTCAGGTCAATCAAGTATTTGTTTCTGCAGAAGGGAAGTTCACACTTCCACAGAACAAAGCACTTTAAAGATTACAATGAGTACAAAGTGCTTTTATAAAAAAAAAATCTCTTACAATAATAAAACATTATTATTGGCTCAACAGTTAATAGGGTGACCTATGGCATTTTTATGATAGGTTTTAGCCAGTTTCCCTTCAAAGGTCTTTGTCTAACAAGTAAGAACATTTTACCACAAAACTGAATGAACCCATTGTAAATTTCTTTTGTAAGAATAAACAACAGCCAGAAGTCTATCACACTCTTCCTCCTGTAGCAAGCAATGCTTTCCAGTAAATGCTTTGCTTACACTTTTATCTCCCCTTCTCTGATGTGCCTCTGTATAAAAATTCTCTTCAGAATTGTGGGAGTCTATCTGTATAAACATTTCCCAGAACATATTCTGAGACCCCAACACAAGAACAAAGAATAAAAAAAACGTTAAGATTAAAGCCTTGTCAGCTGTCCGGCACGTGTATTGGGGTATGGGATAGTTGCCTGGGGGCGCCTGCTTACTGTGAATAAGTCCCTGGCAGCAGTTGAATTCAGAGGTTCTACACTAAAATGTCTTTTTGTCAATGAGAACAAAGAAGTGACACTATGGCCGCTTCAAACACTGCTTGGGTAAGCAGGCTACTAGTCTGATTTTTCCAGTGTGTACATGCATGCAGATGTGTGAGTGGGCCCTGTGATACTGCAGACTGGGGTTTCATCAAAGGTAAGCTACAATCTTTCACCAGTGCTGTCCATTGGCTCTTGACAGTTGTAATTTGGACATGGCTACCACTGCAAAATTACCAGTGTTAAACTATCACTTAAAGTGCTTATATGGGTTCACTCTTTCCATTTATATACTTAGAAAGGTTAATTAAACACTGGTGATTTTGCAGTGTATTTTGAGGACTTATAAGTGGGTAAGCATGGATGGATTGCCAACATTCATTGTCACAATATATGAAAATTCATAAATGATACACCATGCGAAATGAGCGGTAGAAATACCCCAGATTTACATCCTGGACCCACTAACTCCTGGTATGTCAGAAAAGCACAACATTTATAGTAGATAGACTTGTACATTCCTGTAGGGATTCACTCAAGTTTATCTAAAGGAGTTATCATAGCAGGACAACTTTAGACAGCTGAAAAGACAATTCCCATTCCAGGACAAGTTTGCTTGATATCCCATTACAAACAAAACATTGTAGTATTTATTTTAGTGTCCACATATAGCATAGAAGAAGGCCAGGCATCTCAAGGTTCCCTGCAGTGTGGGAGTTTCTTTCCAACATCACACTAATAAAAATATCAGGTTATCACCGTGTTTGCTCAGTTGGATAGACAGAGTATTTTTTTTCCACTAGGCAAACATTTCTGCATCTGTAGAACTGAAATATCTTACCTTGGGTATCCCAAATATTGGATACCTTCTATCAGTAAAGAGACAGAGAATAATATCCTCACATTATTTCCATGTAAATACTGCGCTGACTATCACACCAAATCCCATTAGATACTACTAGCTGTGGTCCAATGTGGCTTTAACCCACTTAAGATCCAAAATTCTCCCTAATCACAATTCTTATAATTATACAGTGTCCTCTTTAGAGGATACTGTTTTGTGGAAAATTATAAATTTATAGGAGCATCATTACGTGTACAGAGCAGAGTGAAATTCTTACTTGTGCTAATCCACGTGGATCACACACCATGATAAGTGAGTAGAACTACATTCTGTCTTCCTTACCTGAAAAATCTCAAAACACAGTTTAAACAAACATGACTATAGCTATCCAAGCCTGACTTTTAAAACTGCCATCATTTACATTACCTGCATTGATTTATAAACTAAGAAAGACTTAATAGTTTAGGATAAACTCCAAGGCTGGGAGTACAGTGTGTCTAATGTCTGCATGCTTACATCTGTGTTAGCATTTATTTTTACTTACAGTGTATGACTGTGTTCCTTTAATGTGGGAAGTGACATTTTTCACATATTCGATAAATCATTTTCTATTTTCTATGCTGTGGTGTGCTAGGCCAGTAACATCACATCAAGAGAGATCTACTAAAATAACAAGCTAATTAAAAGGGCAGGCTCAGTTATAGGATGCACCCTGGACCCCCTGGAGGTAGTATTAAAGGAAAAAATGAACACAAAACTGTAATTGCCTTTACTACACTACTGGCACGCAGACTTATCTTGCTCAACTGGAAGAATCCTAACTCTCCCCTTTTAAGTCAGTAGGTAACTGATGTTATATACTATTTGAAATTGGAAAAAATCTAATTCTCAGTTAGAGGATCTGTGCAGAACTTTTTCAAAACCTGGCAGGATCTAATCAATAACATTTTAGAATAAGCTTTTAAAGCATTGAGGAACAGATTCTCTCCCTATTCTTTTTTTCTTTCTTTCTTTTTCTTCTCCATTCATCTATATTCACTTATTAATTTATCTAATTACTTATTTTTACTAGGTTTAAGTTTTATTCTGCTGCCCATGCTCTCTTTCTCATAAGGGGGGGTTGATTTGTTTTCAATTCTATTCTTGTAAAATTGATCTCTTTGTATAGCATGTGGGGTGGAACGGTGGCGCATTGGGTAGTGCTGTTGCTTTGCAGTTAGGAGACCCGGGTTCACTTCCCAGGTCCTCCCTGCGTGGAGTTTGCATGTTCTCCCTGTGTCTGTGTGGGTTTCCTCTGGGTGCTCTGGTTTCCTCCCACAGTCCAAAGACATGCAGGTTAGGTGCATTGGCAATCCTAAATTGTCCCTAGTGGGGGTGTGTGTGTGGGCTGGCGCCCTGCCCGGGGTTTGTTTCCTGCCTTGTGCCCTGTGTTGGCTGGAATTGGCTCCAGCAGACCCCTGTGACTCTGTAGTTAGGATACAGGGGGTTGGATAATGGATGGATGTATGGAATGTTGTGTGATTTCAATAAAATCAATAAAATTTAAAAAAAAATTAACACAAAACTGAGTGACATTATGGACACTGCTGCACATCGTCTCCATGATACACTAACACTGAGGAATTGTTCAGCAGAAGAATGTCAAGAAATGCTACAGGGGCTCCTTTATACCAACAGCAATACTGCCTCACCATGACTGTAACAGCCAAGTCAGAAATTTTCTTTTTAAAGTTTTTCTTCCTTTTTAGTAATTATGGTGTGGGTTCAGACTATAGTGTACATGTATATATATTTATTTATCAATCTATTTCTTTTTCTGTATTTATTTATTGAATGAGATTCTGTAAAAAACAGATTTCCCCTGAGGACAATAAAGATCTATCTATCTATCTATCTATCTATCTATCTATCTATCTATCTATCTATCTATCTATCTATCTATCTATCTAT
>JANRMT010062816.1:3905559-3924018 GCA_026402145.1 Polypterus bichir lapradei | reverse complement strand
GTGCTTTGTTTCCGAAGTAGCAGAACTCATGAATATGGTTGTATATGTCACTCGCTCGCTTCTTATTGTTTCGCTGCCTTCTCAATTATATAATGCATGTTTTCTTCAGCGCTTTTTGGGGCTCTTCCTGGTTTTCTACGTACTGCGTGATTACGTGGGAGGCGTGATGATGTGAAACTCCGCCCCCACGGGTTTCAAGCTCATCTCCATTACAGTAAATGGAGAAAAACAGCTTCCAGTTATGACCATTACGCGTAGAATTTCGAAATGAAACCTGCCCAACTTTTGTAAGGAAGCTGTAAGGAATGAGCCTGCCAAATTTCAGCCTTCTACCTACACGGGAAGTTGGAGAATTAGTGATCAGTCAGTCAGTCAGTCAGTCAGTCAGTCAGTCAGTCAGTCAGTCAGTCAGTGAGTGAGGGCTTTGCCTTTTATTAGTAAATATAGTATATATATAAACTATAAAAAGTAGAAGCACAAGAGCATTGTTATATTTGTTTAACTTGATGTATCATAAATACTTTAAGGAGTCCTGACTTTTTACTTTTTTGCACTTCATTGTCGAGGTAATAATTTCTGTAGCAGATCTAAGGCTTGCAGAGCAACATCTTTTAGAATGTAGAAACTGCCTTTTTTGGCTGCCTGCATAATAAAATTAATTCCTTCTGTGTTTCAACAGATGGCATACTGGAAATGTGAATACTGCAGCAGTATTTGTAATTTGAAATGCTTTATCCACATTTAAGTGTGTAGATATATTTCGGTGTTCATGTGTGTGAACAAACTTCACTGCAAACAAGGTTTTAGACTCTTCTACCATCTAATGCAGGGCTTTAAGTTTGATTTGTACTCAATTTAGAGCATTGCACAACACACTCTGAGAAAGCAGAGAGGCAAGAAACCTCAGCTGAAGTGAAGCTCTACTGTATAAAAATACCATTGTTACTTGGAGTTTTTATCACTACCTGAGAGAACTGAATAATGAACATGTTTTGAATATGGCAGTTTAATAATTTATGATAAAATAACACAATGATCATTATTACATTTTTAAATATTGATATATTTATTTTCAAAAAGTATTTTAATATGAAAAATTCTAATTTCAATTGCTGGTGAACAGCTCTACTGCAAATATACTGTAAGTGTTCAACTCACAAGAAGTGACACAAAGCTAAATTTAGACAGTGTACTAATGTGTGTGTGGGTGTTAAGTACTATAACTAAATGTTCCCAGTCTTACTGTGGAGACTGCTGAGGTACTTGAAGTCCATTTCTGCATTATAAAACTATTTAAGTGGGATGATTTGGGCCAGAAAATGTTGTTAGGTATAATAGAGTGAGTGATAATTTTTTTAATACAAGTATATAATTTCAATTTTAACTTCAGTCATTTAAAAATGAAATGATTCTTTGTGATGCAGAGTCAAATCACAATATTGTTTTACAGCATACGAATGTTAGCTTCTTCATGGTATTGTGGCTTAAGTATTTTCATGATATGGTGTTGTGGGTTCCCAGCCAATTTTCAAGAATAGCCCCATGTTAATCATGATAATTAATAATAATAATACATTTTATTTATATAGTGCCGTTCACATGCTCAAGGCGCTTTACAGAGTTTAAGAAAGAACGGCAGGGTATGCAGTATATAGCATTGTACTAAACCAGATAAATAAAGAGGAGTAAGATAGTAAATTCAGAGAAAAGCCTAACAGACAACATAATTGATGATCTAGCTCACACACATACAGGTTACATGAGCATCTTGACAAAGAGGTAAACTGAGAGAAGAGTAATAAAGTCAGGTAGAGCTAAAAGCCTTCCTGAACAGGTGAGTTTTGAGTTGTTTTTTTAAAAGAATTCATGGAGTCAGCTGACCTGATTAATTTCGGTAGGTCATTCCAGAGTCTGGGCGCTATACAGCTGAAGGCCCTGTCACCCATGGAGCATAGATTAGTGTGGGGCACAACAAGATTGCCAGAATCAGAGGACCTTAGTGGGCAGACAGACACATAGTGATTTAGAAGGTCACTGATGTAGTTTGGCGCAAGGTTGTTTAAGGCTTTGTAGGTTATTAGTAGGATTTTATATTCGATTCTGTAAGACACAGGGAGCCAGTGAAGGCGGAGCAGAATGGGTGTTATGTGCTCGCTGCTGCTGGTTTGAGTAAGGACTCTTGCAGCTGAGTTTTGAAATCATGGAGTGCAAAGTCATGTAAAAACCTAGTATACTGTAAATTTAGAGTTGTGAAACACTAGTATCTTTTATATAATAAAATATGATTTTAATAGTATAGTAAATATATTGTGAGCCTTATACTCGTAATACCTCACTTATTATAAAAGACACACATGAAAACTCAAATTAATGTAAAATATAAAAACATACTGCTTCACAAAAACGATTCACTGTCTGCACAAACTGTCAAGCTCAAAGAGAAAGCAGAGCTGGGAACATTTCACTGTGCTTGTAGTGTGCACAAGAAACCCAGACAAAATCTCTTGTGATTGCTCAAACTAGTAAAATATAATCTTTTTCTAGTTTTGCCCCATTTTGCTGCTGGAGGACACAGCCCATATCTTTTATTTAAATATATTGAGTATATACATGTCTTGTAAATGAAACAAACAAATTACTAAATGTTGAATTGTAATTTAAGTGTCTCCTCCACATTATACTTATTTATTTAGAAAATGTTTTTTTTTACTCAGCAATTCATACAAATTCTTTAAAAATGAATTGGAGTTTTTAACCAGGAAACCACAATAGTAACAAACAATACAGTACATTGTTAAAGGGTATGTATTAGATAAAATATGTAAAGTGCTGTGGCAATAAGCTGTAGTAATCAAGAAGCTAACCGTTCAATATTACAGAAAGGATGATCTTAGAAGTAATGTGCAAAAGCAGAAATGCAAAATATGACACCATGCCACCATTGCATAGCTTGTCGGGTGAAACATGATAAAAAAAATTAGTATGAGGTAAAAACATAAATCTACTGTTTTATAATCAAATATCTGCTTTTGCTTTCGAATAAAACCTCCTTTTTTTTTTTTTTTTTTTTTTTTTTTAAATAAATCTAAATTTATATTGGAATTGTGAAATTTGATATGATAGCCCTAATTGTCAGTATTAAGAAAGGAAGCCATCTTTTGCTTGCTGCGAGGGATCCTTAAAAACTCTAGTCTAAAACAGCAGTATATTACGAGTCTCAGGTTCAGGAGTGAAATCAGGAGCCGAACAACAGGTTTAGGGTATTGAAGTATTTAAAATCTTTTCTTTGTGCAACTGTATGAATTGTACATTCTGAATGCTGGTGACATCAAGCAGTCAAATGTCTATTAGTCTTGTTCCATTCTTGGACACTACAAGCTAGACTTGCTCTATCCAAAGATTAATTATTTTAATTGAAAACCTTTTTTTTACTTTCTGAGCACATCTGACCTCATCCTGCTGCCACCTACAAGCCTGTTATTGACAGTAGCAAGTCTTTATTATCCAAGCCAGAAGTTTTTACATGTGTTTGAGGAGGTGGTTGTTTGATTTTTATCATATTTTTATTTTGTAGGAGCTTCTGTAAAATTTTAATTTCCACTTGGGTACAAATAAAGCATAATGAAGTGTAGTAAAGTAGATGAAAAGACCTAAAATGTGAGTGAAATGAGTTACGAAAGGGTGTTTTTAAGAAACAGAAGGTTGTCTGTTTTACTAATCACGATACAAGTTAAGCAATGAGATTACAAAATCATGAAACCAGTTATTAAAAACATCTCATCTATAAAATGCTCCAGGCCCAAGGCTGATCTTAGTGTAAGGTAAAAATGGATAGCCAGTCTGTTACATTTGAATGTCAGTTTTAGTTTGGATCATGTCTTGTCTGCAAACATTAATCATTTTCAAGCCTCTTAGTTTTGATGTTAGAAAAGTTTGTACCGCTCTCAGATCCGGCACGATTATAATACTCGCTGTCCTCCTTGAGAGGCAGCAAAATAAAAAAAAAAATAATAATAATCTGGGGCGTGAGTGGCCAACACTACTTTTCTACTAAACCACTTCAATTGTAGAGACACACCAATGAAAGCAGGGTCAAGAAAAGATTATTGGAAGACAATACACATGATCACTGTAATAACAACAAAAAACCTTATACGCATACAGTAATATCGCGCTGCAGCGCATCCCCTGCCCACACAAATCATGACACAACTACTTGAAAACATACATTATTAATAAAGATTTAAGCAAAATGAAAACACAACAAAAAAAATGGATTTATAGTCTTTTTAAATCTTATCTGTACGGTAGCGTTGAGCTCAGTCTGTAGTGGGGAATGAGGCACCAACCATATCTCTTGTTCCAGGAAACGTACTGATTAACTGTTTCTTGATCTGGCCCATCAAGACCTCTCCTGTATTCCTTCCTCCCGAAAGTAAAAATAATTAGATTGGAAATGAACCCGGGTTCACCTGACGATATCCAAGAGGTGTTAATCCTTTCCCTCGTGCCTTTTTCTGTTATGGCCTCCTCCTCTCTCCTAGCTCTTTTCTCTTCCTTTTTTCCCGCCACCTATTTACATACGGATAGCTCCTCCCCGTACAGTCTGTTGGCCGTCCAAGCCAGGTGCTCCCCCCCCCTCTGTATAAAGAGCTGTCCTACACATAAAGCCATACCACAAAAACAGATATGGGAAAAGGTACAAACTTACAGGTACATACACATATTCCGGTCGACCGTTACAAGTTGCTACTCTGTAACACATCTGAACTAACATCAATTCCTTCAGTTGTGACACACATACATGGATGTGACACGAGAGCAAGGGAACTTGTGTTATAGTTGCACAATGCTCCATTAACTTAACAGACCAGAGAAGCACTAATGTTTCACTGGGTGAAATTGGTGTTGGTTTCAAAGTCTTCACTTGTGTCCTTGAATGGTTTAAAGAATGAGGTGATGAATTTGAGGGTAGAAATACTGCTGCTTTCAGTCTTGTCACGTTTACTTTTCCCAGATAAGATAGGTGCGATGTCTTAATGTTGTTTAATTTAAGTTCCATCTGGTCTCAACAGATTTTTCTAGCTTTTCTAGAAATTTTCTAGCTTGCCCTGCTGCCCTGAATGTTTGAAATATGTGACCAGTTTATTTACATCAGCTAGGACCCGAACTACCTCTGGTGAGCTTTTCATCATGGCTGAAGCAAACACACTTGAAAGCATCACTCTTGGTATTTGTGTATTGCAGCACAGCCTTGTGAATTCTTGTAGAGCAGAAATGTTAGCTCTACAATCTGTGATAATAACTACCTTCTTAGCCACTGCCAGTGCATCAATACCAAACAATCTGCGGTTCTGCAGCAGGGGACTGTGAAAGTTGCCAACAGTTTGAGATGATACTTTCTTTATATGGTGCTGTAAAAGGCACCCTTGACTGCAGTAGAAACTGGTCATTAATGTAGTAAATAGTTGAAGCAAGGAAGGAAATTTTGAGATAATTTACTGTCCAGATGTCAGCAGTAATAGCACATACATATTTTTAAATGATTGTTTTGATTTTATCAACAACCTTAAAGAAAAATTCCACCCAAAAATATTTTTTTATTTACTTACCCTATGCACTTTGTATTGGTGGCCGATTAAAATATTTATTCTCATGTTTTCATGCAGAATAGACAGAAAGGAGTTTATGACATAACTGAAGGCAGCATTAACCAGTGTACAATGGTAAATCATGCGAAAAATGTCCATGGGAAAATAAGAAAAAAATCTTGTATTAGTCATGTCACACAATCCACGTCCATTATCCAGTCTCATGCTCTAAATGTTCTGTTATATAGTTACTTTCTGAATGATCAGCATGCACATAAACAGGAAACCTAAACCCTCACGGGAAAGACTATAATAACTATATTTTTCATTTTTTGTATCTGCATTCTGACCGCCTACTCCTGACTACATGACTATAGTCTACTCACCCATCATCTGCTCACTACTTTCAAATTTGGTCCCACACTACACAACATTAAATCTGGTCCTGTGGGTGCAGACCTCCTCTATGCGAGTAAACAATGGGTTGTATTTAACATGCAATGAAAAGAGTGTGCTTTTCCACTTTTTATTTGATCTTTTTTGCTTGTGTATGAAGGAATCCTAAATTCTCTTGTGAATGAAATATAAATCTGCAATCAAGCATTTCACTTAACAGCTCCTCCAAATTAAAATGAGGTTCTATAGGCAGTCCTTCATTTGAAATCTTAAAAGTACTTGTGCTTATTGAACCGAATGTTTTTTTTTTCATTGATATACACAAATGAGTGTGCAGAATCTTGTTTAAATGGCTAAGGAGAACTTGGCAATCAGTTAATATTTTTGAAGCATACTTGATAGCCCCATTGCATCACACTAAGATAACCCTTCCACTGAAAAATAACATTTTATTAAGTTAAATAATAGTGTTAAACATGCCAAACACACTTGCAAGCATCACTCTTAGTATTTGTGTATTGCAGTACAGCCTTGTGAATTCTTGTAAGAAGATTGAAATAATGTTTTAATAATTGAAATAGGAACTATTCATAAAGAGTATTTCTGATTGTTTTCACATTTCCTTGTTATTCATTTTCAGTTTATTGTTTGGTTACAACATTTGTTTTATGGTTAAAAACAGTTTAGTCCACACATCAGGTTTGTTGACCTGTCTTTTCTTGATAAATTATTCTATAGGCAGTACCATGTTATTATTCAACAATTTGCTGATATTAGTTACGATTATTTGACTTTTATGTTAATTTATTATGCCATTTTTTTATTATGTCCTTTTTTTGATAATGTATTAGTATTTTTATCAGTTTACAATTACTGTCAATAGAAAAAATTGTGCATTTATTAGTAATGATGAGCATACATACATAAAATGGGATTTCGCTTTGAGAAAAAAGACCCTTGGAGCTTGCTTTGTCTGCTGTTGGAACACCTGCCAAACTTTAATGGTCTGTGTTTGGCTATGAATGTTTGCTTTAAGGGTGCAGTTTTAGTTATTTTGTACAGATGAAACATGAGTACCCATAAGCAAGGACCTGCAGGTGAGCAGCTCTTGAGTGTTGAGAAACCGAGGAATTTCTAGCTGGCTGAACTGTAGAAACACAAAACGTGGAAAATACTCCTAGTCAGCAAGAGATTGCCTTAAAACATGTAAATATTAATGATATTTAAATATTAAAAATGTTATATTCCAGTTATTCACCATTTACTAAACTGTTCCATGCACCTTAGGTTGTTGTTGTTTCATGTAACACAAAATAAATAAACATTTTTTTTTTAAATCGTGTGTTCATTTTCTGCCTGTAACCTTAAAATGCTGTTTTGTCTCTGATTTCAGTTTTCAGCAGGATATTTTTTTCTGATTCGAAGATGTTTCTGATTTAAAGATGTTTTTTCTTTCTGCTTGTTGTAGAGCTGCCTATATTACCTTTTTCCGTATCATTTGTGTTAAATCTGCTTTTTCAACGTGGAATACGTTATTTATTTATTTTTTTTTACTGTTTGTAATATGTTTCCTGCCTTTCTGTGTTAATTTACTGAGTTTGTTCATGAGTATCACTTTTTTTTCTTTGAATCCTTATTTATTAGTTAATTTGATAATCAATATTATTTGCTGTTTAAGCTATTTTGTTTTGAAAAAGTTATTTTTACCTCATCCAGGCATTTTCTGGTGTTTTGTTGTATATTTCTAGACAAAGCTGAACATAGAATGGGTAGAAATATTAGTTGTGTACAAATGATTTTGAAAAATGCAACTGAAATAATTTGTATTCACTATTAGCGACTGACACCACCACTTTTTTTTTTTCTTATATATAATTTTCTCTGTAGTTATTTAAGTATAGTTTTACCTGCCATCACCAAGCACTGCTGGTCTCATGCTTAGAGTTTACACGTACAGAGTTTACAATTATATGTAGGCACCAAATACACAAGTTTACTGGTTAAGGCTTAAACAGCAGGTGTTTTCTTGGTTGATTGGTTGGTAGGCGGTTATTTGAGCAGAATTTTCAGCCTTTTTGGACAGCTAGTACAAAGTGATTTAAAGTGTGATTGAGTAACAGTTCTTTAGATGGTGACAAGAAGATAGATACATGATAACAGCAAACTGTTTTAATGATAATGTTCCTGAATCTGCGTAGTGAGAAGCTCTGCTGCTGTTCAGTGAATTTCTATGGGACAAAACAGATATATTAGGTTTAGATTATGCCTGATAGTATTTAAATCTGCTCATAACATGCTAGATATAATTATGAATGTGACCAACAGACCTGCCTAGGAAGGAACTGATACAGAACCACACACGAAACCCACCTGCAAGCGGAATACAGAGATGTCAGTCATGATGAGATGTTTTTTTGCCATATTTATATTAGGTGTAATTTGGAAGACTTGAGTTAAAATGTGGTCAATGAAATCTCTATGTGAAATACTTTCTAATATGAACAGTCAAGAGGATATTTTACTGTAAAGTGATATTGCTGCTTATATGCCAAATATAAATCTGGTGTATGCTCATCTAGAGTCAGTCAGCAGCAGCAGAACAAGTAATTGATTTGTGTGAAGCCCCCTTGTTGTGTAATTCTGTCTGTTAGTAAATTAGCAAAAATAGTCTTGGCTCGTTGGCTTCATAGAACATTACACTATCTCGGATTTTTTTTTTACACAGCTAGATATACATAATTTACAAAATGGCACCTGAAAAACCAATTCAAGGAAAATTTTGAAGCCACAAGCTTTTAAAATGCAGTTAAAAGCAGGGCTGTGGAGTCAGTAGATAAATGCTCCGACTCTGACTCCGACTCCGACTCCTCAGTTTCTAAATATTCCGACTCCGACTCCCCGACTCCGACTCTTCTGTATGTATATACTATGCTAATGTATTTTCTACATCCATTGAAGGAAAGGAAGGCAACATACATGTCATTTCACCACAGAACTACTGGCTAGGAAGCCAACACTCTACTATAATGCCAGATTAAAGACAAACACAATGAAAACAAGGTTTTGTTTATTTTTTTTTTTTTAAACAAGTGTCTGGATATTAATAGCAGGCATAAAAATCAGGAACAGGAAATGTATTGGTTCAAAAATACAAACCACATTCTTTGGTAGTTTTAACTTTTAAAACAAAAAAAAAAAAAAGCTTTACTATATGAACTAAAAACAATATCTGGAAAACCTATATTAAACTTGGAATACAGTTATAGTTAAAGGAAAGGAAATAAATATGGCAGCCTCCATATTCCTCTGACCTCGGGTTCCCTTTAAATGCAATCTAAAATCAGTGTAGAGT
The DNA here is from genome assembly GCA_026402145.1 of Polypterus bichir lapradei. Taxonomy (NCBI): domain Eukaryota; kingdom Metazoa; phylum Chordata; class Cladistia; order Polypteriformes; family Polypteridae; genus Polypterus; species Polypterus bichir. Next base: position 3,914,679 of record JANRMT010062816.1, on the reverse strand, counting down.
TCTAAGAAACAGAATTGCTTCAGCCAGATCCTCTTTCATAGAGGCTCTTAAATCTGATTTGATTATTTTCAGAGCTGAAAATAATGTTTCAAAACTGACTTGGGTGGGTGGCATTGCCGTTACAATTCTAGCCACATCACCAATGATCTCTGGATACACAAGGATGGCTTCTTCAACACTAAGTTTTGATGAGCGATCATACTTTTCAACTTCCTTTAGTTCTTTAAAAAACTCCTGCCGGAATTTCTTTATTTTGACATTGACTGGTTCTTTATTGCTTATGCGACGTCACTTTCCTTTTCCTTCCATTTTGTCCAAGAAGGAATCAAAGTCTAACTCTTCATTTGAAGAGGATGATCCTGAGTTACCACTAGTGCTTTGAACTTCCTCCTGTGGAGGTATTTCAGGTAGTAATCCCCACATGCGAACTGCTAAATCGTAGAGTGCCTTTTTCGCTGTAGCAGTCTGGTCACTGTTCAACAAAATTCGGCTCATTGGGTCGACATAAATAGCTGCTAACAAGATTTCATTGTCCAGCGAAAGACTCTCTCTTTTCATCATTGAAGATGCAATGTCATCAGCTATTAACCCTCCACTTTTGTTCAGGCGATACATCAGGCTCTTCCATTCCAAGAAGAATTTACCGGGGGTTAGATCGTCACATTGCAACCTCTTGGTGACGGTAAAGGGGTGCGAAAGAAGGTTTTCCAGCTCTTTTATTTGTGCCCACTGGCTTTCAGTTAAAGCAACATTCTCATTATCCAATTCTTCTAGGAAGTCTTTAAGTTCAAGCAAACACTTCACCATCAAATAAGTGCTTCCCCAGCGTGTTGTCTAATCGCGGCAATTGATTGGCGGCCGCAGATTGCGGGTGTCCACATGGACGGGCAGATCCAGCTTGCCGAAAATCTCGACCACCGCCCCCATCCAAAGTAATGTGATGCCTCTGTCTGCTGCAGTGGCTGTCTCCTCTGTCAGCCAGCCGGAAGTTTAGTGCATTGTGTCACTCACCGGCCAGCTGATCAGCAGAACGAGCCTCTCCTGGAGACAGGTAGGGAGATCTGTGTTCTCGGCTCCTTCGGCCCCCTTCACTAGCGCATAGCGAAGGGGAGCTGAGAACACACCAGATGATTTTTCAGGCGTTTGACGCGTGATGACTCGTTGAACGGCCGAAAAATCGGCAGTGCATCTGTAAATGTATGGGGGGCTTTAGGCTAGGTTCACAGTTCCCTGTAACAGTGGAACACGACACAATGGAAAGCGGTGCTGCACCTTACCTGTGCATTACATCCCATATAGTGACGCATACAGTCAATGAAAAGCATGCTTCATGGTTACTTGACATGTTCGTTTTGTGGTAACATTATGCACTGCATGCATTGGGCTTTATTCTTACAGCAGAGAAGTAGTTCATTATGACTGTTTGTGAATTGGGACATTTCAACTTACTTTTTTAATTCCCATTTAAATTTAGTAGGAGTCGGAGTCCGACTCCAGGTACCCAAAATTGTCTCCGACTCAGACTCCTTGACTCCAACTCCACAGCCCTGGTTAAAAGTGTGTGTGTAGAATTAATCAGTCGAAATAGATTTTAATGCTTTTCCTATGGCAAAGAGGTAAAAGTACATGCCTTTACGCCACTCTATTGCAGAATGCAAAGGTGTCTATTGATCAAAAATAAGTTGGCTTAGAGGGTACTAAAAGATTTTGGTGCATCTTCAGTATCCCTTTGATAAATATAATTGATCCTCAGAAATTACATGGCAAGTCTAATGTAAGTATTGACAGCAATACATCTGAATAACAATCTATATCAAGTGATTCATTCTACACACTTAACTATATTTTAGAAGCTTGTGGCTTCAAGAACATCCTTCAATTGGTTTTGGTAAAGTTAAACAATCAATGTAATGTGCCTTTTTTGTTGTAAAGCCGGCCATGAAGTTGAAGGGAAAACATAGCTTTTCAAGGTGACGAATTGCTTCAGCAATGAAGAGGTTTAACCATCATAGCGTTGCGCTTTTCTCAAAAAAATATGTAAAAAGTGTTGCATTTTTTTGGCTTGAAAAATTACGTTTTTATTAAATCTCATCTTTCTACTGTAAAACATGCAAAACACAAAGTCATAAGTGTAGAAAGTATAATAATGATGCAAATAATAATAATAATAAGTACAGCACACTGCACATGTGCAAGTGACGTGAGTATCGGATTCACCCCGTCATCGCTGCTGACGAGAGGCGTTTCTTATGAGACGAGGAGGCTAGGAAAAGATTTGTTTACACTGTTGACTGGGTAACGCTTACATAAGACACGCTTATACCGTTGCCTGAGTAAGGTTCAGCACTAACCCTGTTGGCACTTTTACAGCCTGAGTATATCCTCAGGTCTTGCGTGAGACGCGTCTATACCACTACCCGAGTGACACTGGAGACAAACGCATTTAGCACTGTTTTTATAGCCTGAGTGACGCTCGGGTCTAACACTAAGGAGAATGTGCTCAACTTATTAAATGCTTTGCGGATGAACTTGTGGCACAAACGCTGAGTAGACCTGCAAATGAAAACTGTGTCTTAGTCATCACAAAGTGTGGAACCTGTGTATCCTGAAGAGGTAATGTGCTTTAAACAGTCTTAGATAAGCTGATCTTAATTATGGCCTTGTTCAAGGAATAAAATCTACATTTAATAATGCAGGCTAACATAACTGCTGACGAGATAAAATCTGTGCATTGGGTCAGAGCCAGAATTAGTATGGATGCATCAAGTGGAGAAGGTCACTAATAACAGGAATGATAAGAGAATTTCTGCTGTCATTTAACTATTGTAATGTAGAGGTTGTGCAGACTGAGTGATTATTGCTCAGATTACTCCTCAAACGACAGTTTCCAGACATGTCTTACTATAGTTTGTGTAGGTCATCTTAACAAAAGAGCCTTACTGTACAGATTTCAGGAGTGTTTTGTATTTAGTAGAGATCACGCTTGTTACCCATGTCAGTTGTACAATGTGAACAAGGCTTTTCTGCACAAAACAGGAGAAAATCAAAACTACACCATTCACCTAATGTCTCAGTGTTGGAAGATTTGTTCAGAATCACCTCAGAAGGCACTTCACTTAAGTTTGATACTTAGCCCTCTGTGTGGTGCTAGCTCTAAGAGGAAGAGGACTATGCATGATGGCCAAGTGACACTGATGTTTTTTTTGTGTTAGTGATACCTGTACTGCCTCAAAATGAAATGACTAGACACTTAGTTTGTGACTCTATTTAGTTTTAAGTTCTAAGAAAAAAGTATGTAATTTTGAGCAAAAGGCAAATTGGCAGTCAGAGGTCAATCCTAATGAAGAAGTGCAAGAATCGGACGGAACACAGAGGTTAATATGGCCAAAGGCACAAAATAATCGACACATTGTCTTTTTTATGTTAAAATGAACAATATTGTTTCTGTAATTTAGCGACTAAAAAAGTAATTTTAGGAGCCAGTTGCTCTCATGTATATTTTTAGTCTAGAGCCCTGCATCATCATTCTCTGCATAGATTTATTATTTAGCACGCTACTATTTTTATTGAACATACTAGTTTATGATGCTGTGCAGACAAGTTAAGATTACAGTTTAGGTTATACTCTGCAGTTTAATCATGAATCCTTTATGAAAGATGTTAGGTGTATGTATGGATGTATTCAGCTACATTTGTATTGAGGATGTTAAAATTAAAGACATTTTGCTAAATCTATACTAATAAAAGGCAAAGACCTGACTGACTGACTGACTGACTGACTGACTGACTCACTCACTCACTCACTCACCATGTAGGTAGAAGGGTAAAATTTGGCAGGCTCATTCCTTACAGCTTACTTACAAAAGTTGGGCAGATTTCATTTTGAAATTCTACGCGTAATGGTCATAACTGGAACCTATTTTCGTCCATATATTATAATAGACTGCAGGTCGATGGCCGTGGGAGGTGGAGTTGCGTGTCGCATCATCACGCCTCCTACGTAAGTACATAGAGAACAAGGAAGAGCTCCAAAGAAGGCTGAACAAAAAACGCATTTCACAATTGAGAAGGCAGCAAAAGATTATGAAGCGAGTAACGCATACAAGCATATTCATAAGTGCAGCTACTGCGGAAACAAAGCACGGTATGAACCGTAAGTTTATATCAAGTTTATAGACACACTCTGGCTGCCGTTTGTCATGCCTACGACGATTACGGTATTGTTTAATGAGAAGACACGAGGTATGTGTGTGTATATATATATATATATATATATATAAGGAATTTGAACTGTACGTGTGGTTAACTTCATTTAGCTAGATAAAACCCGAACCTATTTACATAAAGTAGAGTACATCAGGTTTTTAGTTTACACATATATGCACCCATCTATTATTGTAACAAATGCCAGGAGGTGAGTGACCCTATGTAAGGAAGGTCTATTTTGAAAAATATTGTTCATCCCAATAATGATACACAGGTAGAAAGAATATATGATCCTTAGAAAAGTGATTTCTTTTATATGGGAACGTAAACACTCAAACTCATAAAAAGTAAATACATAGTTAGGGAATCATAAGTGATGTAAATCATTTGCATTTGCCAAACCATTCCCCTGTGCCTAGGAGATTCGGCATACTCTGAGATGGAGGGACAATCCTCTACACCTCTAAAACACATTTAAAAGAGAGGCTCCTGGACAGTTACAGTCTGAAAGCTGCAATCATGTCTCTGCTCCAGTGGGAGCAAAGAGAGAAAACTGTAAGAGCACAAACTATTAAGTTTTAAACACAACATTTTAAAAACTCACAGAATTTTCTTTTGCAAGAAGATCAATTGTGAACAACATAGCATTTTGTGCAACACCAGACTTTCCATGCATCTGTAAGCAGAAAAAACCAACCTAGCTGCAAGTAACACGTCAAACTCACTGACATCGAAAGCTGTTATATGATGATAAACATTACTTATTGTAGTCAGCAGGTTGTGTCCTGAAACAAAGAACATTCTGATACGTTTTTCTTCTTGTGCCCATACTAAGCTAAACGGTATTTCAGTCTCACTAATGTACGCTTTCTCTCTACATTGTTTGTGTGCTACATATATAACCTTTACTGTTGTGTCTACACCTGTCCTGAATAAGGTGCAGCTGCCAGTGCAGAAACTCTTCCTGTATTTGCAAGTTTTGATTGTATGCATCATTGGCACACATTAAATGAGGAAGAGGGGTGAGGAAGTGTTCCAAAGCCAGTTTTAGTTTTGTCTGTCAGAGGTTGCTTTTTGTAACACTTCATTTGATTGGTTAAAGAGAAACTGCTTCAGTCCACAAAAAGACTGAGCTTAAGAAGGTTTTCACTTTACAACAATGTGGAAACTTTGCATAAAACCAGAGGTGCCGTGGAGTAGGTACTGAGAAAACAAACATCTTTGATTTACCCAGTATAAGCCCAACATTTAACCTCCGTTGAAACACGTCAACTGTGCATTTCAATGTTTTTTCCCATCCAGCTTGTCAGAGTTGGAACAAATGTACTGTATAACAAAGACAAGGCAAAAATCTCTGTAACAGATGTGCAAAGTATATAAAGACATATTCTGAGAAAATTCAAAGCTGAAATTACAGACTGTGATACATGTTAGGAATAAGAATAGAAAGCTACCCCAAAATGTGATATTACTTGGGTCATGATGTAATAATATTGTGATTTAGCAAAAGCCATTTGTTTAAGCAAGGGGACAGCTGTTGCCATGAATGTGAATTTAAAAGTGTGTATATGAATTCTGACAGTAATTAAAAGTAAATTATAATGTCTGTAAAATTCATCAAATGAAATGTAATAAATGTTATCAGCTGTATATCTGAATAACTGAATAATTTAGTATATAATTTAGCATCCTTATATATAATTTGATACTATCTGTATGTATGGTGTTCGCGTCAATACATCGACTCAATACAAGTTAGAACCATGCAATGGGACTCTGCCTCTGTAGCTAGAACATAACGTGGCAAACGCGGACGCTGTATTGCATGATTGGCTAAGAATGTTCGAATGCTTCAGTGACGCCGCTGGACAGCCGAGTATAGCAAGTCGGTGTTGGTTCGAGCAGATAACAGTAAAGTCGGTTGGTTTTTGGAACATTGCTTTGGTGGGGCGTACTTTCCAGGACTATTATCGTCGACAGACTTATACCCTTTGACAGCTCCGGAACCGTAAGTAATTTAGAACGTATCGCCATTTGCTTGGTATGTCGAAATCTATCTTTGGGCAGTTCGGTTTTGGCATCCGTCCTTCTGACAACTATTTGCAAACTGAGTAATGACGGCTGGGTATTAACAACTGTCATTGTTTAAATTTTAGCCGATCTCAGATCTAAAATAACCACGCTAACATAATTATTACTCCAACTCTGATTAGAGTCGTAAAATATGGTTTGTTTTGAAAATTTGTTTGCCGGAAAAAATCAAATGAGGTGCGCCGAAGAGCTGAGTTCACGTCTCACAGCCCCATTTAAACAGGCAGCTCTACATTACATAAGCCGAAAAGGTCTACTTTAAGCACAAATCAGTGCCATGATAACAAAATCATTTCAAGTACTTAAAAAAACAAATAATTCTTTGCAGAGGTAGTATGGATTTCACAAACGTAGAATTTGTGGCCCGATTCGATTGGGCTCCCAGTCGCTATTTGTATATAAGCTTCATATCCTTGTTACAGACTGAAGTTTGTAATTTTGTTGAATTATCTTTTGATTAGTACATTCCTGTACTTCATCATTTGATCCATTGCATTTGTGACGTCTTTCACATGAAAAAGCAATTGTTGTCCAAAGAAACTGATTCAAAAAAACAAAATCACTGTTATCATCATTATAAATAACAATCGATTGTTCTTATTAACCTTAGTTCTGGGGTTACCAACTACATTACTAGGATCTCATTAAGAACACTTCCAGGTTGTTTCGGAGTGTACACATTTATTGGGGAAACCAAGTGAGCGTCAAAGTTTCATGGTTGATTGACTTCAGTAAACTTCAGGGAGGGTATTAGAAATAAAACTGAAGTGGTCTAGATGGTTTTGGGTTAAAATAGAATTGAATATTACATTCTATTGTTAAAGTTATTCACAATGCCATATTTATTCTTTTTCATACCCGTTTACTACTTTTTTAGCTTTTATCTTGACATGCTATTGTGGCATGTATCTACTCTCACACATTTTTTTTTCTCTGTTTTACTTGTGTGTTTTAGCAATTGGAGTATGAATTCATCTTTTGGTATACAAATATACTCAAAATGAAGAAAATCTGAATAGCCTGAGAGAGGGCTATTCAATTACAAATTCAGTTGGGCTGATTTTCAAACCAAGAAATGTAGGTGGACCACACATTTTCAGTGGCTGGTAAGCAGCACATTATGACAAATTTTAAACCAACACAAATTAGACATTAGACATTAGAACATTCTAGACGAGAACAGGCCATTCAGACCAACAAAGCTTGCCAGTCCTATCCACTTGTTTCCTCCAAGAAAACATCAAGTCGAGTTTTTAAAGTCCCTAACGTCTTACTGTCTACCACACTATTTGGTAGCTTATTCCAAGTGTCTATCGTTCTTTGTGTAAAGAAAAACTTCCTAATGTTTGTGCGAAATTTACCCTTAACAAGTTTCCAACTGTGTCCCCGTGTTCTTGATGAACTCATTTTAAAATACAAGTCTCGATCCATTGTACTAATTCCCTTCATAATTTTAAACACTTCAATCATGTCACCTCTTAATCTTCTTTTGCTTAAACTGTAAAGGCTCAGCTCTTTTAATCTTTCCTTATAATTCAACCCCTGTAGTCCTGGAATCAGCCTAGTCGCTCTTCTCTGGACCTTTTCTAGTGCTGCTATGTCATTTTTGTAGCCTGGAGACCAAAACTGCACACAGTACTCAAGATGAGGCCTCACCATTGCATTATAAAGGTTGAGCATAACCTCCTTGGACTTGTACTCCACACATTGTGCTATATAACCTAACATTCTGTTAGCCTTCTTAATGGCTTCTGAACACTGTCGGGAAGTTCATAGCTTAGAGTCCACTATGACTCCTAAATCCTTCTCATAAGGTGTACTCTCGATTTTCCGACCGCCCATTGTGTATTCAAACCCAATATTTTTACTTCCTATGTGTAATACTTTACATTTACTGACATTAAATTTCATCTGCCACAAATCTGCCCAAGCCTGTATGCTATCCAAGTCCTTCTTTAATGATATAATGGATTCCAAATTATCTGCTAATCCACCTATCTTGGTATCATCTGCAAACTTAACCAGCTTGTTACTTATATTCCTATGTAAATCATATATATATATATATATATATATATATATATATATATATATAATATATATATATATATATAATATTAAAAATAGCAGCGGCCCTAGCACTGACCCCTGTGGAACACCACTCTTAACATCGGCCAGTTCTGATGAGGTTCCTCGCACCATCACCCTCTGCTTCCTGTGTCAGAGCCAATTCTGCACCCATCTAAAAACATCACCCTGAACTCCCACTTCTTTTAACTTGATGCCCAACCTCTCATGTGGCACCTTATCAAATGCTTTCTGAAAGTCCAGATAAATAATATCATATGCTCCACTTTGATCGTATGCTTTTGTTGCAACCTCATAGAATACCAACATGTTAGTAAAGCACGACCTCCCTCTTCTGAACCCATGCTGACTGGTCAGAATAACTCCTGTCCTTGCCATGTGTTGCTCAATCTTATCCTTAATAATTCCTTCCATTAATTTTCCTGTGATGCATGTTAAGCTTACTGGCCTATAGTTGCTTGGATCTGCTCTGTCACCCTTTTTATATAATGGAATGATATTTGCCATTTTCCAGTCCTTCGGAATCTCTCCACTGCTCAGTGACTTCCTAAAAATATGTGTCAAGGGTTTATATATGTACTCACTAGCCTCCTTAAGAACACGAGGATAAATATTATTTGGGCCTGGTGATTGATTTCAGCCTATTTAATCTGAGCAGCACTTCTCCCTCTTCAATTTCCAAATCCCTCAGTACCTCCTTAGTAGTTGCGTTTACCTCTGGGAGGTTATCCACTT
>JANRMT010062816.1:3866289-3904746 GCA_026402145.1 Polypterus bichir lapradei | reverse complement strand
ATATATATATATATATATATATATATATATATATATATATATAATATATATATATATATATAATATTAAAAATAGCAGCGGCCCTAGCACTGACCCCTGTGGAACACCACTCTTAACATCGGCCAGTTCTGATGAGGTTCCTCGCACCATCACCCTCTGCTTCCTGTGTCAGAGCCAATTCTGCACCCATCTAAAAACATCACCCTGAACTCCCACTTCTTTTAACTTGATGCCCAACCTCTCATGTGGCACCTTATCAAATGCTTTCTGAAAGTCCAGATAAATAATATCATATGCTCCACTTTGATCGTATGCTTTTGTTGCAACCTCATAGAATACCAACATGTTAGTAAAGCACGACCTCCCTCTTCTGAACCCATGCTGACTGGTCAGAATAACTCCTGTCCTTGCCATGTGTTGCTCAATCTTATCCTTAATAATTCCTTCCATTAATTTTCCTGTGATGCATGTTAAGCTTACTGGCCTATAGTTGCTTGGATCTGCTCTGTCACCCTTTTTATATAATGGAATGATATTTGCCATTTTCCAGTCCTTCGGAATCTCTCCACTGCTCAGTGACTTCCTAAAAATATGTGTCAAGGGTTTATATATGTACTCACTAGCCTCCTTAAGAACACGAGGATAAATATTATTTGGGCCTGGTGATTGATTTCAGCCTATTTAATCTGAGCAGCACTTCTCCCTCTTCAATTTCCAAATCCCTCAGTACCTCCTTAGTAGTTGCGTTTACCTCTGGGAGGTTATCCACTTACTCACTTGTAAACACCTCAGAGAAATGTAAGTTTAGGGCATCTGCTATTTCATTGTCTGTATCTTTTAATTCCCCTTTACTATTCCTGATGAACTTGACCTCCTCCTTAACTGTTCTTTTACTACTAAAATACTGAAAGAATCTCTTGGGGTCTTCTTTCGCCTTATCTGCTATATTCCTCTCCAACTGTCTTTTAGCCTCCCTGATATCCTTCTTAATGGTTGCTCTCATATTCTCATACGCTCTACGATTCACTTTGCAGTCATTAGTCTTATATGCCTTATACAGCAGTTTTTTCCTTTGCAACTTCTTTTTTAAATCTTTATTAATCCATCGTGGAGTTTTTTTTTTAGTTTCCTATTAATTCCAAATTTAGGTATGTATCTGTCCTGCATTACATGTAAAACATTTTAAACCTGTTCCACTGCTCCTCGACTGTCTCCACACTTAAAAGCTTATCCCAGTCTATTCTACTTAGACTTTGTCGCATTTTCTCAAAATTAGCCCTACCAAAGTTCAACTTAACAATTTTAGTCTTTGCATCCGTACTATTACAAAATACTGAGAACTGTATTACATTATGGTCACTTGACCCTAGTGGTTCAATCACCTCTACACCCTCAATTCTATCCTGATTATTACAGAATACTAAATCCAGACAGGCTTCACCCCGTGTTGGTACTTTAACATGCTGTGTTAAAAAACAGTCGCTGATTACATCTAAAAACACCTCCTCTTGTGCTCCTCCATCTGCAAGGTTATCCCAGTTAATATTTGGATAATTAAAGTCCCCCATGACTATAATATCCCCCTGTAAACTTGCCTTTTTGATATTACTAAAAAGATGTGTGTTGAAATTGTCTGAATTGGGTGGTCTATAACACACTCCTAAAATAAGACCTCTTTCCCTAATATTTTCCAGGCGAAGCCACATGTCCTCACTAAGATGGGGCTCATCATCCAACTGAAGATGACTTACATTTAAACCCTGTTTGGCATAAACAGCAACCCCACCTCCTTTTCTGTTCTGTCTATCCTTCCTAAAAAATGTGTATCCCTCTATGTTACACTCATCCCCATCTTTGTTATTTAGCCAGGTTTCCGTTATTGCTATAATATCATAATTATGCTCTGCTACATACAACTCCAACTCACCTTATTTTTGATGCTTCTAGCATTAAGGCAAGCCCCCCCCCCCCTTCCCTAGTTTAAACAATCCTCGACAAGCCTACACACATGCCTCCCCAATACATTGGTGCCCCTTCGGTTCAGATGTAACCCGTCACGGCGGAACAGGTCCCATCTGTTCCAAAAGGAGTCCCAATGCCCCATAAACCTATACCCTTCTACCCTGCACCAAGATTTGAGCCACGCGTTAAGCCTTCTAATCTCCTCAATCTTACCTGGACTGGCGCGTGGCACAGGCAGAACTTCGGAGAAGACTACCTTGTCAGTTCTGCTCCTCAGCTTGGTACCTAACTCTTTGAATTTGGATCGCAGAACTGACAGACTACCCTTATTGAGTCATTGTTTTCCTTTTAAATTTGGTCACATCTGACACAGACACATCAAAAATACAATTAAAAAATGACTGAACAGAATCTGAGGTAGTAGAAATACTTTTTGCCACTTTTGAAATAAAACATTTTGATCATATTTAACATCTTAAAGTACATAAAAACAAAATAATGCACAGTATTAACAATAACATTTGTTTTCCTTTTGAAATAAAATAAAAATTTTGCTAACATATGACCCAGGCACATCAATTTGGTCATATAATGATGATGATAATAATAATTTATTATTATTTAATAATAATAATTTTCTCACTCGTCGTGCAGTGAGGACCCACGATCTTCTTACTGCAAGGCAGCAGCTCTACCATTGCACCACTGCGTATATATGACTCAGTCACATCACAAAGTGCATTTAAAAGAATAAAAAAAGAATTGTAAATGCTATCAAAGCTATCAGTGCACAAACCCATAACAAGTGATAACAGTACCTAATATACATTGATACAACATCTACTACACACTGAGGGAACATGGGTTCGTTTTAAATCAACACATGTGTGATTAGGCATGGCTTTGCTACACGTCCTGCATTATGTTGATATTGTGACTTGTGGCTGTGAAGGCTGAGGCCACTACCCTAGAGAGAGTGACAGGATCTGGTTGAGTGGAGAGTGAATGATAAAAGAACAGAGAGAGGCAGAAAAGTGGAAGGCTTTTTTTTTCCCCTCATTTTTTTCTCTGCGTTTCTGGTGGGATTAGAGGCTGGGCCACTTGGAGGTTGTTTCTGGGCCGCATTTGGCCCATGGGCCGGGCCTAAGATATAGCTTAAAAGGAAAATAAAATGCAGTGTTATGTCAGTATATTAATGTCCTAAATGTTATGTCTTGCATATGGATTATTTATAATCTGTGTGTGATAACTGAGACTACTCCATTAAGAATATCACCCAGAGAGATGTATGATGTAACCAGATCAGTGACTTGGTGTTAGCGTCAGCTCCCAGCAACTCTGTATTGGAATAAGAGGGTTTGACTATGTTTAAAGCAGAGCAAGAGAAGACAATGGAAAAAGTTGCCTTATCCTGTGTTTTATCCACTGCGGAGGGAATAAGAAAGAATCTGCATTTATATCCGTTCTATCCAGAGAAGTTACCAGCATTCATTTGTAGACAACATTTCTCCCTGTCACGTATTGTGAAAAGCTTTTTAAAATGTAGTTCTTCAGTTTTAAAACAGCTGGGAAAACCTTCATATTTAATTTATATATGAGCACATCTTATTATTACCCTAGTGTTTCAAAAAGCATTTCTTTAATTATGAGTTCAAAATAGAAAAGAAATGTAGTTTAATTATCATCTTTTATGGCACTTTGTGGTTTGTGTTTCACTACAGGATGCAAAAAGTAAGAAAAAATAATCTTATGCATGCATCTGCCAACCCTTTTCAGTTTAGTGCAAACTGCATTATGTGGCTCTGTTTCTTGATGAATAAATCTTTCATACAATTTCAATTGATGTTTCCTTTGTACTGTTTCAAATTAATTGGCAGTTTAAAAAAAGTAGCACATGCCATAAGTAAAGCATTCATACTGTTGGATAGATAGAAAATACCAGTTTGATGTTATTAAACAACTGTTGTTAGTAATTATCTTTTTTTTGCTAGCTGTGACCGACGTTGTTAAAGAGTGTCGTCTGTGTTTGCCAGGATTCTATTGTCAACATTTTAGTAAAATTTTTGGTGTGATATTGGTTTAACTTGAAGATGGTGTCTCCTATTCAGACTCTGTTAAAGGCACTTCTTCTGCTAAGGTTTTTAAATTAATGTTAATGCTGAAATTATTATTGTGTTCCTTCAGCACTGAAAATAATTTCAAATTACATTACTGTACAATATATACTTGTTACAATGTTATCCACTCCATTACAGAAATGTTAGATACAGATTTTTTGATCTTTTATGGACTGTATTAAGCAGTAATGGCTTTAAGCATTTAATTTTTTGAATATACTAATGGATATTTTCACAACTGTTTAAATTCCAATTGATAACTAGATTCATGAGAGTTTGTTCAGCTTGTGTCTTCTGTAGTCAGTTGTGAAGATGTATTACTATGACTGAAGGAAATAGTAGAAGAGCCAGAGATGGTCTACTTTCAATCGCATGTTGAGCTCTATTATAAAACAAATGGTTTAGATATGTTAAATGCAAAAATCCTTTTCACATTTTGCTTTTATATTAATAATCTGTAACATCTGTGGTAAAATTTTGTTTTACCCCCAACTTATGATGCAAGATTTTTTCTTCCATTGACTCTGGCATTTCTAGTCCAAACAGCTTGTATTGGTTACATACATTTATATAAAGATATTAAGGCCTATTCTCACTTAGGTAATGGAAATTTTTCATTTGCTTTGCATTTTTCAGGTGTTTTAATGGCTTTTTGTAAAAGTTTTTGAAATGGTTTTCTGTTGTTTGTATGGCGTTTTTCAGGTATTTTTTGAGCATTCTTCAAGCATTTTGTTAGTGTTTTCACAGAAGGTTGACATCATTTCCATTTTGCATGCTGTGAGATGTTGTCATGTTGTTAGGTGATAGTTGTGTTTCTAGAATGTCTTCTATGACTTTAGTGCTTTTCATCCTGGGAACATATTGGGTTCTGCAGCAATGGAATTCAAGAGGACAATTCTGGACTCTCCAAGAAGCAGGCAGAATCCTGAAAAATTCCATGATTACATACAGGTGTAGATTAGTATATAAGCTCATAAGTAGTGATATGTAGAAAAATACCTGTTGCTCTTGGTGCAGCATCATGTAAATTCATGATCTGGTTTTCTAGTCACAGCTAGTGTGGAAGGGATTATTTTGGAGTTAGTATTACAGTAGTATTACTGCAGTAATCAACTTATTTGCTAAAGATATTTTAAAGGAGTGTGATCTGGTAGTGCAGGGCCTGGTTTTCATCCAGGGGTGCTAGGATTGGGCATGGATGAGGAGGATGGATGTCATTTGCATCATGAAGGACTAAACATATTTTCTTAATTGAGAGGTATCACTGACACCTTTTTAAGTGGTTCAGTGTTAAAAAAAAGGTAATAATACTAACTTCAGCACATTAAGTAATACAAATCAATCCAGAAATGAATAGACACATGCAAATCCCATATGGCATTGTGAGGAAGAGCTCTGCACTACCACTTTGCCTATTTGTTAAAATATCTGTACTAACCTTTAACCTCAATAAACTAAAGGTCTACCCTTAACTTTTTTTTGATTTCTTGTCACTTGATTGTAAGCTATGTATCTTAACCTGTCCCTCAATAGGTGTCACTAGAAGACCAAAGCATGCGTGTGTACAGTGATACCGGCATTTTTTTTTCTTCTAGTTTCTATGACCTGCTTCATCCAGGAAGAGGCATTGACTTCCTGTAAAAACACTTTCAAAGCCCCCTTTTGTTTTATTTTACCAGTGTTTTATGAGTGTTACCATTGATTACAATGGAACAAGTTTTTAGCTGAAAATTTTCTAACTACTGTATTGCATGCAAGTGTTTTCTAAACCAATTGCAGCTGAAACGCTTAGGTGTGAATAGTGTCATTGAAAACAATGGCAAGTCTCTTCTTAAGCAGTTTAGGAGTGTTTTGGTCTAATGCTAAATAAAACACTAGAAAATGCTTAAATGTGAACTTAGGCATCAGGATTCTGGAGCATATTATTTAATTTAGCTACTCTAGATAACCAGTGTACTAGTCTTTCATTATATTTATCAGGACATGGTTTTTGTATTGTAAAAATCTGGATTTTTTTAGGAATCAGATGTGGCTGTGCAACTAAAAAATGATAAGCAAACATATGACGGTATTCTACTAATGTCGATCATTGACTTTTCAAATTGTTTAGTGTTGGACATTGTCAAATAGTGACCTTACTAAAGGGGATTTATTACATCCCATATTTTTAATTGTTTTATCCTTCGTGTTTATGTATGCAAGTCTTAGTAGACAGAAGTCTGCCAGCAGTCATAATGCCACTCTTAATGGTCATTGGGGATTACATTCGTAATTTTCGCTTTTGTAAATTTGTGCTGGTGTATTTCCTTTTAAAATGTATTGGTTCAGCAATACACACATCTTCAAAGTCATATTTCACTTCATGGTATACTTTATGTAACCTTGCATTTGAAACCTTCACTTTAGTGACACTTATTAAAGCTTTCTGGTATAGTGTTGCTACATAATTACTACATTATTGATTGAACACGTTAAAATCCCTATGTTGGTGTTCTTTCATTATTAACAATGTTGTGACCTTAACAGCAGGATTTGCAACAACTTCCGAAGGTTAACTGCATAAGCTTAAGTTTGTTTATGTGAAAAATAGAGAATTATACAATCTGTCAGTATTTCTATAGCTCATTTTCTTATTACTAGGGTGTTGTACCTTGTTAGCCATTATTTACAGTATATAGTGAGAAGTCAAGCAAAATGACACCTTTTATTGGCTAACTAAAAAGATTACAATATGCAAGCTTTCAAGGCAACTCTTTTGCTCATTTTGTAGTTAGTATTACAGTAGTATTACCGCAGTAATCAACTTAGAAAAACTGAAGTATGTTGTATTCATATTCATTTAACCCTGCATGTGCTGAGGTGTAAATTTAATCTGCCCAGCCAAATTTAATCTGTTAGCCATTATTTACAGTATATAGTGAGAAGTCAAGCAAAATGACACCTTTTATTGGCTAACTAAAATGATTACAATATGCAAGCTTTCAAGGCAACTCTTTTGTTCATTTTCACACAAACGATGTTGCTCAAAGTGCTTTACAAGATGTCAAAGAAGTAGTTATATACAAAGAAAAACAAATTAAAATTAGATAAGAAAAATGATGCATAAATTATATTCAAAAAATAAATAGTGCAGATTTACACATGATAGATGTATAATTAAGAAAAAGTCCTTAAAAATATATTTTCTTTTTAATCTCTAAGTGGCATCCAGTGTTCAGTTGGTCAAGGTGGACAGAAAAAATAAAAGTAAGAGGAAAGAGAGATTAATAGTACCTTTTGGTTTTGGAATGAGGGGATGGAGATCTTGTACCTTTAGGTGAGGAGTTCAAAACCCTGTGTGAGGAAGAGGTTTTGTTGGATTAAATTAAATATTTTTTGCACATCAGGCTAATTCTCTTTCATAGGTAATTGGAATTGTTTTTAATTTTTTTCACTTTATCTGGTTGGATATGTTCATGTGATTGCTTAGTAAATACTGGATAATAGTGTACATTTCTCTTTGTCCTTTGAAGTTGTGTTTCTGTTAATTACCAACACAAGGATTGCTTTGCTTTGTAATGTTTGGTATTTTAAAATATAAATGTTTATATAATTTTCTGGTTGATTCATTTATGGGTTATGTATTGTTGGGGGTTTATTAACAGCTTAGACTTGACCTAGTTCCAGAGCATCTTTCACACCTTATACAGACTTGTATAGGGTTATGAAACACTTTTTAGTAAACTCGGTTGCAAGTATTACAGTGATGTTTTTTTTAATGCTGGTATTTTAACAGTGAAGACAGTGGAAAGAAAAGATTTAAAAGACACAAGTAAGTCATGCATTGAATGGTGCATTTGTTAGCAATTCCAAACTTTTGCCTATTTTAATCTTTTCTTTCTTGTTGCTGGTTTCAGGCATAGCATATTTTCTTGAAACTCTGCCTTTAAGACTATCATCCCAGAGTTGTCTTTCTACTGTTGTTGATGGCACTGGCATTTGGCTTGTACTATTTAAGAAAGCAGCCTGATGAAAATGTACAATGCATCTTTTTGTCCATGTACAGACAGTGATATATTTATTCTCTTGTGCAGTTGTGCATCCAGGCCTTCTGCTTCTTTTTTTTATGTCCTGGATACATCTTCAGCTTCTTGCCAATCTGTTTAACGGAATAACCTTATTTTGGAAAACAATAATACTACTAAAGAGACTGAAGTGTTTTTTTGAAGAAGTCTTGTTTTCACCATTTTTAAATCTATAATTGAACTTTATGAAACCCTGTATCTTGGAAATTAAAGATAATTTACTTGCCTTATTTAGAAGAATAACATGTTTCATGTGTGATAACTGTTTTCTGATTGGCAAGTACAATTTAAACGTGATTAATTAAGGATGAGCTTTTAGAGTTTATTATTAGGACATTGAAGTAATGGCTGTTGAAAATTGGTCTTTTCAGACAAATTTAGAACCATAAATTTTAAATCGGGCAGTGCCTTCTCTAGAAGTCATTTGCAACATTAGTAATTTCTCTGCTATATGTTTAGTTCAATTTAATGGTACCTTGGTTTAAAAAAGTCAGTTTCTCATGAAACCATTTAAGCATCTGGGTGATGTCTAATCTTTGAACAGTAGTATGTGCTCATGGGCATATATGTGTATTGTTTTTCTTTTTCTTTTTTTTTTTTTTTTTTGAAAAGTGAAAGATTTGATATCCCTCAAGTAGATGTATTATTGGCCTCATGGTTAGGCTAGAATATGTTCATTGGAACTTATAAAAGGTACTAAAGTTGTCTAAGTTGGTGGCATCTTTTAAACTAGGAGAATGAGTGACAGCTAGCAAATACCCATAGCCATTATAAAAAGCTGACAAAGCTGAAAGTTAAGTGGCATATATACAGTCAGCAGTTAGCAGTAGTTCACCTTGTGGAGTCAAATGAGGCTTGGTTGAAACCTATATGTCATCTTTTGATGCTGCTTCATAGGCATTGTTCTGTAATGGTATGCTAATTTAGTGCTACAGTGTCTGCAGACAACTGCATTTTCCTAACTGAAATGTCCCCAACAACTAATCTTTACTGATGCTTTCTACCAGGACCCTCATCAGTGCTTTGCTTCTTGTTTATAGAAAGAGGTAAATTTTATTCAAGTACTTTTTCTAATGTAGTTTTTTGTGGAAGTTGGTTACTCATGACACGCCTAATATAAACTGAATGATATAGTAGGAAGAGAGCAGAGCAGTACATGGCAGAATACATAAAAAAAAAATTAAGATTTAATATAGGCATACAGTTATATGAAAAAGTTTGGGAACCCCTCTCAGCCTGCATAATAATTTACTTTCAACAAAAAAGATAACAGTGGTATGTCTTTCATTTCCTAGGAACATCTGAGTACTGGGGTGTTTTCCGAACAAAGATTTTTAGTGAAGCAGTATTTAGTTGTATGAAATTAAATCAAATGTGAAAAACTAGCTGTGCAAAAATGTGGGTCTCCTTGTCATTGTGCTGATTTGAATGCATGTAACTGCTTAATACTGATTACTTGCAACACCAAATTGGTTGGATTAGCTCATTAAGCCTTGAACTTCATAGACAGGTGTGTCCAATCTTGAGAAAAGGTATTTAAGGTGGTCAATTACAAGTTGTGCTTCCCTTTGACTCTCCTCTGAAGAATGACAGCATGGGATCCTCAAAGCAACTCTCAAAATATCTGAAAACAAAGATTGTTGAGTATCATGGTTTAGGGGAAGGCTACAAAAAGCTATCTCAGAGGTTTAAACTGTCAGTTTCAACTGTAAGATATGTCACCAGGAAATGGAAGGCCACAGGCACAGCTGCTGTAAACCTCAGGTCTGGCAGGCCAATAAAAATACAGGAGCGGAATATGCGCAGGATTGTAAGAATGATTACAGACAACCCACAGATCACCTCCAAAGACCTGCAAGAACATCTTGCTGCAGATGGTGTATCTGTACATCGTTCTACAATTCAGCGCAATTTGCACAAAGAACATCTGTATGGCAGGGTGATGAGAAAGGAGCCCTTTCTGTACTCACGCCACAAACAGAGTCACTTATGCAAATGCTCATTTAGACAAGCCTGATTCATTTTGAAACAAAATGCTTTGGACTGATGAGACAAAAATTGAGTTATTTGGCCATAACAAAAAGTGCTTTGCATGGCGGAAGAACAACACTGCATTCTAAGAAAAACATCTGCTACCTACTGTCAAATTTGGTGGAGGTTCCATCATGCTGTGTGGCTAGTTCAGGGACTGGGGCCCTTGTTAAAGTCGAGGGTCGGATGAATTCAACCTGATATAAACAAATTCTTCAGGATAATGTTCAAGCATCAGTCACAAAGTTGAAGTTACGCAGGGGTTGGATATTCCAACAAGTCAATGACCCAAAACACAGTTGGAAATCTACAAAGGCATTCATGCAGAGGGAGAATTACAGTGTTCTGGAATGACAGTCACAGTCCCCTGACTTGAATATCATCAAAAATCTATAAGATGATTTGAAGCAGGCTGACCATGCTCGGCAGCCATCAAATTTAACTGAAGATTTTGTGTGGAAGAATGGTCAAAAATACCTCCATCCAGAATCCAGACACTCATCAAAGGCTATAGGAGGCGTCTAGAGGCTGTTATATTTGCAAAAGGAGTCTCAACTAATTATTGATGTCATATCTCTGTTGGGGTGCCAAAATTTATGCACTTGTCTAATTTTGTTATGATACATATTGCATATTTTCTGTTAATCCAATAAACTTATTGTCACTGCTGAAATACTACAGTTTCCATAAGGCATGTCATATATTAAAAGGAAGTTGCTACTTTGAAAGCTCAGCCAATTATAAACAAAAATCCAAAGAGTTAAGAGGGGTTCCCAGATATTTTCATATGACTGTAACTGAGATTTTTGTAAAGATTGCACTTGTAAACAGGAATAACAAGCCCTTCCTTAATATAGGATTATGATTACAATGATCAGGGAAGTTAAAAAAAATTAATATGAATTTATGCAGCACAGCATTTGTTGAAATAAATATTTAGGGTGTAATAAAAAGGTGGAAAGATAAATTAGGAAATATTCCTCAAAGGTAAAGTGCCAAAAGATTTCTGCATGGACTTGACCAAAATTTATAGAAAAATCTAATTAAGTACAATTTTGCATCAGTTAACTGGACCAGAGACCAAAGCACAGTGAAAAGCATTTGTGAAGAATAAGACAAGCTCAATTAGAGTACATGTTCAAGCTCTTATCTTTGTCTTTTCATTACTTTTAAATGCCTCTCACATTTACACCAAACAAAAGATAGTTTTCCAATTAGACAGCGATAGTGTAAGAAATGCACACCTGGTAAGATCAGCCAAGTTACTGCCTGTTTATTCGAATGCCTGTATAAAGATTCTTTGTAAACCATCCAGCAGGAAAATATACATTCAAACAAACTTTAGTTAGTCAAGGTAAGGACTACCAAATTTCATAAAAGTATTTTCCACAAGATATGAGATACAATAATTTATTTTAACCTTACCAGTCTTCTGCAATAATTGTATTAATATGTATTAGTGTGTTTGAATTGTCTTTTGGAACTAATGATGTTTGATCTTCATTGTTGTTGATATTTTAGTTGTTTTACAGCATCACCAGAAAAAATTACATGAAACAAATTGTAGCTGTCTTAGTTATCTGTATCACATATTAGGAAAACAATTAATTTTATTATGACATAAATCTATACAGTTTGTTCAGTCACAAGATATTAGTGGTTTTAAAATAACTGGTTAAATATTGTGAATCAGGAGCATTAGAAGCTGTGATACTGAGGGATGCATCCATGGAAAAATGTGCACATAAGAAGCTCCATGATGATATGTTGAAGAAAGACTCTTTATAAGATGCTGTTATATTCATAAATTTTCTTATCCAAATCGAAGAGCTCTTACTAATGACTGAAGCAACTCAAGCAGGGCCAAAATGGTTTCTGAATACTGTCATAGAACTAGGAATTATTGTATTGGCTTTACAAGCACTGACGTTACTGCTTATATTCAATTCTGAACCATAAACAACAATTACAAAGCAAAGTTCAATATTTTGATAAATGACCCACAGTGACCCCAAATGTTACAGATGTGTACCTAAACTGCAAAGGGGTTTAATGTGGATCCAGAGAATCAAAACATTTGTATGGTAAATGATTGGCTGCCCTTATGCCCTTGCAAGCATAGCAAAAAATACTATACAGTAACAAATATACAAGAAGTAGTGAGAAGAACAAGCTTGGGTAATCGAGAAACATTTTAGGATTGGATACATAGAATTAATCTGTCAAAAGGTTCCCACTTTAACTGACAGTTTAAAGGGATGCTTTAGTCATTTTCAAGTCAGGGTTGTAAAGATGAATCTGAATTTTAAATGGAGTAAATAGGCAATTTCATGCTTCGTGAGTGTGTCCATGTGCTCTACATGTCATTCCTAAAGCTTTTAAGCACCAGTCACATTCACTTTACTAAAAAGTTTAAAATACTTGATGGGAATCTGGAAGTCTTTATTTTAAAAATTTCTTGGCTCTGTTATAAATCCGCAAGTTATGTTGAAAATTTTGTTGGACTTTGCACTAACCAATGAAGGGACCATTAACAGTTGAAGATTTTGAGAGAAACTGCAAATGCATGGACAATTACACCAAACAAGACTATCTGTAGATATTGCAGAAAAAGAAAAGAACTCCATTAAGGACAAGTTACTGCCCTGTGCCTGGGGATTGTAGGAAATGATCCAGCTTCCACATGGGTAAGTGGTAGAGAAAAAAAAATGTATGCTTTCCATTTTTTGCCAAAAGTGAAAATGCAAAAACGTTACAATATTTGGTATCTTAAACAAAAGAAAATTGAAAATTATAACTCAAGTTCTTGGTGAATCTGAAAAATGAAGACCATTCAGATTTTTACCTTGGATTTCATACTTAAGTAGGATTAAAAAAAATATTAGTCTTTGCTATAACTACAAGAAGACAGGAATACCATTGTACACTGGAGAACATAAAGACAAGTGTGCAGTTTGAAATAAATTTGGCACTTAAGATGTTGTGCAGTCCAGCACTAAATGCCTCCAGCACTCCAACCAGCACACAGACAGAATCTGTAATGCAGCATTTCAAAGACTGCTTAATCCCACTTTTGAAGTGTTTAATGTAAATATAGGGGAAATGTTTTTGTTTTTTTGTTTGGCTTTTCATGTAAATTTAACACAGTAACTAACTCTAATAGACTCTTTCAAACACACAGCCTGTTGGCCCCCTCTTTGCAGCAGTAACATCCTCCACAGTTTTGTAAAGACTTTACAAGATTTTGGACTGTATATGTGGGAATTTGTGCCCATTCAGCTAAGAGAGCATTTGTGAGGTCAGGTACTGATGTTGAATGAGAAGACCTAGCTTGCAGTCAGCACTGTGGTTCATCCCAAAGGTGTTCAGTAGGGTTGAGGTCAGTATTGTATGTAGGCTGCTCAGGTTACTTCACAACAAACTTGTCAAACCATATCATTATTGACCTGGCTTTGTGCACAATGGCATAGTTATGCTGGGACAGAAGTGCATAATGAACTAAAATGTCTTTGTGTGCTGTAGCGTTAACAGTAACCTTCAGTGGGGAAAAAAGACTTAATCCAAACCCTGAAAACAGCTGTAGATCATTATCCCTCCCCCACCTAATTTTAAAGAAGGTACTTTACAGTTCAGAAGGTAGCTATCTCCTGGCCTGTGCCAAATCCAGTTTGGTTCATCAGACTGCCAGATGGTGAAGTGCGATTTATCACTCCAGAAAACATGTTTCCACTGCTTCAGACTCCAACAACATAGGACAGCAGGATTCACACCATTGCTGCTGACACCATTGTGTTTAGTGAGTTTAGGCTTGTGTGTAGCAGCTTGGCCATGGAAACCCATTTCTTGAAGCCTCCGACACACAGCTGTTATGCTGGTGTTGCTTTCAAAAGCAATATAGAACTCTGCTGCGAGTGATGCAACAGAGGATACCTGATTTTTACGTGTTTATGCACTTGGCAACCCCGTTCTGTAAGTTTGTGTGGTCTGCCACATTGTGACTAAGCTGTTGTTAATTTTAGGCACTTCCACTTCACAATAATGGCACTTACAGTTGACCAGGGCAGATCCAGCAGACCAGAATTTTATGTACTCTCTTATGGCAAAGGTGGCATCCTATAACCGTTTAAGTTCACTTTAGGTCTTTAGTACAACCCATTCTACTTTCATTGTTTGTCAGTGGAGATCCATGGCTATGTGCTTGATTTAATGTACCTGTAGACAATACGTGTGTCTGAAACACCTGAACTCTATAATTTGGAAAAATGTCCACATACATTTTGTCATGCAGTATTAGCTGTCTGTTTTGATAGCCAAGTACATATACAAGTATAAAAAAAAATTGGGAATGGTCTCCCTCTAGACTTTCTCTTATACTCGGATATGGGGATGGATATTTGAGGAGTAAACCAGAAGACAATGATTATATTTTTATATTATTTACATTAAAGAACCATCAACTTCAAATCAAATTAATAATACATTGAACAATTATTATAAAAGTAAAGTTGAATAAATCAGATTCTGCAGCTGCATGAATAAAAGGTAAAGTACCACTTCCAGTTAGCGGAAATAGCCCAAAAGTTGATAGAAATGTACAGTACATTTTGTACCTAATACTTGCATGCAAAATTTGGTTGACTCAGGTTATTGTATTTACTTACACACACTCAGACAGGCACAGAGACATAATTCCCGAAATGGTATTTTTGGACTCGGGGAGGTCTAAAACGTTGAGATTCATCAAAATCTTCAAGTGGAATTTTTGGACGATTACAATACTATCCCTATACTTCATATATGAGAAAGTAACAAGTACAGTAACTAAAATAAGACACATTGTCTTGATGGGAAGTGGAAAAGTAACCGCTGTCTAGCCTGTTACAGCCTCTGAAGAGGGTTGCATGTGAGACCTCCTCAGGACATTCTGTCATTTGTTCTATTCACATTTTGGGCGAGGGCTCTGAGGGCAGATAAAGAGGCATCTGTGAGCACGTGACACACCATCTGTGGTCTAGCGAACTACGTCCTGCTTACAAAGAAATCGAAGCATTACACCCATCCCAATCTGTTTCTCGGAGAGTCGCAGTCAGGGCGGCTGATGGAACAGTCCTTACGGATGACACTGCAGTTGTAAGCCGCTGGGCTGGCTACTTTGAGCAGTTGTTCAAAGCTGATCCTCCGGCTAGGACGTTGGATATCTCTGGGTCCACAGTTCCTGAGACTGATCCTCCAATTAGCTGTGAACCACCCAATCTCACTGAGATTGCACAGGTGGTAAACCAACTGAGGGGAGGAAAGGCGGCAGGGATCTGTGGTGTCTGGGGTGAACTTCTCCTGGTTGGTGGTAAGGCTGTCCTCCTGGCATTGCAAGAAATCTTTGCTTCCATTTGGGAGACTGGAAAACGGGACTTGTCGTCCCTATCTGGAAAGGGAAGGGTGATCGCCTGGATTGCGGAAACTACAAGGAGATAACCCTAATCTCTGTACCGGGTAAGGTCTTTGCTAGGGTCGTCCTCAATAGGATCCGTGATCACTTACTCGCCTACCAGCGACCGGAACAGTGTGGTTTTACGCCTAAGAAGTCTACCATCAACCGCATCCAGGCACTGAAGGTTCTCATGGATCGCAAACGCAAATATCGGCAGAGTTTCTTTGCAGCCTTTGTCTATTTTCATAAAGAGTTCGACTCAGTGCCCTGTGGGACATCCTGAGGGTTCGCGGGATCCCCTCGAGGTTGCTGGATATCATGGCTGGCCTGTACACTGGTACTGTAAGTGCTGTGCAGAGTGGATGCAGATCATCTGTTTTTCCCAGTTGATTCTGGGGTTCGTCAGGGGCGTGTTCTTGCGCCTACTCTGTTCAGTGATTGTATGGACTGGGTGCTGGGCAAGGGTGTGGGGTCCAGCAGCTGTGGGGCATCTGTTGGTGAAGAAAGATTTACGGATCTTGACTTTGCTGATGATGCTGTGATCTTCACGGAGTCAATGGAGGCTTTGATTGGGGCGCTCGAGAGACTGAGCGAGGAGTCTGAGTGTCTGGGCTTTTGATTGTCCTGGATAAAATTTAAGATCCAGCCCTTTAATGAGCTCTTGGGCACAGCCATCATTGGCGTGCCTGTCTGCGGAGAGAGTGTCGACCTTGTCGAGAGGTTTACTTACCTTGGCAGTGTCATTCATGTCTCTGGTGACTCTTCCTATGAAGTCAGTAGATGGATTGGGAGGGCATGGGGCGTCATGAGGTCGCTGGAAAGGAGTGTGTGGCACTAACGATATCTATGCAAAAGGACAAAGGTCCAAGTCTTTACAGTCCTGGTGCTTCCTGTCTTGCTATATGGTTGTGAGGCATGGAAGCTATCCAGTGACCTGAGACGAAGACTGGACTCCTTTGGTGCTGTGTGTCTCCGGAAAATCCCTGGGTACTGTTGGTTCGACTTTGTGTCGATTGAGTGGTTGCTCATGGATTCCCGAATGAGGCACATTAGCTGCATTGTGAGGGAGCGTCAGTTACGGCACTACGGTCATGTGGCACGTTTCGCCGAGGGTGATCCAGCTCGTAAGATCTCATTGTTGGGGACCTGAGTGGCTGGACCAGGCCAAGGGGTCACCCATGTAACACCTGGCTGCAGCCGATAGAGGGTAATTTCCGGAGAGTGGGACTGGACCGCATGTCTGCCCCTTGCCAACTGGGATCCTGAGCTGTTTCGTCGTGTAGTGGGTACGGCAACACACTGCACCAGTGCATGCTCTCCAACTTGACTTTTTGATGTCACTTTAATGTTTTCTTTGACATAGCTTAAGCATGTAGTTAGGATGTCCCTTGGCCATTTTCTATGGGAAACATACAGCTAATTGGGAAATTAAAAAGGATCATTAAGAATATTCTTGGAGGCATTATGTCTGTTGATAGTCACAGGTATATTTGTGTATTTCATTGGTAAGGTCTGGAGAAATTTGCTGAGAGAAAAAGTGACTTGGTCAATCCACCCAGAACGTTGCAACCTTAGCACATATCAGTAAAAATTGGAAAAATGATGATGCAGGTGTGGATATACACAAAGCTTTTTGGGGGTGAACACAAGTACACATTGAAAAAACTTAACCGCTATCCTTGCTATATATATATAGGCTGTTATAGAACAAAGGGGATTTCACAGATGGAAGGTGGAATTAATGACACAGAAGAATAACAGGTATGAGGAGCTCAATATCCTGATTATATTCTTGATGTAGCATAAACCAAAGAATTGTTTCCAAATAAATAAACTGGTTAGGATAAGAACCCATAGCAATTGCTTCCCTTCTATTCAACTGAATATCAGTTGAGCAAGTTAAATTAGACAAGTGCTTACTCTAATGTACAGAGTTAGGTAAAGAAAACAATTGGTTGTAGGCTGATCCAAGGGTTGACAATAAATTTTGTTTAGTTTAGAGTTAGGGCCATATAGCAATTTAACACAATATGCTGGACAACCTTTGTTTCCTAATTACTGTTAAAAACAGCTCCTGTGGCTCATTTTGTTAACTGTTTCTTTTGTTCATACACTTAGTAATGAGAGGATGTGAAAATGGATGGATGACTGAGTGTGTCTAGTGTTAAATTAAATAGAGGAGTGTGTATACCCTGCGTTAAACTGGAAGTCTATTTGTGCCTGATTCCTGTCCTTTGCCAGTTGTTATGATAGACTGATAGATTGTTTTAACAGCATATGATACAAATCAAATATTACTTTCCAGGGTGGAATGTTTAAACCTGATCCAGATCAAAGTTTGAATTTTAAGCTTGATTAATGTTTTGTGAATTGCCTAAAAGTGTTTTGATATGCAAGATAAGAACCTAGTAAGTTTTACCAATAATAGATCATTCAGTCCATCACATAGATTAAAAATAGCAAATGGTTATTTCAATATCTCATTCAAATTCTTTTCAAAAGTCTTTCAGGGTTTCTTTATCTACTTGCAGCTTCCTGTTATACCACTGTGTAAAGAAATGTTATCTTGCTTCCATCTTGAATTTCCTATCATTGTGATACTTTTCTGTTTACTTAGAATTACATGTCATTTGGTGGTGGATAGTGAAATGATTTCCATAGATAGATAGATAGATAGATACTTTATTAATCCCAAGGGGAAATTCACATAATCCAGCAGCAGTATACTGATACAAAGAAACAATATTAAATTAAATAGTAATAAAAATGAAAAAAGTTAGCATTTACTCCCCCGGGTGGAATTGAAGAGTCGCATAGTGTGGGGGAGGAATGATCTCCTCAGTCTGTCAGTGGAGCAGGACAGTGACAAAAGTCTGTCACTGAAGCTACTCCTCTGCCTGGAGATGACACTGATAGTAAGGTTCTCATGATTCCAAAATTCCAAACTTCGATATGATTCTAAGAAAAGTATTGAAATTCGTGACCCAAAACATTATATATATATATAATTCACTAAGGGCACGCACAACAGTGAGCACAAGTAAGACAGAGCCACGCCCGCCAACTCTAAGACCATGGGATACGCTCGACAGAGCCCCGCCCGCCAACTTTAACCCTCCTACTGCGTCATGGGATATGCACGACAGAGCCCCGCCCGCCAACTCTAACTCTCTTCCCACGTCCACCCTCAAATCCGGTCCCACCCACACGCAGCCGACACGGCATTTCTCGCCAAGCATCTGCAGTACGCTTAAATCGCTCAGTCCAATACAACAGCAGCTGTACGAAAGCTTTTCGAGGAAAACCCTAGGCAGAATTTAGGACGCTACAATGACCCGACATGTCACACCACTGTTGCAACGATTTTCGTCGGAGAGGATGGCATACCGCCTGCCGAAAGGGACATTTTGCATCTGTCCCATAGGCAACTCCTGTAGACAGATTTTCACGCTCAATATGAATTGTAATCTTATGGTTTACCCACTTTTATTCCCTTATGGAGACATTGGCTGGCACAAAGATTTACAACATGTTCCAGATAAAAGAACCACCAAGCGAAGAAGGCTTACCCAATGCCAATTTTACACGTACAGATTAGCAATGAGGAATATATTTAGTATTTTGCACTCCAACGGCAAACTATTCCATCAATACGTCGTAGATGCGTATGTTAAAACAGAGGGCGCGCGACTCAACTATCTCAGATTAGATCAACAAGATTTGCGCTTGGAACAATACAAAGGACTGTCAGACGCACAGCAAGCAAACGCTGAAAATAAAAACATACGTTTAGGCAAAATGATCATATTACCGTCCACATTTCCAGGAAGTCCAAGATACATGCAACAAAACTAGCAGGATGCCATGGCCATAGTACGTAAATTCGGACAGCCTCATTTATTTATCACTTTCACATGTAATCCTGCTTGGCCGGAAAATTCTACATGTAGTGTCGGATACCCAAAGACCGGAGCGCAGACCTGATATCCCACATGCTGTTTACTCTTCACAATAATTCTAACAACCAGTCTTCAGCCACGGTCAGTTGTACGTGGCATTTTCTAGGGTTAGATCTTTCGACTCATTATCTGCCGTCACCACCAAAACACCTATTCACACCTGCGTCTTTCAAGAAGTATTTATTTCTTCTTGATTTCTGAATTTCTTTCTCACTGTTTTCCGTTCCTATTTTTACACCGCCGTATGCTATGGTGGGCTTTGGCTAGTATAATGTAATTCAGTAAAACAGCTGATTAAATAAATTGCAGCTCTGTCTGCTTTAAAGTCTTAACATTGATGAAAGCAAATAGTAGACATTTTAGTCATTAAATGCAAATACTTTAAGTAGTGCAATCTTTTATAAATGGTCAGAGTAAACAATAAAAAGTTCCAATTCAGTCAGCAGTTTTTTTTATTTATTGATGAAAACAAATACTGTTGCTGAGGTAGTACAATGAAATGTTATGACTGTCATTAAATATTAATTATCACAATCTTTTGTAAACAGTATGCATAAAATATTAAAATAAACATTCATGTAAAAGTATAATAATGTGTTCTTTTGTAAACAATTACTCAGTAAAGCAAAACACAAACAGACCACTAACACACTTGTATGCTTTGCGTAAGCGCAAACCGTGCACATTACATTTTTGAATGAATAAACTATAATACCAAAGTTTTTGCAAGAAAGACTTAACGTGTCGACATGCTTTTCCATGAAGCTACTGTGTGCTTTTGTTGGGGTGCAGATAAACCCTGATGTATTAATGCACGCTCTGAAGCACAGCTGGAAACATAGGAGCACGTGGAGGAGTAGCACCACTGTTTATGCAGTTGATCACTGAAAGGTTGCAGCACCTTACATTATATAGTAAATGTGATGAAATATAATTTTAAAATTGCATATAATAAAAAAAATTAATGTGCTACCTCAGCAGACTTCAGCAAAAGTTTGAAAATTGAGAGCGACCTAAAGAGTGTTGCATCTAAATGAACAGCAAAGAATAAGAGTGAGTGAAAAGTAGGAAAAATACCTGAAATCCCCTGTCTTGATGCAGTTAAATTTTAACTGTGTACAAGTAACATTTTAACATATTGAAAAAATAAACATTACATCCCTGATTTAAATGTAACAGTTTAAAGGTTTATTTATACTTATTAATATTGCCATAATTTAGAAATGAGATTCCTTCCAAATTTTTGTATTGACTCGCTTCTGAATCTTGCATACAGGCTTGCATATATCTGTGGTTATCTTTTCCTATTTGCCACAAAGCTGAGGTATTGCCAGGCGACACTTCAGCTGCCATCTTTGTCAGTTAAATGTATGGTGTGAAGGCTTTGATGCTGCTGAAATTGCCATCTCATTAACATGCGAAACAGGTCCACAGCTCTAGCCATGATGAACTGGAAGTGCATTCATAATGTAGGCTGTAGAACAGATACCATTAAAATGATTACAGAAGTCATTTTTAAATGTTAAAATTGATACTTGTCAAAAGTATCAAAATATTGTTAACTCTATCCAGTTGTATATCCAGTGCCAACTACTCTTCTGTCAAAGTGTTGTCACCAATTCAGGATATTTGTATAATGCAATATGTTAGAAGCACCACTGTTTAAGCAATAATAACTATCTTAAAACCTGTACTTATCCAAAATGAAATAACAGCTGTACTAAATTGCAGACAAAATGAATGCAGTTAATGACAATTTTTAGCTTCATTCATTCAGTTATTTTCTAAACTGCTTTGTCATGAACATTGTTTACAGATTGGAGGGTAGTGAGTGGGAGGAATTGCACAGGTGTCTGTCCCACCTACTATAGGGCAAAAGCCAGGAACAAACCCTGGATAGGGTGAACACACACACTCCAACCACACACTTGGGCCAATTTATCTTAATCAGTCCAACTAACCTGCATGTCTTTAGACTGTGGGAAGAAACTGACACAGGCATGGGGAGAACATGCAAACTCCATGTAGGGAGGACGCGGGACACCAACCCAGATCTCCTTGCGGGGAGACAACAGCACTATTACCATGCTGCCCCAATTTTCAATGTGACTTTAATTTTTTTTCTTTAGCAGTACTTGGCAAATTGGCATATATCGAAGAATCTGGTTAAAAACAGAGACAAACTGTTCACCTTATTGCAGTGCATAAAATGAAGAATTTAAAAAGCATGAAAAATGTCAGTTAGTAGTACAGTAATTTTCTTTATATTTTTAGTTGAAAATATGGCTTGTGTTAGACTGTCTCTACCTTTTACAGGTACTGAGTGTTTACCTTGGGCTTTTATAATGTCTTGGTTGGACTATTGTAAAGGCTTATTGAATGGACTTTCAACCTAGCATAGGTGTTAGATTGGAATTCTTTGCCAGTTCTGATTTCGTCACTGAGACCTAGTAGTGTAAACGCGGCTGGTCAGACCTTGTACAGCTGTAAATTCCGGCCAACTGACTGACCTTCTGAAGAGATATGAGCAACAGAACCCTCTCAGTCACTACTATAAACTTGGATTGATCTTCCTCAAAGTCTTTGTGAAATTAAATAACTGCTAGTTTTTAACAAGATGATCAAAACTTATTTGTTTACTGTAACCTATGTATAAATTTGTTTTTTATGTTTTGCCATTATCTGTTTATGTATATACTAGCTCATGTCTAAGATGGGTTGAAATCTAATAAGTCGATGTAGACCTCACTGTTAACATTTGCCATGCACCATCTATTGGAATATATTTTTTCATTCATTTACTAATTAAATGCATTTCTTTTGCCATTTTAACAGATGTTGCCTTATTTATTGTTAATTATATTGCAGAGTCGCCTGGAACCAAGCTTTCTGTCTCATTCTGGTTCTTGGTGCTAGTGGGAAAACGGCCTTATTGTTTTGCTAGGGGAGCTGTGTTTAGCTTAGCAGATGCTGATCAAGAGTGTCCAAGTGGTGATGTTAGGAATTGGAATTGAAACTGTTTAAAAATTTGGATAATTTAAAAATATAAATTATTAGCACTCAAGCCACAGCAGTGCAAGATTTCAGTAGAGCTTCCTTGTCAAACTGCGTGCTCATCAGAATTGCATAGCCGATTCAAGCCTGCTATTGTAAATTGGAAAGTGACCTCTCGTAGAATAGGTGAAATGTTCCGTAAAACCCTTCCTCATCTCTTCCTCCTTTTGCATGCTTTCATATTGCGCACAATGAGAACATCTGAGTAAAGTTAGTGTTATGACACTGGCACTTTGTTTAACACACACATGAAAGCAACAGTGAGGTTAAAGTCAAGGTAGCGAGCAAACAAAGTAGAGGAAAGCTCAAGACTGAGAGTATGTAGTATGTCTCAATAAGAAAAGAAGCATCAGGACTTTCTTGGATTAAGGACACAGTATTATGAGTACAGTAAACAATATTTATCATATATATCTGTTGTTGACATCAATGGTAAGCTTTTGCTACTTTAAAAATTTATAAACATTGATGGCTTGGCTTTTAGCCAATTTGCTATTTGTATTTGCACTTTGTATTCTTTCTTTGTGTAAACTATAAATTGGTGTCGTCTGTACTGCGTAAATAGGTCCTGCCTAGCTTAATAAAGTTTACTTCAAACCACCATTAAAATTTCTTTTTACTTTATTCTCCTTTTAAAAAATTTGAAATAATGTTGTAAAAACAAACAAATGGGCAGAATCTGCAAGTGTTTGATAAGCCTTCAAGCGCAGGGAGAGATAGAAAGGCATATTAATAACAAACAGTAGAACACTTGCTGAATTGAAACCTCACCTGCCAATATTTAAATATCAACCAGCTTCTAGGCTAGGCATAAAACATGAGATAACTAGAGGAGTCTTCCAATACTCATATTAAAACTAAGTTAAATCTACAAATGCGGAGCTGACATTAAGTGTAGAATTCTGTATGAACATTTTTTACACGTTGCTAAATCTTTGCTAAACGTTTACCAAATTTTTTGGATTTTAACATCCCTAATCCTTATATATAATTTATACTATCCGCATGTATGGTGTTCGTGTCAATACCTCGACTCAATACAAGTTAGAACCATGCAATGGGACTCTGTCTCTGTAGTTAGAACATAGCGTGGCAAACGCGGACGCAGTATTGCACGATTGGCTAAGAATGTTCGAATGCTTCAGTGACGCAGCAGGACGGCCGAGTATAGTAAGTCGGTGTTGGTTCAAGCAGATAACAGTAAGTCCAGATGGTTTTTGGAACATTGCTTTGGTGGGGCGTACTTTCCAGGACTATCATCGTTGACTGACTTAAACCCTTCGACAGCTCCGGAACTGTAAGTAATTTAGAACGTAACGCCATTTGCTTTGTATGTCGAAATCTATCTTTGGGCAGTTCGGTTTTGGCATCCGTCCTTCTGACATCTGTTGACAAACTGAGTAATAATGGCTGGGTATTAACAACTGTCATTGTTTAAATTTTAGCCGATCTCAGATCAAAAATGACCATGCCAACATAATTATTACACCGACTCTGATTAGAGTCGTAAAATACGGTTTGTTTTGAAAATTTGTTTGCCGGAAAAAATCAAATGAGGTGCGCCGAAGAGCTGACTTCACGTCTCGCAGCCATGTTTAAACAGAAAGCTCTTCATTACATTGGCCGAAAAGGTCTATTTTAAGCACAAATCAGTGCCATGATAACAAAATCATTTCAAGGACTTATAAAAACAAATAATTCTTTGCAGAGAAAGTATTGATTTCACAAACGTAGAATTTGTAGTCCGATTCGATCGGGCTCCCAGTCGCTATTTGATACTGTTTTACAAATAACATTAATAATGATATAGAAATTAGCCCAAACTGCCTTAATTATTGAAGCTTAATAATAGATTAGTATGCATCTTAACATTGTTGCAACTAATTTCTGCTATTTCAAATCAATATCCATTCTATCTTTAGCTTGTCTTACATCACACTCAGTTTCTTTAAAGTGTACATAAAAAGTCAGCACATTTTGTATTGTTTGCAAACTGTCCTACAATTTGTCAACCTACTGCTTGTAGAAACCATCACCATATTGAATAGTGACAGCAAACTGCTTTCAGTTTCAGGGACTGGCAATATAGGGCTAGTGTTTGTAAACAATACCAGAGACCAAAACATGAACAGGATGGGAATTGCAAGGAAGTTTGTCTTTGAGACTGCATTTTTTTTGTAACAGACTAGAATTTGCAGAATCTTGTAGAGATTTCTATAGTGATCTTTCTGCATTCATTATTGAAAACACTGAATGACTGTGATTCTTAAATGAGTGTACTTTTTTGTGAGCTTTATACTATACTTTTATGTTTGCTGCTGTTGTTGGGGTGTTTTGTATGTCTCACGGAAACACTGTTTTAGTGGCAAATTAAATTTGTCTTCCTGTTTGGTTGGTTTGTTTCTAAAGTACTCATGTGCATGGCACAAGTTAAACTACATAGACAGTAGTAAAGCTAGTTCATGGCCCATTCATAAAGTTTAAATCTGAATGCAGTTTTTGATACATTATTTCAGTACATATGCTTGAGACAAGATCTGAATGTTGTACTTTTCTTAGATAGTTTGCAACATGGTTATGAATTTTCAGTAACTTCAGACATCATGACCATGCTACCTTTTTCCAGTCAAGATATGGTACCACATAGTCATGGGATCCATTACATTTTTTCCTATTGTGTCACAGATAGGGATGTCGCAAGAACCGATACTATGTACCAAAACTCAGAAAATGTAATTACCTGTATGTTAGTTTTTTACAGTATTGCTAATACCTAATTAAAGTTGGCATCTCACTCATGTCTGACTTCAAGAAGAAGAATTACTTGGGAGTGGCCACCATCAAAAATATTAGGGGAAACTATGTAAGAAAATTTCAATAAATTTAATAAAGTAATACAATAAATTTAATTTTAAAGTTTAAAATATTACTGTTTCATAGCTGTTTAGGTGTAAATACTTGCATCTATCTTACTTTATTTAGATTTATTTTAATTATAATTATTTTCCTGTGTTTCAGAATTTGTTCATTGGTAGTGTTTGATTTGTTTTTAGATTGTCAGTCACTTCAGGCTTTCATTAGTAATTAATGTTGCTTTATATATAATACTTTTAAACACAACATCACTGTATTGCTGTACTTAGAAAGGATCATTCATATAAACAGTTTAAGGGTGGTTAAAACCACATCTTGTAAAATACTTCTTTCCAGTACTGTCTGTAATTAACTTGATTTTTTTTTTTTTTTTTTTAATGAAAATATTTAACTTCCATAATGTTGAATGTCCCTACATGATGTACCATTTAAGGCTGAATTTTGCATTTTGCCCAGGGTGAAGAGTACAGACTATGCCATAATACTTTACCATATTGGTTCGGAGGGGTGTCCACATACAGTTTTCTGGGTTTTAACTGAAATTTAAGCAGTAAGTCTAATGACTTACCATGAAATGGTACAAGGATAAGTGGTAAACTGTCAGGAGTTAAAATAAAGGTTTAAGTTACCAAAAAATGGAAAAAAAAAACTTCAGAGTTATTCAGAAAGGCCTTTTCAGGGAACAAGTATTGGGATAACAATTTAGAGCTTTCCTGCAGCAGTGGAAGTTAAAAGTTTTGACTAAAGAAGCTTGGATATTGTAATCTTTTTAGTTAGCAAATAAAAGGTGTCATTTTACTTGACTTCTCATTACTTGATGTTTTGAAATAGCAGACCCATCTACAGACACATGGGCATGATGTAGTGTTTAAACATTTTTTCATGATTTTTTGATTTGCTGTACTTTTGTTAATCCCTGAGAGGAAGCTGTCTTTTTGCATGACCTTTGGCTTTGTAGAACTGTTAAGTAATTATTCTGTTGTAATTTGATTTAATTAGAAATCTACAGATATTTGAATGATCAGTTATTGGAATTGTAGTCCTAAGACTAAATTTCATAGTATCAGATTTCGCGATGCAAGATACTAGGATTACGATATATGGCTTGTGTTGTGTGACATTACAACAAGACTGAAATGAAACACAAAGGCAAAAGAAAAGTGTTAATTCATAAGCAGGAACTTTGAATATCCGAGTGAAAATCTAGAACTAAGTTATAAAATGACAAATTAATTACTCTTTACTGCAACTGTTATTCCCCACCTTTATAATGATGAGAAGATGAAAGTTGTCAGTACACAACATAGACATCACTGTATGTGAGATTCAGTTTGGACTACAGGTTAACTGTTTCGCATACACTTAATTTAATGAGTTTCATCCTTGGGTGAGTACAACAAATTGCAGAATTGTTTGATAAAAGCACAACTGCATCCACTGTCTTGTTTTCAAATTAAACTCTATTGGGACTGGCAAAGCATATACTTGCCATTATACTGGATCAATTCTCATACTCAAATGCTACTGGGAGCAGTAAATCACATTTACTGACGAGCTGCAGATGTGAGAGCAAGTGCTTGAGACATTGATACAGCTATCACTGACACTGATTCAGAAACAGGGGAAGATTACAACATAGAGGGAGTGAGGGTTTCAGCTGCCAGACATATTGTCACAGCAGAGGGGTCTCCGCTTCATGCAGTGTGTCAATATTCTCATTTTCCTTAAAAGGAAATATGAAAGGTCTTCAAAGATCCAGTCAAGACCCATAGCTAATGCATCAGTAAGGCGCTTAAACAGTAAACAAAAGAACAGCCATTGTTGGAGCAATGCTTGATGTTAACTCAAAAAACAAGAAGATACATTTTAATTTGGATGGTGTTGCACCAGTGCAACTTTATTATATAGGTTTATCGAGTAATTATCGTTACGTATACAGAGTACAGTGGAATTCTTAAGGTGTTAATCAACAAACTTGTCCTGCATTACTGCAGTGAAAATATTTTGTGTTAGATTAGATTATTGTATTTTACAAAAACTTATTTTAAAACTTAATTACTTATGCATTGATTTGAATTTTGTGCAGTGTTTTGATATGTGGATGTCTAATAATAAGTAACAGCAAACATGCACTATGTTACTTTTTTATAAAAAAATTATACAGTGGAAATATTGTGTTGTGGAGCCTGAATCTCAGTAATGATTGTTTAGTGGGCTTTGTATTATCTCATGCCTACAGAATGTATAGCATACAGTTGAAGCTATATTTCACAAATTCAGTTTGGAAATTGGTAGTGAAATTCAAAAGTAAAGTGTATGGGAAAGAGTTTTAAAAAATTTAACTTTGCACTGTGCAGGGTAACATGCTGTTTTATTACATTGTGCAAGTGGGGCCTCTTTTTCTGTCCTCTGTCATCGCAGCTTGATAGTCTAATGTACTTCTGTGCTTTCAAGTAGTAGCGGAGGAAAGAAGAAAACATCCACCAGAGAATTCTCACTCCCCATCATCCACACCAGTGTGTGAAGTATCCCATGTACTGTTGTGATTCACTTTCAGTGAGGTACAGTGGCCTAAAAAGCAAAAACATGTTCCCTGCTGCACTCTCACTCACACTCATCACTTTGCAAATTGGGGTGTGCGAGGAATAGCAAGGTGTATGCTGTTGTACACTTACTCTATCTCCTCACAGCAGACTCCTCTGTATACTTTCATGCTGTCTCACTCAATCTGGCTTGCCATGTCTACTATGTCTACTGTACTCTCTTTAACACAATCCTCATGTTCTTACCTGTCTCATCCAGAGCAATTATACATTCCTCTTTGTCTTAGTTTCTGCTGTTTCTTTGTATGTCTAGAGGTAAACTGGCATACTGTCATTTTTGTAAAACAATGAACTGTTCAAAAGCTGGCTGTATTGCACTGAAACTAGATGCTTTGTCAGCCTCCTCTCTAGCTTCCTACATGGAGTCTGAGTCGCATGTTCAATAAGTTACTGGATGTGGGCATGTTGTATTTAAAACTACTGATGCACATTTTCATGTGAAACAACTGATGTATGTTAATAATGTACACATTAATGAGTATAGTTTAAACCATGTTTGAAGTTAATCTAGGGGGGTTGTCTAAAGACATTTCGCTATATGTGGACTTTGACTATTAGGAATATAACCCGTGTAAGATGAGAGTCTTAAGGCAGTTTTACTTTACCATCTCTCTGTTCATTGAGACACATGGTACATTTTATAAGAAGTGTGTACATACTCCTATATGTGTGTATAAAGTATTTATGTATGTATGTATGTATGTATCTATACTAATAAAAGGCAAAGCCCTGACTGACTGACTGACTGACTGACTCACTCACTCACTCACTCACTCACTCACTCACTCACTCATCACTAATTCTCCAACTTCCCGTGTAGGTAGAAGGCTGAAATTTGGCAGGCTCATTCCTTACAGCTTACTTACAAAAGTTAAGCAGGTTTCATTTCGAAATTCTACACGTAACGGTCATAACGGTCGATAATGGTCGACAACGTCCGCCATGTTGAACTTTCTTATTTATGGCCCCATCTTCACGAAATTTGGTAGGCAGATTACCTGCGCTAACCGAAACTGACGTATGTACTTATTTCGATGGTATGACGCCACTGTCGGCCGCTATATTGAACTTTCCAACGTCACTAATTTTCCAACTTCCTGTGTAGGTAGGAGGCTGACCCCATCTTCAAGAAATTTGGTAGGTGGCTTCCCTACGTTAACCAAAACCGATGTACGTACTTATTTCGGTGGTGTGACGCCACTGTCGGCCGCCATATTGAATTTTCCAAACATCACTAATTCTCCAACTTCCCGTGTAGGTAGAAGGCTGAAATTTGGCAGGCTCATTCCTTACAGCTTACCTACAAAAGTTAAGCAGGTTTCATTTCGAAATTCTACGCGTAACGGTCATAACGGTCAACAGCGTCCGCCATGTTGAACTTTCTTATTCATGGCCCCATCTTCACGAAATTTGGTAGGTGGCTTCCCTGCGCTAACCGAAACCAATGTATGTACTTATTTCGGTGATGTGATGCCACTGTCAGCTGCCATATTGAACTTTCCAACGTCACTAATTCTCCAACTTCCCGTGTAGGTAGAAGGCTGAAATTTGGTACTTATTTCGGTGATATGATGCCACTGTCGGCCGTCATATTGAACTTTTCAACGGTCTTTGTTACTTATGGGCCCATCTTCAAGAAATTTGGTACGCGGGTTCCCAACGCTAACTGAATCCTACTTACATACATATATACGTCCATAGCCTGCAGCTCGGTCACCGTGTGAGGCGGCGTTGGGTCCCCCATTGTTGGCTGCCTGCCT
This sequence comes from Polypterus bichir lapradei, assembly GCA_026402145.1. NCBI lineage: Eukaryota > Metazoa > Chordata > Cladistia > Polypteriformes > Polypteridae > Polypterus > Polypterus bichir. The sequence goes on along the minus strand of JANRMT010062816.1, from coordinate 3,874,894 downwards.
ATATAAGGCCGTCTGTTGCTCCAGTCTCTACATTCCCTTCCTTGCTTCGCCATGGTATTCACGTCTCCCTGCTGATAACTACAGCCTTTTTATTTAATCCACGGCTTCTCCGCTGTTTTATTGTTCATTTATTACCATTATAGTTATTGTGTAGGTATTTTAGACTTACTTTACATTGTTCAGGTACCCATTTCCTTTATCATTCCAACCGTACCCCCATTAACATGTCTATCGAGGTGATCACCATCGATCAAAGAACTGTCACTTACCAAGTGGTTTCCATGCCCGGAGATGGCACCTGCCTTTTCCATTCTCTTTGTTACATATTGCACGGCCATATCAGGCTCACTCTTGATATCCGGAGGAACATTGTGTCTTATGTATTGAATGACTGGGACAGGAGATAATTATACTACACAGGAGCACTAGAAGAGTGAAATGCTTAAGTGTACCGAAATGGCCAAATATTTTACACCTTTGGACAACCTCCAATGCCTCTTAAACATCTTAGATTCACAGGTGACGATTTCAGTAGTGGACACTTTGATGTTTAGAAATGTTTAAACTCTCAAAAGCTGGATGTGAAGTTATCAATGAAACTGGTTGTATACTTACTTGACAGATGCCAAATGTCTCTTCAACACAAGTCCTACAAATACTGTCGTAATTGAAACAAACCATGAAACTCAAACCGATTATGACATCAGCAATCCAAGCTGTGAGATTTGAAACAAGATTACTGTTCACATGGCCAACTGTACGTTGCATGCTCAAGAGTAAGCTGAGCGCACAGGTACAGCTTGGTCATATTACAACTGGAGGGCCGAACTGACAACGTGGCATACAAAGAGATCCTTAACAAATAATTATTGGTATATTTTCCCTCAGTTTTAAAAAGGTTTAATTGTCTTCTTAATAAAAATTTTAAGGCAGTACTTCGCCGCTGCGAAGCGCGGGTATTTTGCTAGTAAAAATATATATATGAAAGGACATGGACATTTAGGATCATGTCTCTAAGTAATATGCGATTGAGGAGTAGCATAGCATTTTAGAAAAACTCTGAAAAACTTTCGTCCTAATAATACTTTCGCCATTTATAAAATGTTTGTAAATTATAAAAAAGAAGTGAACGAGAAAAACACTGTTTATGCGATTTAAAAAAAAAAATCAGAATTTTAGAAAACATTAAATTTCCACACAACTGAAATTAAGATATCTTTTGTATTTTGTTTATGTCTAAAACTTTATTATCTTGTTTGGGTTAAAAGCTAACAAACTACATACAATGGCTAGCAAATAGCTTGTTCACGTGATGTCCATTGAGAGATGCAATCCTGACATGAATACCTGTGTTTTGACTTAAATTACATTCTAATTTATCTTTCTCAAAGAAAAACTCTTTATTGGCTCACCTTAACAATAATAATTTAAATGAATGTGCTAGAAATTATTAGAAATCATAGTTATATTTTATACTTTTCACTGTCTCATTGCTGGTTTACAGTGAAATTATCAACCAATTTTATATTAAAGTATTTTGGATTTTATGCCATTGTTTTTTGTAGTCCTAAACTACATGGTGTGTTGGCTAAAACATCCTTGGTTCTGGTTTTCTTTATTTTTATTTACTGAATGTTAATGTTCTCTTCCACAGTTAACAAACACAAGCCATGGATTGAAACAACATATCATGGAATAATTACAGAAAATGATAACAAGGTGCTTCTAGATCCGCCTTTAATTGCATTGGATAAGGATGCTCCTCTTCAGCATGCGGGTAAAGAAGATTTATTTCTCTTTGTTTTTTTGGTAGTTAGCATACCTGGTTGCATTGTCATTTTTCTTTAAATTGTAAACAATAGGGACATATTTATTTAATAAAATACTGACTGCATAACTACGCTGAAGACATTATATCATATCTTGAGTTGCTTAATGCCTTCTAGGATAATTTACTTAATTTCCTTTGCACCTAGCTGGTTGGTTATTTCCATATTTAAATGTAATTTATTTAGTGCATAACATATATGACTCAGAATTATTAATATATAAACAGCCAGAAGTTCTCCAGCATAAATACAGCATAGATTTAAGTACTAATGAAAGGGACTCATTTCTCATCAGTGCAACTTACAATGTTGTACACTTGTTTTCGTCTTGTTTCACTGGTGAAAGAAAGGAAAAAAAGGGTTAATTGATAAGGTAATTGCAAATTGCAGTTTCATTATTTACTTTTAATATATTTTCTACAGTAGATTTAATTTAAAAAAACTCATTTAAAAGAATAAGGATTTAGAGATTATATCAATGTACACATTATTTAAAATTGATAAGAGCATGTTGTGACTGCATGAAAAAAAAGTTAACAAAAACTATTTAAAATCTCTACTTTTGTTCTGATAAGTGAAGTTTCTAAATAAAGGTTAAAACAATTGAATAGAGACAGTTTTAAATTATTATTATGCAAAGACCTAGAAAAGAGTTGTGTTTGCGATTTAAAGCAGGTGTTGCACATACTGGACTTTTTCTTCTTTTCATCAGAATAATCAAAGGCATTCCTAATTTCATTCACAGTATAGTTAAAGCAAAGCAGCTGACTTTTTGATTGAACTGTGCTCTTTAATTACAGAACCTCTTTTATTTGAGAGATCATATGGTTTACACACTTTCTTAAAATTGCAAGGAAATGTTTTATCCTGTTAAGAGTTCAATATATTAATGGTCAAATGTTTTAATATTTCTTCTGAAAGTGAAGCAACACAGTATGAAGGCGTAAGGTTTGAAGTTTTAAATATTTCCATATCCCTTTAGGCAAGTTTGGTTATGACTTTATTGAGTGACTAACTGTATTCTGTAAAGTGTAATCTAGTAATGCAATGTTGGTAGCACTTGCAGATACAAACTTGCAGAGAAGCTAATCTCTGATCAGCTTACTTTAATGTTTATTTTGAACAGATATATAGAAGTTTGTGGTTTGAATCAAGTTCAATCCTGTGAGTTTACCTGGGAACCTTGTAACAAATACTGGGCTAGCAGGAGAATGGGATGCATGTTTTGCAACAGGCTTTTAGTCTTTTGTTAACAAGTCAGCAAAACTGTAATATGCCCCAATGAATTAATGATGCATATTACATTATTTGAATTAAATATGAGATGGTTGTTAGGTTGTCTGTAAATCATTTATGAAGAGGTTGTATAAACCTTAACTGTTGATTAATTTCCTTTCTCTTTATGTTTACAGTATGTGTTTTATATGCCATTTGAAATTTTGTCACCCCTTGTTGTTTTTCAGTTATTACAAATTTACTTTCAAATCCTTTTAATTGGTCCTTACCTTTGCAAAACAGAGGGGTGGGTTATTTAGTCAAAACATTTCCTTGGGGAAAATAGGGTGTCAATCTATTTTATATACATTTCAGAAGAATTGAAGAAATTCAATAGTAAAAAAAAATGAGTAAACAAAAGTTAGCTTGAGTGCAAAAGCTATTTATAAATTGTAGTATTTTGCTAATGTTCTACAACAATGACATTTTCGTACATAGTAAGATTGTCAGTGGCTTTCATCAGCTACGCATCAAGTTGTCATTTCACCACATAATGTATGCCAAGATAGGATAGTATGTATTATACATAAATAGAAATTAAACTGTTTCTTTTTTATTTAAATATTATTCAAATGAGAAAAACACCTTGCCTGTACAAATAAAACAGTGAAATGCACTTGAGCAATCACAAACACCTGTGATGTTAATTATCCTAATCATTATGGTGCCCTGAAATGGAGGCACCATGTAGAAAAGTGTTGTCATTTCTACATGGTGTGACCAAAATATGTGCAAATCTCCTTAAATGAAAGTCTGCAGTGTGCACTTTAATAACGTCTGAATTGTTTGATTTGTAATTTGTCACAGGGTGGCACAGTGGCGCAGTAGTAGCGCTGCTGCCTCGCAGTAAGGAGACCTGGGTTTGCTTCCTGGGTCCTCCCTGCATGGAGTTTGCATGTTCTCCCCATGTCTGCATGGGTTTCCTCTGGGTGCTCTGGTTTCCTCCCACAGTCCAAAGACATGCAGGTTAGGTGCATTCGCAATCCTAAATTGTCCCTAGTGTGTGTGTGTGTGTCCTGCACTGGGCTGGCACTCTACCCGGGATTTGTTCTTGCCTTGCTTCCTGTGTTGGCTGGGATTGGCTCCAGCAGACCCCCGTGACCCTGTGTTAGGGTATAGCGGGTTGGATAATGACTGACTGATGACTAATTTGTCTGTACAGCAGAGGGGCAACCCTTAACATTATGGAAGGCACTGTATATATAAGAAATACATATATATTCATCCATGATCTGCAGTTTAGCAACCTTAGAGCTGTGTGTAGAAATTTTCTCTGAATCTATTGATGCAAGTGCCAACTGTCTTGTGCTGTTTGCAAAACGGTAGCTGTAAAAAAAGTGACTCCAGGATGGCTAAGGTCTTTAATTACACTGTTTGCCTTTCTAAGCCAGTGAGTGTTGCCCTTTGCTGCCTTTGCCATCCTCTGCAGTGCTTTAGGATCTTTGGCCAAGAACGTGCCTTAACAGGATGAACTCAAGTGTACCGCTCTGGAAGTTAGTAAGAACAGATGGAGAAATGCAAGCTGCCCTGCTATCTTATTCACTATACCAATCACTGTATCAATACTTGTCATTCTGGGTTTTGGTTTTTATGCTGTGTTTGTGAATGGGATGCTCAAACTCAGCTCTTCAACTTGTGTTTAAATTATAAAACTTATAAAAAGGCAAAAAACAATATTAAAATTAAATCAGTGTAAAATTTAAGTCTATTACCTGTGTAGTTTGAAAATGTTTTCTTTACCAAATGTTGATATTTTTAGCATATTAATTAAGATAATAGTGCATGTTTTTTGTATTTCCTTATCTTGCCTTTTTTTCAGAAGCTCGTGTTGCATTTTATTGGGTGTGATTAATTTTGGTTTAATTAAATCTTCCTTTCTTCCTCTCTCTTCCTCAGATACGCTGTGAATGGCCATAGCATGTTAATGTATTGCAGACTGCTTTTGATAGTAAAATTATACCCCAGTGTGTTCACTCCTTCTCAATTTCTCCTATATGACTGACTTGGGTTTATCTTTTCTCCCTTTATAGAGAGTTTTGAGGTGACTTTTACCAAAGAAGGTGATGATGGGTTCTCTTTCTCTCCCTTTATTTTTTTTTTCTTTATGAAATTGTATTAACCCACTAACTCTGGTTATGAGCTGGGCATTCAGCACTTGTACAGAATATCCTGTCATGTTCTGTAATTTTTTTCCTTGGGGTGGTTAAGCGGACAAAAAAGGAAAAAAAAAACAAAAAAAAAAACAAACAAAAACAAACCCAAATTTTATAGCTGGATGAGGTGTGTAATGACCAGTGGCTTTGGTTAGAAATATCTATACGTGAGACATCCATAGTTATACCTAATAAACATTTCAGTGGTATGGATCTGATTGATATATTTAAACAAATTCCAATTCATATTATTTAGCTTAATTTAGTCCTCTTTATATGTGGAACATGTTTACTGGAAATATAGTGAGTGTATTGTAAATGGCATAGTGTAATCGAAATGCAAGACACCTTTGCCATCTTCTCCTGGGAGGTCATACAGCCATCTTATTCCAGGTGTTCACAAAAATATACTTCAGGTTGCTAATGCTTAAGCTTGGAAAAGAAAAAATAGAGTCAGTTGGGGAAAAACAAAGAAGTGTTGTGTTTGATAACTTTTGTTTAAGTTTTACTTATGTTCATTTACTATATATAGTTGACCTTTGAAGTGTGTTTTTTGAAAGCTTTATACCACAGAAAACAGTGACTACCATCTATCCCAAAAAAAGACTATGAAATTATGTCACATTGATATGACATTCATGAGCTCATTTCCTTGAGTACTCCGAGAGTCCATGTTTTCATTGATATTGATAATAATCCTGTTTCACCAACATTTCGATGTTTCATAATAAAACCTATCATTCCTGTCACATATTACAGTATAATCAAGCCTAGTTTAGAGCCTAGTTTTATGATATTCTTATCATAATTCCACAGTGCTACTGATTTACTTTGAACTGCTAGTGAATGTTGGGAGTTGAAATGAAATGGACAATGAAGTATGTTACATAAACAAAAAATGACACTAAAAACAGAAGATTATTTTACTTTCACTCTTATTTTGATGTAACACAACATCTATAGTGAATACTCTGGAAACCTTCAGTTTTATATTGGTTCCAATATAGAAAAATCTACAGTTTTACCAAGAATATCTTTTTGTTCTATTTTGTCAACTTGCAGGATCGAGATACATTAAAATGTATTTTATTAATTTTTATTCTCTTTGAGGCACAGGCCTTTTAATGTGACTTGCTCAGAGTTACATAATAGGCCTGAGACAAGGACTGAACAGGCACAATTGTAAATGAAAGATCAACACTCTAATCTAAGATCAACAGATGGTCACTACACCATCTTGTGGACTGGGTTAGGGTGCATATACCATTTCATCTAATATCATACCTTGAAAATTATCAAGTTGTGACATCTGTTGGCCTAACTTTGGAAGTCTGGCAATAGACTGGATGAATATCTTTCTTTTAGCATTTCATCAGGGGCTTTTTTGTATATTGTCTTGCACAGTTCTGTGGACTGAATGAGGCCTGTAAATGCAAGAGTAGTGAATACCTCCTAGGCATTTTATCAATGTCACAGGATAAATTATCAGTTCATACTGTATAGTTTATGCAAGGATGATGGAAGAAATTTTAAAGAAAAAATGGAATTAAATGCAGTATGGTAGACAGCTAGTACAAAGGTTATCTTCTTTCAAAATACACCAGCCGCCTTTTGAGAAATAAAATTGTAGTGAATTTCAATCATTTCAGCCTTTAATCAGGAAAGAAGGTTTGAAGGATGTGTGGAGCCTATTCATATTGCATCAAAAAGGAACATGGTGGTGACTTTAAACTCATATATGAGTTTTGGACATACCAGTCTTTTCCCTAAATTTTAAATTACCCTTTTGAGAAATAAAATTGTAGTGAATTTCAATCATTTCAGCCTTTAATCAGGAAAGAAGGTTTGAAGGATGTGTGGGGCCTATTCATATTGCATCAAAAAGGAACATGGTGGTGACTTTAAACTCATATATGAGTTTTGGACATACCAGTCTTTTCCTTAAATTTTAAATTACTGGGTGGGTACATCATGGCATCAAACATTATAGTGAATCTAATTCGTATACTAAATTTCATATGGTAACTGAATTGTCCATGGTGTTTATTTGCTTACTTTTGCTTGACACAACTGTTTGCATTCTGCTGTTCTTTCATCAATTTGCTGGCAAAAATGTCCTCCCTTGCTGTACACATGCTGGCCAATAGACAACTTGAAACTGATGTCAAAATTCTGAAAAAAAATCTTGTAATTAGTCATGCAGTGCAATTAATAGGTGACAGCTCATGCTAAGATCCAAAGATTTTTACATCTGCAGTCCTTAAATGTGACATAGCATTATCTAAAAGGTGTTGCAAGTTGTTTTGTGGTCCTCCTCTCCATAATGCAAATACCTGTTTAACTTGAAAAGCAAACATCAGTGTTATGATCTAATATATATAATATCAAGTAAAGATCACCTGAGTGAACAAATAATACAATGGCACATGTGAAAAGTAATTGCACCCTCACACCTAATAATTGGTTGGCCATATTTAGCTGCAGTGGCAGCAACCAAACGCTTCCAGTAATCAAACATCAGCCTTTTGCATTGATGTGGTGGAATTTTAGCCTACCTGTCCTTGAACTACCTTATTTCAAATATATTAGTAGATGTTTGAGTATGAACTATGTGTTTCATGTTCTGTCTGTGCATCTTTAAGTTTGTACTTTGAGTAGACCATTCAAAAACTTTTTTGCTTTTTTCAGCAGACATTATGGTTAGGACTTGCTTTTATGTTTTGGATCATTGTCTTGCTGAAATATTAGACTACATTTCATTTTTAGCTCACTGACATATGACTGGGCACTTTCTTTATGAATTTTCCAATACAGAAAAGTATTTATGGCTACTTAACTTATGAAAAAAAAATATTCAGGTTCAGATGTAACAGAACATCTACAAAGTACCACTACCATGTTTTACTGCTAGTGTGATGTTCTTATGGTGAAATGCAGGGTTTGCTCTAAGCCAGACGTTACAGAATCCATGTCACCACTTTTGCCTCATTATTTCATAAAATTCTCCCAAAAGGCTTGGAAGTTATCTAAGTGCTTCCTAGCAAATGAGAGATGAGCATTCACGTTGTTCTTGCTTAGCAGTGGGTTTTTGCCTAGCTCCCTCTAGGGAAGCCTGATTTTTGCTTAGCGTCTTTCTGATTGTAAAGTCATAAACAATGACATTTGCTAAGGCAAGAAAAGCCTACACTTCTTTGGTTATTTTTTAGGTTCCTTTGCAACTTCCTTGAGGAGAGCCAAGCAAAATGACACCTTTTATTGGCTGACTAAAAAGATTACAATATGCAAGCTTTCGAGGCAACTCAGGCCCCTTCTTCAGATTACATCTTGCCTGAAGAAGGGGCCTGAGTT
>JANRMT010062816.1:3846377-3865889 GCA_026402145.1 Polypterus bichir lapradei | reverse complement strand
AACTCAGGCCCCTTCTTCAGATTACATCTTGCCTGAAGAAGGGGCCTGAGTTGCCTCGAAAGCTTGCATATTGTAATCTTTTTAGTTAGCCAATAAAAGGTGTCATTTTGCTTGGCTCTTCTCTACATTCATAATGGCTAACACGGTACAACACCCTAGTACTACAACTTCCTTGATGAATTTACAATTTTCTCTTGGAGTAAGTTTACTATTTTTGTTTCAATAAGGGAGTAATTAGTTTTCACAGAGTTGATTGATGTTTGATGTTAGCTAACTTTGTTCATTAAAACTGATAATTAAACGTTGCTAAATTTGCCTTGCTTCAAGTCTGGCGAAATTATGCAGATGTTCAGGAACCTTGACAAACTCTGTGATATGCTGAAATCCGTAAATAAGAATAAACTAAATTAGTTTTGAGTAGATTATAATGGTGCAATTGTTTTGTTCTGTATGATTAGGAAAATTTCTGCCGGCTATGCTGGACCAATTTATGTGGCCAAAAATGTAACCTGAGCTGTGAGGCAGTGATGTTAAGCTACCTCACATCCCTGAGATAAAATTAATAGTATTAAATATCAGAATGGTAAAATTTCTTTCAGACAGTGACAGACAGGAAGCATGAATTCACTAAGGGTTGTCCCCCACACATTTTGGTATAACTCGTATCTCCCAGACTGAAAAATAGTTTATTTTTTGATTTCCTGACATTTTTGCTTGTTCACTGCTGATGCCATCACCAAATGCACAACACACACATGGATTCTTCATTCCTCCCTGTTTGCATCAACTACATAGCTCTTTGGGTAATATTATTAAAGGGGAAGGCTCAAGTATTATGCAAAGGTCACATACTAGTCCATAGAAAGAGACATTGCCATTATGACATGAGTACACCGACACTTTTCCAATATCCCTTTGTGTGTGTTTTTTCTATTTAATTGCAAGTTTTCAGTCATTTTTTAGACTTCTACTAAAATTAGTGTTATATACTCTAGGTGGTTGAGGTGCTGTCCCAACCAACATCAGCCGTAGAGCTTTGTAATGTCACACTTGCCAAGGGGGAAAAAAGTTTGTCCAAGCTAGCTGCATGATGAATATTCAGGAAAATATTTGACAAACAAGGTCACCGGTGAACACGGCATGTTTGCTGCAAAAAACACTTGGCGGAATTTCGCCGGTCAACACTATTTGTTAAATAAAATGTAATAAGTTCAAAAAGCATGTTATTTTTTCACTCTGGTGGACTTTTTTAATGTTACATTTTGGTTGATGACCTGGAAAACACTCTATATCAAAAATCGGTAGAAATAGGGGAAATACTTTTTCATAGCACTGCAATGTACATTCTTAGTATGCATAGAAATAACAGATTTTGGTTTGAAATGTATGTTAGGGATATTGCAGTGTGACATGATGGGATTGTGAAACTCTGCAGCATGTGCCTAATTGCAAACAAGCAGTCACACAAGTTATGAAAATTGCAGTATCATATTAAATAATAGTTTTTTTGGCAACCGAATGTCAACTAATTGCTAAATGACAAGTATAAGTTTAAAAGAGAACACCCCAGCCCCCTCCCTTTTCTATGTGAATGTGTGTCCTTAATCAGTAATCATTGTCCTTAGCTTTAACTGGGCTTATCCCAGGTATCGTATGATGCTTGGGAGAAAGCATGCACATTTTTATTAAACCAATCAAACATGTGAAGGCTTTGGAAACTGAAAATTCTGCACATGATTTCTGCTGGCTGAGCTACATTTGCTTGTAATTTTTCTTCATGAATCATGTCTGAAATTTAGATGAGTTATTTGGAAATTTTGACATTTTCTTATATAAATTATGCAAAATAGTGTTCAAGTAATTTTCATAGGAAGGCCTCTGCTTCAGCAATACCATTGTACACAGGCTTGCTGCTTTTATCTGGTGTTTTCCTTAATTTCTTATTGTACAATGCAAACTTGGATATCTAGAGCAAGAGGTTATAAAAAGTACAGTATGATAGTGATGAAAAAATATATAAATATTTTTGCCCTGGCTTTTAATGTGACTTTGTTTTCCTCTATTTCTGTAACTTTCCATCCTATAATAAATCTAAGATTTTGTATTTTTCTGTTTTACAGAAAGATATTGAGAAATAAATTAACATTGAATCATTTTAATTAACTATAACAAGCTAAAATATAAAAATCATGGCTGGCTGTACATTGTATATTGTTTAAGCAGTCAAGGAATGGGGTTTAATACTGCCTTAACAAAGTATACTCAGTGAGAACACATGGAGTAGGCTGGTCAGGTGTCCTTCTAATCATTGTTACCTTCCTGCAGAGCCTGTGGGAAGTACTACATAACAAAGTGATGACATTTATTTTATCTGCACCTGCATTCACTAATGGTAGCATAGGAAAGTAAAGTTTAAAAATATAGTAGAAAAATAAATGCCACAGTCAGTTGTTGCTGTTACTATGGAGTGCATTCTTATGGCCACCTTTTAAGGCATAATGAAGTTGATAGATCTGTTTAAAAAGTGGAGGTAAATGTATTTTCTGTTGTGTTAGAAGTGTACTTGATAACATTAGATTCATTGGCTGCACAATTATTCTTCATAGTGACAGTAATTTCTAACTCTGGCATTGGAGAATGACCACCCGGAGGTGATGGTAAATAACCCGTAGGACTACATATTACCATCTACATTTTATACAATATGAAATAGAGATTTAGTCTTTCAAAGTTTTATAGCATGTCTATCAGTTGTGTGGAAAATAGATCTAAAATAACTTGTGGCTTACCTTGAGATCATGGATGTCTGAAGAACCAAAAAGATATTTCTAACAGATTCTCATCCAGTACTTTATTTTGATTTTCCTATTCTTTTTTTTTTCTTTTGAGGGACAAAGGCATTGCACAGGAAGACTTGTTTATGTAGTGTTTATCTAAAATGAACACACACAGATTCACTGAAATAGGGAAAAATCTCCTATTTGTACCTTTCTTAATCTACCTGCTTGGCTCTTTATAGGAGTAGCTTGGTAACGTAGCAAATCCAGCAGTTAAGCTGCTTGAATCTATGCATACATTTACAAACACACACATGTATTTACTGTAAATTCTACACATTTAAAGTACTCCTGTGAAATGCCTGTCTACATCTTTTGCTGTTTTCCTGCATGACTGGATGCAATGTAAACAAGTTGCTTGGAAGGCAGATATGCTGTTTTGTAATTTATAACTAAATTTCCCTGAAACTCACCCATATGAAGCACACTGGCTATTGCTTTTTCCACAGACCCTCACCGTATAAACCTTGGCTATAAAGTATGGATATTTATTTATAAATGCAATGTTAGAGTGATAATGCATTGACTTGCATATATGTTATCTTCTTCTAACTATGATATTTGACTAAAAATCCAGGTGAAATCTGTGGATTTAGGATTCATGGGCAAAATGTTCCATTTGAAGCCATGGTGCTGGACAAAACAACCGGCGAGGGAGTCATTCGCTCCAAGGAAAAACTTGACTGTGAGCTCCAAAAGGAGCACACATTCACAATCCAGGCATATGATTGTGGTGAGGGTCCAGACGGTGCCAACATGAAGAAATCCCACAAGTGAGTACACTTTTTGCTAAAATAGATAATTTTGGCTTATTACTTTGTTAAAGTGGACTTTTTGGTACCTAAAGTCAGTTGCAGTCACAACAACTAAGATAGTAGACTACATCTCTGGTAACATACCCTGTATGTGAACTGTTTGAGTTAGGTTGTGTTTATTTCTAAACAAGGCTTTAACTTACAGTGCAGTCATTCTTTTATAAATAAACTGTTCTGCATCATGCTACATCCTTGTGTGTCAGGATTTGCATGTATTATGGATTAAAAAGTATTCAGATCCTTTACAAGTTTTGGAATATTGTTTGGTTATAAAAAAAGAAAATATATTGTTTCAGTTTTTATTTTTTAGTACTCAAATATTTGAGGTGCAAAAAAGTTTACATTCAAAATGGTATTTGAAAACAGATATCTAACACAAACTGTCACTTTTTTTGTTGCAGCTATAGCTTCCAAGTGGTACCAACTTGTAGCAGGTACAAATCACTAAACAAAAAGGTGAAAATAAGCATATAAATGAGTATCAGTAATTGTGCATCACTAGGACTATATTCATAAATAATCATTTTCAAATCATGCCAGAAATTTTCAGTAGATTTCAGGTCTGGACCACTCAAAAACTTTCACACGTTATCGACTCTCTCCAGTGTCAGTGTGTTCATTTGCTTGAAATTATTTCTTCACAAAAACCTGAGGCTATTTTCAAATTTAAGTCTTTATTCATGGATTTATTTTCATTAGAGTAAAATACACTAAATTGGCAATATTTTCCAATGCTGCAGTCTTCTCTAAGACAGAAAGAAGTCCTTGCTGAGGACTGGTATTCTGAAAGCTTAATGTTGCCTACTTCTACATACTTCCCTGGAAAGAGTTTTTCTTTAGGGGCAGGCAGTGTTAAGCTTGTGTCACAGATAGTGCTTTTCTTTCCTCTCTGCTTCTTATTTCTCTACATCTTTGAAAGTGAATGTTGCCCTCTCTGTTACTTTCCCTCACTAGTTTCTTTTTTGTCATGCTACATTTTAAGAGAGATTCTTTTAAAATCATTATTACTGTTATAATCAGTATGATGAAGCTTACACCTCCTGTGTTCAGGGGAAAATCCAGATACTTAATTTTTTTCAGCATTTTTTGTTAATGTAGTATGCCTTTTTATTGCTTAACTCTACCTTGCTTTCAAGTGTGATAGCATGGTATTAAGAAAAAATGTTGTCATGCAAGACTGTGGCAAAAACAGAACTCTCATTCATCATACTGTACCTCAATTAAAATCACAGCTCATAAAAATCAAAGTACAGTTTTAGTACTTTTGGTTTTCCATGCAGAACCCTAGAAGTGACATGAAAAATGAACATTCAGTCAGTCAGTCAGTCATTTTCCAACCCGCTATATCCTAACACAGGGTCACGGGGGTCTGCTGCAGCCAATCCCAGCCAACATCGGGCGCAAGTCAGGAACAAATCCCGCGCCAAACCACCGCAGGACACATACACACACACACCAAGCACACACTAGGGAGAATTTAGGATCGCCAATGCACCTAACCTGCATGTCTTTGGACTGTGGGAGGAAACCGGAGCACATGCAAACTCCACTCAGGGAGGACCCTGAGGAAGCAAAACCAGGTCTCCTTACTGCGAGGCAGCAGCCCTACCACTGCGCCACCGCGCCGCCATGAACATAATGAACGTTTCACAAATACAGTAGAGAGACTTGTAAAACATAAAATGTATGTAATGTGATTATGTTCCTTTAGCCCACGTCATATATAGCATTTAGATTAACAGTAAACTGAGTGTAGTGATTTGAACTTTTCAATTCTACTTTTAATATTCAGACTTTAAAAACAGTGAAATATGTACTAAATTAAAATCTACATGTGACAGAGCTAGTGGGGGGAAAACAGAGTGCCTTGAACAAATCAGCACAAACATAAGGGTCAAACACAGGGGGAATTCAAGCTATTTTGCCCATGGTCTCCATAGCTGGTACACTGGCCATATCTAACATTCCGAAAACTTTTACAGAATCTGAATACCTTTATGATACTCTGCATATGCATTGCAGTTTTATGATTAAAAATTCCATTTAAGGCCTGAATTTAATTTTTATAAATAACTCCTTCCATGTGCATAGTGCTGTACCACTGCTTCCCTAACAGATGTAGAAAATAGCTAAAATATACTGCATACTAACAAAAAAAAGTTGATGTGGTATCTTATTCTTAAATGTCTAATAGTATTTCCGTATTTTTTTTTAACCTCTTAGAGCAACTGTCCATATTCAAGTGAATGATGTGAATGAATACTCTCCTGTATTCAAAGAAAAGTCATACAAAGCAACTGTGATAGAGGGGAAAAAGTATGACAACATCCTTAAAGTGGAAGCTGTTGATGCAGACTGCTCCTTCCAGTTCAGCCAGATTTGCAGCTATGAAATTGTAACTCCAGATGTGCCTTTCACCATTGATAAAGATGGTAATGTTTTTCAGATGCAAGGGGCTGTTAAAGAGGGGAATCATACTGATTTGTTGATGGCATAAACATTTTCTTCCTTTTAGGCCTTAATTGTGTATTTTTAACTGCAAACAATATATATCACTAGATACCTTTTTAAAATTACATTCCCATATGAATGAATACTTGACAGTGGGTTTGGTTGAAAGTAAAACTTTCCTGTCATGGTCAAGAGACACAGTGTTACTGTTAAAAATTCTAATAAAGCTTGTTATACTAATGAAGTGCATAATTTAATCAAGTACACAAGCAGCAGAAATAAGCTTAATATACTTAATTTTTATTATTTATTTATTATTTATCTAAACCAGAAAGTGATATCAAAATATTTAATCATAGAATTTTTGTTTTCCTGTTATTGAAATTAAAGGTTTAAAAATTGGGGTGAAATGTATGGTTTCATATGAGGTACATGGCCCTTACAAGGAGTCCTTTAAAGTGCCTTGCTCCCAGTCTTTTACAAACATGTAAAAGTTTAATGAATTATGGCAGTGACTTTGAACAAGCAAAATATGTTGAATATATTTTGCTTCTCAGTACCAGCAAATGGAGGAGGATTCTGTACCCCCCCCCCCCTTTTTTATTTAAAGTATAAGTAACTTTTTCTCTCTGTAGCGATATATTGCAACTGAAATTTCAACACCACATGTGTTCACCACATATAAAAAGTGCTTATAGATAGATTACCTGTTGTAACTTGAAAGACATATGTGAACTCTGAACTCCTAACAATAATACTACTTAGCACTAAAAAGAGTAGCTGTCAGAAATGATCATTTGAATACTATGATATGAATATTTAGGATATTCAGATATTTTCATTCGTGAATCACTTAAAGCACACAATGTCTTAGTTTATGTTAAAGTGACACTGGGTGTTGCAGCATCTGGCAGCATGTGTTGGAGTTTAGCAATCAATTACAAATTGACTAGTAATGATTTAAGATTCCTTGATTACATAAAGTATAATTCAGCCTTCAGTTGTCAAGCTCCTTATTGTAAAGGAGGGATTAAAGAGCCACATACTGACTGGTTTCTCTGATTGATGATGAGGGTTGCACCAAGCTCTAGTAGAGCTCTTCAAAGTGTCTTACGTTTGAAGAAAATAAATAGGCCGTTTCTGGTGTTGAGATACAAATATGATTGACTTAAATGGCTATGTGACAATTCTGCAATATTTAATAGTATAGTCCTGTTTAAAGTACATCAATTGAAGAGATTTGAAATCCTCTTATAATTTGCAGGCTGTAATGTACAGTGTATTCATATATATTTAACATTCACATTAAAATGTCATAGATCCTAAGTGGGGTATATTTTGACTTGGCACCTAAAGTACTTTCTCCCTTCTGATGGTTTTAGCTATTAAACCTTATTTTCAGGAGAAGCTTAATTTGAGAAAAACAGTCCTCATCACTTTTGTTGTTGAACTTGTCCCACAGTCTGCTTTTAACTGTTTGACCCAGAATGCAAGCAATTCAACATTTCTTAAGGAGGTTCACATTTGTAATATGCTTTTTTCATAATTTCACTTGTTTCTAGCTTATGTCTCACCCCATACAGTAATATGTTGGCTAACAAATCATTTGAGAATGAAGCTCCTTTATAACAAAGTCTACATAAAATGCACTATGGCATATGTGCAAATTCAAGTACTAGTCTGCTATACCTCTGTGGAAGTCCTTATGCAACTTCCTTAAACAAAAAAATGCATGGGGTGATTGTGACAGGTCATGATATCATTTAATTGTAACTGTATGCATGCATGTAGCTCGATTTTATAAGTAGCATGGTAATCAATTCAATTTAATTTTTAAATTTGGTGCCATACAGGTATTTGTAGAATTTCATGAACAATGTTGTTTTCACATATATTCATGTAGATTGTATTGTGTTTATTTAAATCTGTGTACTTTGCTTATTATGTTAACTAAATGACAAATCTATTAAACATGTTAAATACCATTGTAGATTGATTGATAAGTAAAATGATAATGCTTTTTTTGAAATTGTGCTTGCCTTTTTGAATGTTTCCAGCATTGTCTGTATAATGATTGCGTTCGTGCATTTTTGATTATGTTGGGATATCATCAGTTTTGACATGAATGGAACAATAATCCTATATTGTGAAATAAAAGCACTTTGCCACATTGCACAAGCCCAGAGTTAAAACAAAGAGGTTTTATTACCTTTATGACAGATTGTATGTAATCAAGAATGTTAAGTCCACAACTTTCTTTTACAACTAGAGCTGAGAAAGATATTGCTTTAACATTATGAGTTTACAGTTATAAGCACTGTTATAATTTTTAAAAATAATTTAAATTATAAGGTCTTGTCTGATAGTTTATTATAACATTTAAAATCATTATTCTGGGTTTTCTTGGCTTTCAACAAGGAGCATTCTCCAGGAAGAAAATTAGAAGAGAATATTGTAAAATATTTTTGGGATAGGACCACCCTGGATTGTTTTAACAGATTGAGAACTTTTTTTAATACATTTTGTAATACTATTTTTTAAGTGTAACTATAATATTACTGTCTTTAAATTGATTTTTTTTTATAAATGATGTTTTTCAGGATATATTAGAAACACAGAGAAACTTAACTACAGCAAAGAACGCCAGTATAAGCTAACAGTAACAGCATATGATTGTGGAAAGAAGCGTGCTGTGGATGATGTTCTTGTTAAAATAAATATAAAACCTACATGTAAACCTGGCTGGCAAGGTACTGTTAGTTTCTTACATTATCATAGAAGTTATTTTTACATGGTTGCCTCAAACTTTGAAAGATAAATGATGTATTGTATACCAGCTCGTGTTAAGTGATGCAAAGATCAAAGGATAATGAAATAGGAAGACTTTATTTTAGTTCAAGTTAATCTTTATTTTTCTGCTATCTTTTTCATGTAACTATATCTTTATGTATGCAGGGTGGAATAAAAGAATGGAATATGAGCCTGGAACAGGAAGTTTGGCTTTGTTCCCTGGCATGCATTTAGAAACCTGCGAAGAGCCAGTTACTTCAATTGAGGCAAATATTGAACTAGAAACCAATCATATCGGCAAGGGCTGTGACAGAGATACATACTCTGAAAAGTCTCTTCATAGATTATGTGGTAAGAACTGTTACTTCTTAGAAATAGCCTTTTCTATAGAGCCAGCTTGCATGAATTTTACTTTATTAATAGATACAGTAACTTTCCATTTTTGCATTCATGTGCTCTTCCAAGTATCATGTGGATGGAAACATTTATTTGGCACAGTATTGTTATCTAAGAAAGGATTATGAAGTAATGAATGTCACTGTTTTATACTTGTAAATAGTTTGTAAGTAATATTTCTTTCTACCATCTTCATAAAATTAGTAATGATCTATCTCAGATTCTATAGTCTGACAGAATTTCGCTTTTTCATAGCAGTGTTTCATTATCAGGCTTCTGCAAATCATGCACTTCTGTTGCATCATTCAAAAATGGTTGACTGTTGTCTCTTTATTGTTCAAGTCTGAAGTAATTTTTCAAAAGTATGTAATAATTTTGGCATATACAGTTATTATTCCTGGTTTTTAGTGAAGCTGTTTTTTGGAATTGTTGCTTGATAACCAGCATCATTATACATAAAAAAACTGGACATGCTTCTCATGTTTGCAATCCACAAGTATTAATAACATTTTATATCATAAATATTTAAACAGTATCACCCTAAATCCATACATAGCATGATATTGAATCAATACTTCACTGAAGTACTCAACCACCTTCCAAACTTTAGACTATTATTATAAATTATATTTTGATCTGAATTCTTTACAAGCTACATTTTTAATGTAGAAATTGTATGCATTTTTATATTAAACAGTCATACCAGATAACTACATTTTATACTCAAATGCTTCCACATAAGCATACAACCTTGGAAATTTAGCATAGTGAATATACTTTACAGAATGATTCTTCTCTATGGGAGGATACCAAACTGTCGAGGGGTGGTAGACCTCTGGACTTTGAGAATAAATACAACGTCTGCCCAGATGGTACCTTGGCATAGAATCAAACAAAAGGACCACAGTGCCAGCTCTACCTCTTACTTCTCCATAACTACTCAATTCTTCATTAATGTGTGTTACAGGTGTATCTGCAGGGACAGTGGAATTACTTCCAGCTCCCAGCAGCACAGTTAACTGGACTGCAGGCCTTCCTACTGACAATGGTCATGATAGTGACCAGGTGTTTGAATTCAATGGTACACAAGCTATCAAGATTCCTGAAGGTGTTGTTACAACTAACATGAAGGAACCTTTCACAATCTCTGTGTGGATGAGACATGGTCCTGGTGCCAGAGAGAAAGAGCACATCCTATGTAACTCTGATAAGACAGGTTAGTATGTATGTAGAAAATGCAAAAACAATATGAAATATTCTCATCAAATTCAAATCTTTTGGGGTCATTTCTGCCAACACTTTTTTTCAAAGCACTTTGACTTGTGTGTGTTGTTTTGTTTTTGGCTATCATAGCACAATTTTCACAAAGGGTATTGCAGTATCATATAGAAAATAGTCTGATAGAAGAATGATACCAAACATAGGTGCTTATTTTATTTGTTTGCATTAATGTGATAAAAACATTCAATGTCATAATGTCGTGGTTTGGAGTGCTTAGCTGCATTAAGAACTAATCTTATTATTGAAGTAGCCCATAATTCTCCTTATAACAGAATAATTCTTCAGGTAAAACAATTCGTATGTGAAACTGTAGGTGAAGTTGTAGTGCAACAAGGCCTTGATCTGAATGACGTAAACAGATCTACATCAGAATGCTTGAAAGAGGAATTTACTTTTGGAATGGCTTAATGAAAATATGGAAATACGTGACAAAGGCCAGGGCCCCTTGTATATAATCTTTTTGTTTGAGGATCATGGCAGAAAATTAGATTGGTTGCAAATAATTTTTCAGTGTGCTCTAAATTAGGGCTTATTTTCCAGTCTATGCATAATGTTTAACAAATAATTACATAATGTAACAAAATATAATTGATTTTTTTGATACCGACTACTTTTTGTTACATTACTGTTACAAAACAAAAAGTATTCAGTTCATAACTTCAATCGCATTTTTGTTTTGTTTTCTCAACAGATATGAATCGCCATCATTATGCAGTCTATGTACATAACTGCAGATTTGTATTTCTGTTCCGTCAAGATCCTTCAGTCAGTGAGATCTACAAACCTGCTGAATTCCATTGGAAACTTGATCAGGCAAGTGACAGGGGTTTGTCTATTTTTTCATCTATATTGAGTGTTTTTGGTGCAAGACTATCTGTTAAGGCTATATTTTTGTTAATTATGTGATAGCTGAACCTCATATATCTATAATGGATTCCTGAAATTTACATGTTTTATAGAATGTTACAAATTTTATAGGCATAACTGTACCTCACATTACTCAAAAGGTGCAGTTACATTAAATGTCTTTAAATAGCAGAAAAGAGCGACTGCATATGATAGGTTTCATTAACAAAGTATGGTGAAATCCAAGAAATGTGAAAATGAAAGGAAAAAAAATCTTTGTAAGTATTGGATTGTTTCACTTTAAAAGTTTAGATTGTGATAGTAATACTGTGATTTAATGCAGAATGGAGCACTTTATTGAATTACTAGTGATATCTGACCTCTTGTTTATCGAGTAATTTTTGATAAAGTTCCATAAACTATGTAGCTACCTTAAAGCTACTTTAGTTAAAACTGTTTGATGGTTAAATAAAATAGTGAAGCTTTGTTTATATATTATGTTTAACTATTCAAAATTTTGCTTAATTTATAAAACATTCTGTGAACGCCATAAACTGTCATTTCTGTTTTAATTATTTTTTGTTTCTGTTTTAGGCATGTGACAAAGAGTGGCATCACTATGTCCTTAGCATTGATTTTCCCACAGTGGCACTCTATGTAGATGGAGTGTCATATGATCCATTCCAGGTGACTGAAGATTATCCACTGCATCCTTCTAAGATTGAAACACAGCTAGTGGTTGGTGCATGCTGGCAAGGTAATCTGGTGTGAAATCATTTATTTATATAAAAAAATGTTCATAGAAGTAGAAACTGTGAGGGTGTTTATTTGTTAGTAATAATATATACTGCTTCATTTTTGCAATTTTCATTGTGTTATAGTGTGAAATCTTGGTGCATATAGTAAGAGTTTTTGTCATAGGTGTCTTGGTACATTATATCATCTTAAAGTGAAAGCAACGTTATGCAGATTTTTCTGAATCTATGATGTTCACAATTTGTTTTATACATATTAGAAGGGCCCGGTGTCAGTCATGAAAACTAAATATTCCTCTGCCAGCACAAGCATGCATTATTGATATCTGGTGAAATATATCCATGAACTTGTTTCTGCCATGTGCTGTTCCTTTACTCAATTTCAAATACAGGAACTAGAATTTGTCAGACAAGGGGATTCTCCCTAACCTCTCCAGTTTACAGTGCTTACGTTTGTACTGTTTAGTCTGCTGCAGCTGGGTGTTTTCTGCACTTTTTACAATAGTAGATGAAAGTTGTATTTAACTCTGAAACATGTACACAATCACAGCCAGTTGCCAGATCTTTTTACATCTTAGTGACAATGTTACATTTTCCAAGCTCGTAGTACAACTATCAGCTTCAAAATCCTAGCTTTTAAAAATATATATCCTCTTGAGGTTCTGGGGCTGCTGTGAATACAAATAAAATGTACATATGAACTGTATTTAAAAAGAAGACATATTTGGCACCATTCTATAAGGATCTGTTTTAAAATCCTCCATAGCATATTTTTAGGGGCATATGCTTATGTAGTAAATCTTATTTTTCACATCTGTAAAGCTGTTTAGTTGGACTGTGTCTTGAAACTGAATAAAACTAAAAGTGTCTAAATGCAAATTCATGGCCTTAAACTATTTCCTTGTAAGTTCTCAAAAATGGGAAATGGAAACACACAATTTGCGAAAAGCCCGGACACTACCTGTTTAGGTTTTTTTCCCCCATGTCTTTGTGGAGTTTTCTCCAGGTACTTGCTTTGGTTTTCTTTCACATCACAATGACATCCATGTTAGCTTTGTTGGAAACTCTAAACTGGCCCAGTGTAGGTTTCTGTATGTGTGTGTTTGTGTGCCCTTCAATGCACTGCAACTCCCTATCCATAGTTGGTTTCCACCTTATAGTTGTAGCTGCACCCCAACCTTTAAGTGGATAAGCATGCTAGAGTATGAAAATATGGTTACATAATTATACTATGCATGCAGTAATTATATGAAGCATTTCCTGAGCATGCAGTGCTTCTGAAATGGCTTCCTGCAGTGGTGCTTTTAGAAAATGGTTGTCAAGATTGACTTCTAGGGCACTGAAATCTTCTTGAAAATTAAACTGAATACAGGCACAACCTGTACTTTTGTGTATAGGATTACTTTTTACAACATAAGAAGTAAACCAGATTTGTCAAACCAATAACAAAAAATGTAATTTGCCCAGCACAATACCTTCACTCTTTTAAAACCACTTTGTTAAATTAACATTTGTTAAATATAGAAGCTTTGTAACTATGGCTTGGTGCAATGGATGGATATGTTGTGTGAAATCTTTAAACAAGCTGCAAAAACTACCATTTAATCATAAATAAACAATTGTGCCCCACTAAGGTTTTCAGTAGAAAATGCATCTATTTCTTTTCTAACATTGCTTTAATTTTCTGGGGCATAGGTATGTGCACATTTTATAAGCATGGTACAGACTATTGGATCGTGTAATCTTCTGAAGTTGAACAAACTAAAGTTTTTCAAGAATTTTTCAGTATGGTTTGAAATCCCATATAACTCTTGGTATAAATGTATAGCACTTTAAGATACCTTGATTAATATGTAGACAGAATGTGTTCAATAACACCTCCCCATCAATTATTTTTGAAGGAATTTTATTTTTATACTGTTAACATGCTAATAATAAAACTAGAACTTATTTTAGTAACTTATTTTACTATTTATGTGTTTTCTTCAGAAACAGAGATGGTAATAATACATTCAAGGCACCTTCCCTTATATTGTTTGTTTAGGATATGTTGTAATAAACACTATAGCCATTGAATTTTTTTTCTGAGAAGGAGAATTATTTTGCAGGATTGGTCAATATTTAATTTACATGTAATATATTTTATTGTTTATAGTCTTTAACAGCCTAAATTGATAACCTCTAATTGCCATTCACATTCTTGATCTTTTGAGCCTAAGTCAATCTCTTGTGCCAGTTAATTAGCCCTTTCTCTATTAATTCTTCTCCACTCTCCACTTTTTCCTGTTCTTTTATACTTTGCCTTTTACAGACAATGCAGAACATGAGAATGAAAATGACACCAATCCTGAGATGTTCGCAGGTTGCGTTTTAAGCCATTTCAGTGCCTTTATAGCATGAGATAAACATTGCTTTTATGCCATCATTTTTTTTTCTTCATTGTGCTGTTTGCTGCTTGTATTATTTTCACATCTTTTTCCTTTTTAAGAAATTGCGTTCATATTTAAGTACTGTTTAAATTATTTTCTTTCAAGCACACCCTACTGATGTAGTACAATAAATTTTGTACCAGTAAACATTTATACCTGTTGCAAAAACATAAGAAATGCATTTTTTTTAATTTTGTGTTTTAAAGCCTGAATATTTAAAAAGAGTGCATTTCTGGTGTAGGAATAGAAATTCATCTTTATTTGGGTTAACCTCAATAAATCTGGCTTAAATGCTCTCCTGAATTCTATCCTTATACTATGTAAGAGCCAATATTTTATACAGCTGCATAAGCATTGCATGTTGGGTTTTGTTTTCATAACATGCATGATTATTTAAAATGCCACTGACACATCCACACAAATGCCCTTTTTTCATTTAGTTGGATTTTTTATTGTTTGCCTAATGTGAAGCAAACTGCATGATAAAATATGTTTTCTTTCAGTGCAATGTTCATAATCTGTAAGACTGGTCTTCTGGTGAAACTTTTTAACATGCATGATGATATTTAATTTATAATTTTCAAGAAAAATACATCCTTTTGTGTATTTTTGTTCTTTTTCTTTTTCCTGTCAACAGGTGGAAACCTGCGTATGGCTCAGTTCTTTCATGGTAACTTAGCAGGTTTAATGATTCGATCGGGTAAACTGGAGAACAAGAAAGTAATTGATTGCCTGTATACCTGCAAAGAGGGGCTGGATATTCAGCTTCCTGAAGAGCTTGGCAGCAGCATTAAGGTAATAATTTTGAATCATGATATTGTTCAGGTTTGTGTTTAATTAAAACTCTTGTCTACATATTTTTGTGAATTCTTGGTAAGGTGCTATACAAAATTGCAATGCTACATTTTGTTTTCCTTTGTTATACATTGTTACAAAGTATCTCCTTAGCAATTTAGATTCCCTAAGTTAAATGTCTACAGTATATATACCACATGAAGGTAGTCTGTACCAAATTAATTCTCATGGTTTATTCCATAAAGAATAATGGGCTTAAAGAAACCCAGGTTGATCAAAAGTAGCCAAAAAACAGCTGCTATGTAAACCCCAAAACACTGCATGCAGCATTATTTTAACTCAGACTCTGTCCTGATAGTCTTAACTTAACTAATTTTTACTTTCCCTGCAATTATTTTAGTGTGTGTTAGAGTTTCTGCTTTCCACAAATTCATTTTGCAATAAGGTCTAGAAAAAGGATGGATGCATGAAAACAAATAAATTAAAGTTTTTTGTTATATTTAAAGCGAATTTAAATAGTTATACTAAACATATACTTAAAAATGGTTCTGTTGTGTTTTTGTTAACTTGAAATTACTTTAAGGGTGTAGTTGAAATATCATATTTTTCATAGGTGAAATATGAATTAGCTAAATTTGTTTGCCCTATAAGCTCTTGATTTCTACTACGTAAAATAATTAAGTTAATTAACAGTTCTCCAAAATAACAGCTAATGATCAAGAAGTGCAGCCCATATTGCTGAAGTATATCTGCTAAATTAACTAGTTTAACTGCATAATGGGTTCAGGTAATACCCGAATGTTTTACAGATTATCTTGCACTAACACAACCTCTCTTAAAGAGCTCAAGCAAGATTATTTTTAAACCACCTTTTCTGTTGTTGGATATATACTATATTGTGAATTTGCCTTAAATACATGGGATGGATTCTTGCCCTGATCAATTTGGAAATTCTGTTCTTAACAGTGTTGGATTTGTTGTGCCCCATAAACCACCACTGTAAGCCACCAGAAGACTAACTCTTTTAATGTATAAATTATGCTTAATTTAACTAAGGAAGTTTTCAGCAAATGAATGCATGCTATGAATGTGAAAAAATAACTATGTTGAAAATAGAAAACTTAACCTTTGTTTAATAGCCTTGTCTTATCAGTTATCTGTTACTAAGGTCAGGGTGTCAGTCCATCACAGGGCAAGCTCAATCTCTTCTGCTTAAACCTTGAATTTTGCACTATTTTTTTCACATAGTGGAAAAAATGCTTAAACCACACAAATTTTCAGTATAGACAGTAGTTCACATTATATAATAAATACTGTGTTTGACTGCTATGCTCAACTTTTACTGCAGCATAAATAAGATTAAAAGCTTAATGGTTGTTCTCACCTGTCTTGTATGTTCTAAACTTTTAAGATTTTATAGTGCATAGTGCCTTAACTAGGAGGGAAAACAACACCTTTAAGAGAGTGATGCAACCCCTTAAGCCTACCACAAGACTTTGTAGTGCTATAAAAATGTATCTATTTACATTGTTTTAAGTTTGTATTATATTTCCCTAGGTATATTTCATGTAAAAATAATGCAGTCATGTATAACACATGGGTTTGTATGTAATCTCCTTCACTGAATTTATTTTTTTCTGTTGTGCTCTTCATTGAGTACAGGTTAGGGTGACCGCCTTGTCATCATGGACAGTGACAAGTGTATGCTAGATAGTCTAATAAAAAGCAAATTGAATCCCAGACTCAAACTCTCCTGTCACTGGGAAGCAGTAGTAGTAGTTTGGCAGTATAGCTATGGCACTTAATCTATAGTAGGGTACCGAAAGGATAAAAGGAATAGAGGAGGATCACTAATAGTTCATAATTATTGCCAGGCTTTTATATTTTGAACAAATGCTAATGGAAAATTGCAATATGAACAGCCTATGCAGCTGCTCTAATCATCATATGCTAGACTGAAGTATTGAATCTTAAACCTGGATTTAAAAACTGAGACTGATGTGGCATCCCTTACATAAACAGACAGAGAGTTCAACATCTTTGGGGCCCTGTAGCTACAGGTTTGACCTCCCACAGTTGTTTTATTAATCCTTGAAACTTTATGGTGACCAACACCATGAGATTGTTTTATGTGTCTGAGTGTTTGTATTGATAAACTCTGTTATGTATTTAGGTCCAAAGCAATGTAATATTTTATATGGTATGAGGAGTAATTTGAAATGATTTAACCTTATATTTAACTGGGTATTTGTGTACAGCCCTAAGAACAAGAGTCCTATTTTCATACTTCATGGTTCTTGTAATTCATAATGAAATGAAAGCTGCAAATAGAATGATTTGAGCAGCCTGTAGATTGGGGTAGGGAATCTTTCCTGTTTCGGGGCAGATTATTATTTACATATGTGATACTTGGCCATAAACTACTGAGAACAAGCATGTTAATAAAAGACATTTACGCTATTGAATGTTCATAAATGTCTCCCTATCAGTTTAAGCTTAATTTTAATTGTGATAGTTGAGTATGCCTTTCCTTGACTTACTGTGGGATACTTAGTGGCAGTGATATTGTTACCAGAAATGGCTGGTTGTCCAAGTTGAAGTCCGCCAGTGTGGAACAAAGCCTGTCTTTTAAGAATGTGAATTTTGAGAAGATATTATGCTTAGCTTTCACACTTGATAGCAGTAAACCAAATTTCTGTAATCTGTTCCTAGGCCTTTCAGTGATTCCCTAAAACCAGTGGTTAGCCGCATTCTGCTTTTGATGATGATAATGTAGGAAACAGCAGATTCTGATGCAGTGATGGTAAACACAGATTCTCTTTGTGGATATGTAACTACATCACTAAGAACCATTCTGTGCCATTTCCTTTTGGATGTGGGTCATCAGTAGCTGCTGCGCCATCAGTTATCATTCCAAAAATAAAGCACACTGTCCTGCCTTTCACATCCACAAAGAAGTAAAACTCTGTTCACTGGTGTTAAGACACAGCATTCAGCATTTTCTTTCCTTTGCCATTTTCACAGTTAGTTACAACTGCAAGAAGACCAGTTTGAGCACTTGCAAGGGCAATTGGATGGTAAAACTGTAAATGATCTGTGGCAAGATGACTGGGTCATTTGAGTATTGAAAGTAAAGAAGCATAGCATTCAGCCACAGTTCTGTTCCAATTTATATTTAAATAATTTATTATTAAAGAATCTATGATGAGCAACTTTGTGACAGAAGGAAAAAAAAGAAATGCGTCAAATCTTGGAAACCTTCAGCGGCCATTTCATATGGGCCAAAGGTTCCCCACTCCTGCTGTCAATAATACATTGTACTAGGAAATTCTTCTAGAAATGAGGCAATGAATTAATTTTTGTCCTACATACTTGGAAAATATTGTAAATGTTCCTACATTTTTAACTGGTATCAAACCAGTTTTTACATAGTTGCGGAAATATGCAGTAAGAGATAGACTGGTGTCAAAGGTGTCTAAGTTGTATGTTGATTCAGTGAAATGAATGTTTAGGTCTTTTGTTGAGTGAGAGAGGCTGATTTGACTTTATGGTCTATTTTTTATGTTGTAATTTTTAAAAATATTCTCTTGTGTAATCATTTTGATATATGGCACTTTTAGCGCCAAGCAGGTCTTTCAATAATCCTCTCAAAAGTTAAGGTAACATAAATTGGAGGCTTTATAGATACACTTTGAACTATTAAATAGATGTTTGCAGGCATTTATTGTAGGAATAAAGCCTGACAGTTTGACATCCGTGGCAGAGCGACGGGCGCTGAGTAGGCTCCTGTCAATCATGGAGAATCCACTGCATCCACTGAACAGTGTCATCTCCAGGCAGAGGAGCAGCTTCAGTGACAGACTGTTGTCACTGTTCTGCTCCACTGACAGACTGAGGAGACCCCACACTATGCAACTCTTCAATTCCACCCGGGGGGTAAACGCTAACATTATTCAAAGTTATTGTCTGTTTTTTTTTTTTTACCTGCATTTTTATTACTCTTTAATATTGTTTTTTGTATCAGTATGCTGCTGCTGGATTATGTGAATTTCCCCTTGGGATTAATAAAGTATCTATCTATCTATCTATCTATCTATCTATCTATCTATCTATCTAT
>JANRMT010062816.1:3817356-3846367 GCA_026402145.1 Polypterus bichir lapradei | reverse complement strand
ATCTATCTATCTATCTATCTATCTATCTATCTATCTATCTATCTATCAGGTTATTGTGGTGGGTTTTCTTAGCAGCTTGCCATCTTGTGGTTACTTGTGGAACTACAAGGCCTTCTGGAATGTACACACACTTGCAAACCATTGGCTAGCAGGTGGCATAGGAGGGCTTTGCGACTATCAAGACACTTAAGTAAGCTTCAGCTCGGACAGATTCTTGTAGCACAAATAAAATTTTAAGCATTTCATTTGTTTTGAAATATCAGTAAATATCAATGTTTACCTAAAAGAAATGCTGTATCCTTGTACTTGTAGGACTCATACTGTTAAAGTTTAGTAAATGAAATACTTGGCTTTCAGAAATCATCAGAACTATTATGCTTCACTCTGTAGTCTGTTATACACTTGGTTTAAAAGACTTCATTTCTTAAGGACCAGTGATTCATATGCTAATAACCGCAGAAGGATATTGCCTACCTATTTTTTTTATATGCTGTCTTTTGCATTTCCCTTTTAGAGCGAATATTTGTTTTTTTGTAAATAACATAATATCACATTCCCAGACCTCCTAATAGAATTCAGGGTTGCTGGCAGTGTTGGTGTGTAACAACCTGTAAAAGCCTGGGTTGGCTCCATGTTCTTTGGCAGCTTGAACCTGCAGCTGTCAGTAGTCATAATTAAGGATGAGCTGGGCAAATTAGGACACAAATAGTCAGCAAGGATGGTGCAAAGTGATAAGGCTTTATTACAAAACCAAAACATGGGTTCAAAACCACAAAGTGCCCAAATAGTGCAGTGGTATTCCGAAAATAAATAAATAATTCAACAAAATCAAGATAAAATGTGGAAGTTAAATAATAAATAAATCATCCTTAAAATGAGGTTAAAGTCAAAGGCAGATCTGCTCCTCTACTAAAAACATGAGCACCAATGCTGGTTTGTAAAAATGTGGCATCTCCTTTGCTTATCTCTTCAGGGCCTTGCAGCAAGAGAGGGTGCCCGCCAACAGGTGTAGTCAAATGTTAAACCTGGCTCACGTCCCAGTTCCTCTGAGTCTATGAGGTGCCCAACTAAGCTGCACACGTCCCATGTTGCCAGTCCTTCATCGTCTGCAAGAGGCACTGCACAGTGGGCCAAGTGAAGCAAGTTTAATAGCTAGTTTAATAATTTTTTTAAGAATCCCACATCACCACAAACTGCACTATACCACACAACCCTAGGTGATGTAGCAGTTTATCACAGGATCTTCTTATGCACGCACACATGCACATGGGTCAATTTTGAGCTGCCCTTAGGAATAAAGTAAAGTTCATCCGTGAAGCAGCTGCACTACTGCATACTTTTGATAACTCTGAATAATGCTAAAGCATAATATATATTTTAAGGCTGGGATTGGCTCCAGCAGACCCCCGTGACCCTGTAGTTAGGATATAGCGGGTTGGATGATGGATGGATGGATGTATATGTACACATATGTTTTGTTGTGCCTAATAATATTTGTGTTTCTTGTTTTCACTAGCCATTTGTGATATTTCTCTTTTAGTGGCTGGTAAACATGCTTCTAATTTAATTGGGTTTCCATGGATCATATGTAGGCCATTTAATTTCACTTAATGAAATTATCAATTTTACAGAAACATTTCTTTAAGCGCTGTCTTGTGTAGGCTGAGTTAACACTTTGGTCACAAGCAGAACTTCAAAGGAAACATTAACTAGGGCTCAGTGTAATAATGGGGAATAGGCACTACAAGACTACTTGACTTATTTGACAGACTAATCATGACCTTTCTTGTAATATGGGAGATACAGAAATGTGCCATCTTTGTTATATTTTAAGTTCAACAAGTTGCCTGTGGCTAATTTTACTCAATTGGTCTAAATAAGCTTTTGGTGAGCTGATTCTAGCTGAATGTTACATTTTTGGTTAGTCTACATAATTAACAGAATCTAATAGTAGCAACTTTAAAATGCTGGTAATATTTAAAAAAAAATGTTTTTCATTGTTAGCAAGAGGCATGCAGCTTATTTAGATACGTATTCATAAGCAATTTTTAAATGCTGATTATTTGATGAACTTTGTATTGTACTACTCAGTTTCAAGTGTATTAACCTTGTCAATTGCTTTTAAAATTACTGTAATTTAGAAACCAAAATTGATAGACAAAAGAAAATACTGACTAGCATATATTTCTTACTTTTAAAAACATGGCTAACATTGGAAAATGTATTCCATGGGGTAAACAAAATAAGTTAAAATACAGGCCTAAGTAGGCTGAATTGACACTGTGGTTAGAAATTCCTTTAAATTGTATAATGAAAATTTAAAATATGTAAAAAAATGGTAGTTCTGTTCCTATTATATAGAGTTTTGTGTACTTTTATTCAGTTGGTACATTTTTATTATCTGCTAAGCATATTGAGCAGAAGATGTCTTGTATTTGGCAACTGAATTATATTTTAATATACAGTTTGGACTTCCATGTCAGACTTACTGTTAATTTATTTGTCTGACCTTAAAGAGCATACAATTTTCCAGCAGACTCACATAAAATAAATGTATTTCTGTTTTGTTTGCTTCAGGTTCACTTTAATCCAAACCAGTCCCTGTTGGTAATGGAGGGAGATGACATTGAGAGCTTTGATAAAGCAATGCAACATGTGTCTTATTTGAATTCACGTCAGTTTCCAACCCCTGGAATCAGAAGGCTTAAAGTCACAACAGCTGTCAAGTATGTTAAAGTACAAGCCTTAATCTATACTTGTATACATGTAGAAAATCCAAAAAAAGAGCATCAGAGGACATGCATTATTTTGTTCCTGAATACATTTATTCAGTCTTGTGTGCTTAATTAACTGGTGTCTGTGTTTCTAGGTGTTTTAATGAGGAGACCTGCATCTCTGTCCCAAATGTAGAAGGCTACATCATGGTTTTGCAGCCAGAGGAACCCAAGATTAGCCTAAGTGGCATTGATCACTTTGCAAGGGCAGCTTCAGAATTTGAGAGTAAAGAGGGTGTAAAGCTGTTTCCAGAGCTCAGGATTGTTAGCACAATCTCTCGTGAGGTGGAGCCAGAAGGGGAAGGAGAAGATGATCCAACAGGTACACTAGTGATTTAGATTTGTGGATTATCTTAATTGGCTTGACCTTTAAAATTGCTGCACAGTGTGTTCATTTTAAGGCGCATCCATATGTTATGTGTGGCAGATAAAATTACAGCACACCAAATGTGAGCAGCTCTTCTGCTAAAGCTGGTGCCCTCAAGAATAAACTCATGATTTTGGTGTGCTTTACATTGTTTATAGTCTGAATGATGCTGTTTTGTATATTCCCTTTCATGCTAGTTTGAGATTATAAAACCACACTGTTAGAATGAATATAAATGGAGTTTCTTTTGACTGCCTTCTGGCTGGTGCAATCAATGTTGTATTTTTTAAAACCTTTTTTAATTTTTGTAGTCCAAGAGTCCATTGTCTCTGAAGAGATTTTGCATAATCTTGACATGTGTGAGGTGACAGTTTTGGGGGATGAGCTGAATACTGAACAGGAGAGCCTGGACATTGACCTTTCTTTGATTCATCAAAAAGGAATGGAGATGAGCACATCAAACCTTGGAATGATTATTACTGGTGCGTATCATGTACTGCCATTTGATAAGAAGACCTCAAGTTTAAGCCTTTTAATGTATATATTAATGCTGAAAACAGAAAATGTGTACATGCAGTGGACATTGAGACTAAGAATATAATAAAATGTAGTCAAATGAGATGATATTTGCATTAAAAGAGTAGTTCCTTTAAAATGTTTAAGTATTTCATGTGAATCAGAATACCAAGTGAAGTAAGGTTTTTATTTCTTTCTTCTTCTAACTTTTAATTGCTATTATTATTATATTGTTTGGCTCATATTGCTACCTTGAGCAAGTTAAACAGTAGTGTTTAATTGTAAGTTGTGTTGGTTTGAGGTGCTGTTTGGTAGGTGGCCTTTAATCTAAGTGGTATCAGTTTTAAATCCCTAGTACATTATTCATTGTCTTAGTTTTTAATTCCTTTGCAATTTCTGCACATTTTCAAACCCTCCCTTCCCAACTGGATTTTGCAGAAGTAATAGTAGCAAAGTATTCAAAAGTAATAAAACAACGTCAAAAATGAAGGGTAACTTTAAAAAGAAAGAAATAATGTTATACAT
This sequence comes from Polypterus bichir lapradei, assembly GCA_026402145.1. NCBI lineage: Eukaryota > Metazoa > Chordata > Cladistia > Polypteriformes > Polypteridae > Polypterus > Polypterus bichir. The sequence continues at coordinate 3,842,185 of JANRMT010062816.1, read as the reverse complement.
TCTGCTTGAAGGATGATCAATAAAGTGACATTTCACAAGATACAGCAACAAACAAGCATTTGATTTCCTCCATTTTGGTAACAGTTGGAATTCCACCATTTTGGTTAATGGTTGGACAATAAGTAAAATTTAAAGTGAAAGCGCTAAAGATTAATTTTTGTTGAAATTGTAGCACCATAGAAGAGACTCTCTTTGAAGAAATCTTTACACCTTATAATCATATTGTCAATTTCAAGTTACCTTACAACAAGGCATATTTGATTTGAGAAAATGCATAATTTTAATGCCTAACAAAAACAATTTAGCCTTTTCAGACTTCAAAAAAGATTGTCTGTTGACCTTTGCTGAACATTGCTTTGCTTAAATACCGTGTGATAATATTACTTCTGTAAATTTTCCTACAGGAGTGGATACTATGGCAAATTATGAGCAGGTTCTCCACCAGGTCCGCTATCGACACTGGCATGCAGAATCCCTCTTTGACAGGAAGTTCAAGATGGTCTGTTCTGAACTTAATGGCCGATACATCAGTAATGAGTTCAAGGTTGAGGTAAGTGTTCCTAGATGTGGCTTTCACAGTAACAGCCCTCAGTCTCTGTTGTTTTTCTAATATTGGACTTTTTCTGCAGTTTTTAAGCCATTGCTAATTTCCAATTACAAGAAAATGTAGTTTGAATATTTGGATTAGCAATGTGTTTCATTGTTGTCCTGCTCAACCTTTTGTTACTAAAGAAGATGTAGTGCAATACTGTGTATGTATTTGTTAAAACATTTCTAGCAATGCTTTCATCCACTTAAAGCCGCTCCTCAGTTTTGGAATTGCCTTATCTCATCAAGTATGGTCTTTGTGTACTAGCTCTCATCTTATTAAATGCAGCGTTTTTGGTCATTACTCTTCAAAATTGCAACTTCAGCTTTCCCAGTTAAGGTCATTCTCTTTGAGAAGAACCTTGGGTCAACAAACAGTGCACAGTATAAGTACAGTATGTTGGTGGTAAAATCTGTTAATACCACTTTTCTTTTTTTATCATCTGCTTTTTTTGAAAAAGAAGGATTTTTTTTATGCATAGAAAAAACTTTGTGTCCATGTTTAATAAATAAGTCGACTCTTGCATGTCAATCCAGTTATCCACTTACAGATTTCCTAATATATCAATTACATCCTGGACTATTTAGTATTTTTACAAGGCATACTATCAAAGGGAGGTTTACCAAGAACAGAGCAGAGCAGTACTGGTCAGAGTAACAAAATACAATAACATGTTGAGAACTGATGTGTCATGTGTTTAGACAGTTCAGACCCTCCTCTTGCGCACAAAATAATGTGACCTGGAAATTGTTGTTTTACTGAATCCTAACATCGACCATAAATTACTGCTTTTTTATGATAGTATGAAAAATAGTTATCCACTTTTGTTACAATTGTGTTTGTTTGATATGTTTTTTTAATTACTTTTATCATATTGCTAATCGAAGGATGTTTACCTCAAATTCTACATACACACTTGACAAGTCAGCTTTACGAAGTAGCACCATTTAAAACATTTTGCACTCACCACTAGACACTTATTATTTATATTAATGCACTGACTGAGTGCCACAGCCATGTTTTATTACAGGTGTTGATGGAATGTTCAACTTAACAGTTTGCAACTTGTGAACAGCACAAATGAAATGTTTTTTTAACAACTGGAGTTGTCTTTATTGTTAATGTGCTATTTACCTCTGTGTAACAAAAACTATAACATCTTTGTGCAAAAAACTTTAATATTTGTTTATGTATAAGATTTCTAAAACTATTTTATTTTTTTCAGGTAAATGTTATTCACACAGCTAATCCAGTCGACCATGCTAACAATGTGATGGCACAGCCACAGTTTGTCAACCGAATGCACCATGCGGATTTGCCTGGGCATAATTTAGCAAAACCTCATCCAGCGTTGGGTAATTGCTTTTAGATTATTCAAAATTATTAAAATGTGTTTTAGCGCTCTCTCCATGTAGTTATATCTAAAACATTTAGAGCGATTAGACAAGTAATCTGTGTGAATGCACATCACTTAACAACTACAGCATATCAAAGGCCAAAGTGTACATTTTGATGTGTATAAAATAAAATTTAGAGACACATCTGAAGGACCCCAAAAAAATCATGTTTTAGATAGTGTTAGTTGATTACAAATTTTGAGTTTGCATCTACTATGGTAAAGATAAAATGGTTCTAAATTTAAAATTTGTGTTGTGTACCGCATCAAGTCTACATGTTCTCTTTTTTTGTCTTGCAGTTGTTCCAAGTGCTGCCACGATTGTAATTGTGGTTTGTGTCAGCTTCCTGGTGTTTATGATTATTTTGGGAGTTTTCCGGATCCGTGCTGCACATCAGAGGAGTATGAGGGACCACGAGAATGGCAAAGAAAATGAAATGGACTGGGATGACTCTGCTTTAACCATCACAGTCAACCCCATGGAGGCAAGAACACTTGAATATTTCTTAGATGAGAGAAACAATGGTTTTAAAGTTTATTTTAATTTTAGAGACAGTCATTTTTTTACTTACTAAGAAGGGTTATAACACATCATTAGTTGTTATGGATCAAAAACTTCTTGATCACCTCTGATATATTATCATTTTTTTTGTGCTAATCAAATGACAAGATTTTGACCGAAAAATAATAAATTCAAAATAAATGTCTTTTATGGGCATTTTCTCAGGTGAGAGTAGACATGTCATCTGCGATAGCAGTGGTAGTACACAGTGTGTGTTATCTGTTATCTTCAGTGTTAGAGCAGCAGAAGTTATTGTCTGGGTAACTGTGCAGTTTATCAGTTAATTCGTCATAACACGATTTAAAAAAAATCCCAGATTAAAATTTACCTCCTCAAGTAATTGGGAAAATGGTGTAAAGCAAAGAAAGCCCAGAATAGGGTCCTAGCAGAAAATGTCAGGAAGTTTCAGGGTTTTGGGAACAGTTCACTGTAAAATAAAAAAATGTAATTGTCTGCCAACACTGTGACAATAAGGCATTTGGCATATCATCACAGTACAGTGGCTATGCAGAAGTATCTAAAACATGACAGGTTTCACCCAAGACTCACCTGATACTGCAAGATGATGTACGGCAAAGTGTGGGATGTGTAAGGTTTATAGCGTGCCACTTAACTTTGATTTGTCCGCTTATTGTATTGGCTGTGGACATCTAGTGGCCAGATAGGCCAAGGTCTGGTTTGATTGATAAGTAGATAGTACTTCATTTAGCCCAGAGGGGGAGGTTTAGCTTTTTACAGAAGCTTGATAGATAGATAAATAAATAAATACTATAACAAATAATAGCAATCCTCTACAAATACACACCAGAATAGCTAAAAGGAAATAAAGGGTTTGACTTGGCTGTGGATACAGAGAGTGGTCACAGTGAGTCATTATAAAGGTATATTGCCATTGGCAAGAAGGAGTCTGACTTCTTGACACACTTCTGCACAATAATCTGTTGGCTTAAAGTCCTCAAGGCCAGAGAGGATGTGCAACATTGTTCATAATGGCATTCAGCTTTATCTTCATTCTTTCTTCCTCTATTACCTTCAGGGGGTCTAGAGTTTGTCACAAAACTGAGCCTGCCATTTTAAGTAGCTTGTTGATTCAGTGGGCCTCTGTTGAAGTGATGTTACCAGATCAGCACCACCACAGCATAGGCAATTGCACTGGCCAGTGAGGTGTTTGACTGGGGCATGGCATCTGTCACTAGGATATGAAAGCAAGCAGACAAACCAGTGAACAGCAAATGCTAACCAGCACACATTTATAAAATATGACAAATAAGTAATTGTTCTCTAATTTTTAATAAACATTATATACAGTAGAAACCACCTTAACTTACCGCCCAGAGTAGGCTGTGCAGTGACCATTTCAGTAAGCTATGAGGACAAAGGTGGACCCTACCATAGAAAAGCATGGAATATGGGGGCTTTGCATTCAAGATTTAGTTGCATCAATTTATAGTACAATTTGTAAGTGGATTTCTTAATTGATTATTGAAACAATCCATACATTACTTGATTAACAATATTGTCGACAGTGACCGCACAGTTGGTATTAGTAAGTGAATAAGGATGTGTTCAAAGGGTAAATTATGAAACTGTAATGGTGTCTGAACTGTAGTCAATTTTGAAAGTTACTAGGAAGACGTTAAATTTACTCAGTGCATGCCAAGTTGTTTGGTGTTGTTTCTAGTACCATAACAAGTAATACTGAAATTATATGATAACAGTTCTGAAATTAAAACAAGTAATATGATAACAGGATTATGCCGGTTGTATGAGCTGCCTTAATGCTCAGGAGACCCTTGTCACTGCCAGTTTGGAGGTCTCTCCTGGTCTTTGCTTTGCTTTCTGGCTTCTCTTCTTTCCTAGGCACATCACTAAATAAACAGCCACCCCAAAAATGTTATTTTTTAATATGTTACTTACCACATGAGGTTTGTAGGGAGGGGCAAGAAAAATTTAAAATTTTGTGTTTTCATGAACAACAAAAATTAAAACATTTTGATATAAAACAAGCCATTGTGGTTCAATGCCTTGAGTAATAAATAAATGATGTGAAAAATGTCAATGGGGGAAAAAAAACAATCTCACGTTAATCAGGGTGCAAAATCCACTTATCAATATTTCAGTTGGAGCTCAGACTGCTTACGCAAAACACATGCAAGTTTTGTTCAATATGTATGTCTGGAAAAATCTTAAGCAGGAGACTGAAGGATTGCATTTTTAATTGAAGACCCGTCTTTCCCCTTCATTCATTGGTCAAGAGTCCTGTCTTCAATTCAAAAAGGAAATCCTAGTTTCCTGTTTATAATATGCACTGATTTTTCTGCAAGAATAAATTTTAACAAAATTTTATCAAAACATAAATGTTTTTTGCACTTTTTGATTATACGACTGGATAACTGACATGTAGATTATGTAACGTGCGTAACGTGAGATCCCACCACACTGATCATAAAGTTTTTAATTTCTTTTCTGCATCTAAACAGGAGATTGTTTTTTTCTTTCTGCTGTTACTTCAGACTACATGGTGTTAAGTACCATAAAAATGTCATTTTTGGGTGGCCTGTTCCTTTAAGGTGGTGCATACCTTACCCACACGAGGGTGACTGCTGACTTTTGACCAGCTCAGTATTTTTAAGTGTAGACAAGTTTGTGGGCTGCCAGGGTTGGTGGCAGCTCCCTACAACTCTCAGATTGGATTGAACAGGCTCAGAAAGCGGAGTACCTTAAAGGGAAGTGATATGGAAGACGTTCACCGAACAAGTTGTGTAAGATGTGAAGTCAATGTGGTGCACCTGATGAGATGTGCCTGGCCTGAACAATTGTTTTTATAGTCACATGTTTGTCTTTCCTTTTCTTAAAAAGACCTATGAAGACCAACACAGCAGCGAAGATGAGGAAGAAGAAGCAGAGGAAAGTGAAGACGGAGAAGAAGATGACATTACCAGCGCTGAGTCTGAAAGTAGTGAGGAGGAGGATGGTGAGCAGGAGGAAGGACAGAACGTTATCAGGCAGCAGCAGTTGGAATGGGACGACTCGACTCTGAGTTACTGAGTCCACACACGGCCGGCCAGAGGTGTGTGTGTGTGTGTGTGTGCTCTGCTTTTAAAGACTCCACTGTATCCACTCCATAGCTCCTAAGGACTCATGGTGTAAAACCAAAAAAAAAAAAAACCCAGAAAACTGAGTACAGAGTTGTTCCTTGTGGTGGCCGGTGTTGCTGCTGTAGTTTGTTATCCAGTGTCAGAATTATTATTATTTTTATTTTATTTAGAAAGGATTCTAATAGGCCCTGGCTGACTTCCGTTTTTTCTTTTTACACCATGATAAGGGGACGCCTTGCACTTTTTTTCCTTCAAATCATCTCAGCTGTTGAGACTTTAAAAGAAAAAACAAATCGGTAGACGTTGCACATGAATTTACAAAGATCCTTTTTGCTAAAAACAAGCAAGCAAGCAAACAAAAGCCACTGTGTCCTTGTGAACAGGGAGGGGAGACTCCGTGACCGAGAGTGGCAAATTGGGACGGATTTGAACGGGAATTTTTCTTTCTCATTTTTATTGCATGAGAAGCGGCGAAAAGGTTATGTAGAGGAGTAAATTACTTTAATATTTTGTAAATATAATGAAATCCTGTAATTAGTCATTGTGATAGTGAAGATGAGGGATTAGACATTTGGGGTCCAATATATAAATGGGGATTTTTATTTTTTCCTTCACATAAGCAGTGTGTACCGTAGTATGTCGTCACCATGACTATAGCATGCTCCAAAATTTGCAAATAAAATAAGTACTACTATTATGCTTGTTTAAAAAAAAAAAAAAAGAAGAAAAACCTGCATCAGGAAAAAGAAACCCATGACAGCCACAGAGGTTTCTTGCAGAAGTTGTCGTAGGTTTTGGAAACAAGTGGCTCTACTTGTTCAGAGTCTAGTAAATAAACAAAAAAAAGTTATTTAAACTGTCGGGCACACTGGCTTAGGGTCTGCTCGGGTATAAATTATGAAATTGTAACGGCTTTAAATGGTTTGAAGCCACAGTTCCATATGTATGGACACGTGTGTGTTTGTGGGCCCAGACGCCATTGCTAAAGCTTTAGTCGGCCAGTCCTTGTACAGGTGGGCGGCTGGGCGGGCAGGCGATGGCTGGCTGGCATCCTTGCGTTGGAATATTGAATTCTGAAAATTTCCGCGGCTTTCTTGAGCTCTTTAGTTCCAAACTTTTCCTTTTTCTTAAGTCCAGTGTTAGTCGTGTAGGAAGACATTATTGGCGTGCATCTTCGTGGCCATCTCAAACCATATCGGGTGTGACATAAAGACGTGCAGCGGGGTTGGGATGGGGGGAGGGTTTGTGGGGGGGGGGGGGTGCGCTGAGTTCGGCATTCATTTCCAGTAACTATAAATAGCTTCTTGTACATTGAACTGTACCGTAGTTGTTTTTGAACAATTTGTTTACATTTGGTAAACATGGTTTCCTTCTGGTAAAATTATATAGTATAAAAATTATACAAAAGAAGATTGGGACGTATGCAGATTATGTTTAGTTTTCCTTTTTTCATTATTAAGAATTTCTGCCACTGTGTTTCTAAATGTTTCTTACTGACCAGGAACTGGATTTTACATTTGACATTTGTTAATGCTAACACTAAAAAAAAAAAAAAAAAGCAGACACAGCAGAAAGCTCAGCCTGCGCCTGCCATCGTCGTCACGGGTGGGTACGTGGACACTTGTGACGTGGGTTCACATGTAAAAGTGCGCCAAGGTGGAGTCGTGTGTTTGTCTTTTGGTGCGGTTCTTGTTGGTTATGAGGTTAAAGAAAAAAGTACATATGGTTGGGCATTTGGTGCCACTTTCCGGGCGGGCGGGGGGGTTCACTTAATGGTAGCCCCTCCTGTCTTCAGAAATCTCATCTCCTGTTTTTGAAGACTTTCTCTTATGTGGATATGGGGGGGCGGGGAGGTTGTGAGGGTCTTCGGTTGGTCTGTGGGAGTGCCTTTCATGACTGGTTAACTGAATTGTAACAAAATGCATCCAGCGCCGTTTTTCGTAGTGATTTATTATTTTATAACTTTTAAATTGGAAGGTTTCTCAGCATACTGGGAAATTGTTTTAATTACTACTTTTTTTTTGGTTGTAATAAATTGCTAGTTTTATCAAAAGTGATTTTTTGTCAGACATAGATGTGTTGTGTTCTTGTTGTGAATACAAATAAAGTCTCCATATACAGTAATGACATCTTGTATATTTAGTTTACAGAGATCATGACTGAAACGACGATGCCGAAAGAATTTAACTTTACTGTGTGTAACCAATGTGAGTATAAACTTACAAATCTGTATAAGGTGATAGGTCAGGTGGGACAGTCTCTTAAGCTCCAATAAATTTCCAGTTCTAAATCTTGTGGATCTTTGCCTGTTTCCTTCTCAAATTCAGGACTGTGACAATTTGGGTAACTTGTAGACATTACAGTTTGATGTAAAAGGAGCACAACATGGAGTGTCTGATGGAATGGGGGTCTCTCGTTCTCTCTGTCTGTCTGATGGGGGTGTTCTTTATGTTAAAAGGCCACATGGAGGTCCAGATTTGTGCAGCTACACACAGATTAGCTAGTTATTGTGATGATGATGATGATGATGTGATCCTGGGTGTTTAACTTGTGCAGTTCCCGAAGGCTGTGCCCCAATTTAAAACTGATCTCCATCCACACTCGTGTTTTCACGTTGGTTATCAGATCCCTCCACCCACACTAAAAGGACCAAAAAATGCATACAGTGTAGCTGTTCATCTACATCGGGGATGCGTGCAGCAACAGAAATGGGAAGAAGAAATGTCTTCTCTAAACGCCACTGGGCATGGGACTTCTCACAGAACTGTAGTGACCAGTAAATGATTTGCCTTTTGCTCAAGTATGTAGCATTTAAACCGTGCAAAACACAATTTAGATGCATACTTCATGGTAAGCAGCTCCTCCATGTCCAAATGATGTTTTCTTCCATTAAGGTTGGCCAATCAGGAAATGAGATGTTACAATGAGCGCAATCCAATCGGCTTTCTCAAAGTGCTTCATGTTCACCCTTCCACTTTGCACGGTTTTCATAATACAGCTGTGGAGAGCGTTTTCAATAGTCTCCTTTTTTGTGGGGTAAAAACAAGGAAGTGTGGTTGAAATGCAAAAATGGAGCCTAATGGCTGTGTTGTTAAATAAAAATGTAATGTAGCTGTAGCCGAAGATTATACGCTTAGATAAAAATGAAGGAAAGTGCACAGAGATGTGGATAAGCTACAGTATAATGGCAGCTGTGTGCAAGTACAGGTCAGCACAGTCCATCTGATCCAAGAGACTTGTAACCTCACCTAACTACTGTAGACTGCAGCGGACGTCAAGAAAATAAAAAGTGCCTGCACTTCCAAAATGATGATTGTATCCCTCCAGGGCACCTGCTAAGTATTTTAGGAGAATCCAGTGCACTTGAGCAAACCTGGCATTACACTGGTTTCACTGGTATTGTGCACCCATGAAGTCTAAATGGTTGACACATAGCTGCTTTGGCCTTCATTGGACTTAAGCCTGAATGATAAAATTAAGTGAATTTATTTAAAATATTACAAACATTTACTGTACAGGTGGACATTTACAATACAAAGGTTTACTGGAATATACAAGCACTCTTTTTTTTTTTTGTATATGCTATTTTACAAATCTCTTAGAGTGGTCTAAACGTGTGCCACATGGGCCGTACCTGAGAAACGTCTGCCTGTAGCAGAGTCTTGTAAAAGTAAAGCATCACCAAGTGATTTTATTTTTTTTTTTTTTTATTAAAAACACAGGAAAGCTGCTGTTGCTGTCCATATCCATACAGTGCACTAGTGCTTCATAAAGCAATTCATTTCTTCACAGTTTTTTTTTTCCCTCCCCCATCACTCAGTGATTTTTTATTTTTTTTTATTTATTATTTTCAGACTGTTAATGTAAATTTGAACATCTAGCACAAGTGACATCACAGTCACATGACATACTGCTGCACACACCCCGTTGAAGTGTTGTCCTCAGTCATGGTGATAGCACTGGCCAGTCAAGTGGTGCGTTTGAATTTCATCAGGATGCAGTGCCATGTCACGCAGTACATTTTTACCCCCTACAAAGGATTTCTTCTTTTGCAGCCCTGGACTGCCGCAGTTACTAGAAAAGTGTAAACATTCAGCCAAAAAAAACCAAAAAAGACCCTTCTCGAGCCAGAACAGTGTTTTGGGCTACTGGTTCCTCATCTGTTATCTTTGGCTACATTATGAGCCATCCAGTTGACTTTGGTTTTCCAGCTTTCCCGGAGTGCTTCATTAAATTTGACTTTGAAGTTTTTAAGAGCCTCCTCTTCTGGTTTTCCCAAAGCTAAAGAATCCTGCAGAGCAAAAATTAAAAGAGATCAGAGGAGGGAGATGAACCTCGTCTATAATGACTGCACCAGCACCGATATTCAAAGGAGAATCCCTGATGGCTACAAGATGAAACCCTGCTGCTTCATCAGTAGCTAGCTTAAAGGTACAAGTTAAGTGCGGCACCCATTCTGAGCTTGCAGTCTTTACCGTTATTTCATGGTGCTTTATACTTTGCTCAGTACTTATGGAAAATGGATGGATGAAAAAAATATCTGCTTATCTAGAGCTGGGACACAGGAAAAGTGCCAGGCTGGGACAATCCCTGGACAGAGTGCAGGATGGACTCCAACACAAACTCGCACATCAGGGTCAATTTTAGCATCAGAGGTCTCCCTACTCTGCAATTCTCTGTGGTGTGGGAGGAAACCCACGGTGACCCTTGAACTCGAGTCTCTTTGTTGTAAGTCAGCACCCCTAGCCCTGTGCCACCCCATTCATAAATACCCACATACTGTGCATGTATACTACTTGAGTATGGAGCAGAGAGTAACTGTGATGTGTTTGGAGAACTTCTCACCTTCAGGTACTGGATGTCCTTGGAGCTGCTCAGTTCTGGCAAACCCGATGCTTGCATAATTTTAAATAGATTCACAAATAAGACACCATTCCGGCACAGGATTTTGTAGGCAGTTTCGCAGTAATTCCGGAACCTACACATGAAAAAGCAAAACGCTATTAAAATTTTAAAAACATGCCTTCTGTACTTTGCCTTTGACAAGAAAGCAAACAAATCATGTTGTCTCCATGGAGTAGTGAGACACACACAAAATACGTCCCAATGGCAAAGGGTGCACATTTAAAACAAAGCCAAAGTGCCGATCAGGGTTGCACAAGTGAAACCATTTTAGGCTAATGTGTGCATTTCACAAATTAATATGAAAATGAAAACCACCGTGTCGGTATTTTCTGTTATGCTTTCCTTTATTCAACTTATATTGCAGGGGACCTTAATCAGAATGCGTCATCTACCAGGGGTCAGTCAGTGTTGGAGCAGCTGCTGTTTTAAATTAGAATATTAGAACAATCCAGGTGAGAACTGGCCATTCAGCCCAACAAAGCTCACCAGTCCTATCCAATGAATTCTTCTAAAATAACATGAAGTGGAGTTTTGAAGGTCCCTAAAGTCCTCCTGTCTACCACATTACTTGTCTATCGTTCTCTGTGTAAAGAAAAACTTCCTGAAGCTTGAGTGAAATTTCCCCTCACGTTTCCAACTGTGTCCCCGTGTTCTTGATGAACTCATTTTAAAGTCTCGATCCACTGAACTAAATCCCTTCATAATTTTAAACACTTCAGTCAGGTTTCCTCTTAATCTTCTTTTGTTTAAACTGTAAAGGCTCAGCTCGTTTAATCTTTTCCTCGTAACTCATCTCCTGTAGCCCTGAATCAGCCTCGTCACTCTTCTCTGGTCTTTTTCTGGTGCTGCTCTGTGTGTTAATAAAGCCCGAGCAGAACCTCCTGTGACTTGTATTGCACACATCAAGGCGCTATATAACTTGACATTCTGTTAGCCTTCTTCATGGCTTCTGCAGACTGTCTGGCAGCTCTAAGTGTTGAGTCCACTACGACTCCCAAGTCCTTCTCATAAGGTGGACTTTTGATTTTCACACCTCCCATTGTGTATTCAAACCAAGCATTTTTACTTCTCACATGTAATGTTCATGAACGATGTGGAAAAGAAGATAACAACAAACTGCTTAAGTCTGCAAATGATACCAATCTGGGTGGGATGGGAGATATCTAGTATCAGTAGAGTTATTAGAAGGGGACATGGACAGCACCCTGGCCTGGGCAGATGAAAGTCCATGTAAAAAATTAAAGTATTACACATTAAAATTGTTAGATGTGATTACACAAACGTTGTAGGGCCTAAAGCCATTAGCTCTGCGCTTGCCCTGTTTCTAGTTAGGTTAGCTATATGTCACAGTGTATAGATTTTTTATTTACCTTTCAAATTTCTCACTGTCATTTGTTCGTCCCTGTTGAATGACATGCACAAAGTCGTACGTCAAAATGAAAGGCACACGCTCCCTGTTGATGCCAAATTTGCTCTTAAAGTTCCCAAGAAAGTGTCCAAAATCAATATGGAATAACTGAAATACACAAAAACAATTTGGTTAAGGCTATGGCTGGGGTGATTTGCCTTCTGAAGATACTGAAAAGTTAAACAAAATATTAAACTGTTAAAGCTGGTGAATATAAATCAAGAGACATCATACTCGGGACTGTATAGCAGCGCCTTTGTGAGGTCACATGTGGAATGCTGTGTGCAGTTCTGGTCACTGCACTACAAAAAGACAAAGCAGCACTTGATGGTGGGCAGAGGAGAGCAGCCGGGTACATCATGCTGAAGGGCCTGCCCCACTCTGATAGGCTAATGTGGCAGTCACATGCTTTGAATATTTTTGGAATTATTTGTGACATCACACTGCCCCACTTCACTCTATTCACACATTTCAAGTTCAAGTTTTGGGAGGAAATGCTTGGTTGCTCCAAACCAAATGTAACTGAAAAGTAAAGGAAATCCATCCAACAGGTATAAACAAACCAAAGTACAGTATGGATGCTTGCTGAATGTCATCTCTGGCATTTTGAGTGGTAAAATGAACTTAGAGGTCACAATTCTGTGAATTTTGTTGGAACCGTCATACTGACGACCATTACTTTGAAGGATGGCGCCCTCAGAAGCTCCCACAACATAAAGGGAATTAAACCAAAGAAGTTAACAAATGGGGGATGCTGCACTGGACTCCACCTCGGCACTTTGATAAAGCAGCAGTAGTCCTCAAACTCAGTCCTGGGACCCCCTCTGGTTGCCGGTTTTTGCCCCAACCAGTTTCAAAATCGGTGAGTCGTTTTACCTGGAATGGACCTCACTAGCTAACCTTTTTAAGTCTTATTTGTTGTGTGACATTTACATCCATAAGAAATATTTTGCTAAATCTAATGCTCGACTTTGGTCTGTCTTTTTATTTTCGTTTGGAGTTTGTTCCCTTAATTGTGTTTGATTACTAACAATTTAAAGATGAGCAGAGCAGACACCTGTGCAAGTGGCAGTGCTGCTAAAAGCCGACTACAGTGCGTCAGTATGTGTGTGCTTATTAGCAAACAGCTTAACAGAGCCAAACAATTAAAACAAAATGAATTCTTGCAATCTATCATCGATACTCTTAAGTATTTAGCATATCCAGCCGATCATTTTTGGATCAATACCAAAAAAAAAAGCTGAGAGCTAACAGCTGGCTGCATTAAGGTCAGAGTCCGATTAAATACGTATCCCGACGTTTCCAACATGGAAATGCATCACCCAGGCAAGGGAGTCCCAGTCTGCCGGCTGACTACTGATGGACCTTTAAGAGAGACATCCCTATGTACTGCAGAAAATCACAGATGGCGAAGTTTTAGATTATACATTTGTCATTTTAATAAGCACGTATACAATATTTTCAAATGTAAGTTGTACTTCACTCACAGACCTTTCCTGATAGAGGAATTGTAAAAACACATTTGGATTTAAAACACAAAATACTCTAAGATTCAGGTGTTTTCACCTTTGGGACACCGGCTAGTGTTATCAGTTGCTTTAACTTTAACACTTCTAATACTCGCCAGCCAAACAGCGCGTACTGTACTGTACTGTACTCTCGACATTACTATGCTGTTGTACAAATAGAACTGCAGTGCCCTCTTGAGGCAAAAATGTTACTCTGCACTTAATGTAGGAGCTGTGAAGGATGAAGTGTTGGAATTCCTTTCCCTCAAAAAAGCGTATGAAACATGTGAGCCTGAGGTCAGTTTAATTTTAATTTTTTTTCTAGCCTTGCTGATCTTTGTTTTAAAGGAGTTCTTGTATTAAGAAAATCATACATTTAAAATTCCAAGTTTAAAAACATGCATGAAAAAGGAGACTCGAACATCAAAAACAGTACTGTTGTTTATAAACAAAAGGCACTGTACACGGCCCGTTTCTGGAAGGCACAATTTACTGAGTCATTGTTGTCACCTGTCCATTTTGTCGGATCATGATGTTGTCACTGTGGCGGTCACCAATTCCCAGGACGTACGTAGCTACACAGTAGCCGGCACATGAGAGTGTAAACTCCTCTATTGCTTGTTCCAGAGCATCACTGCAGTGGGAAAGGGACACGACATGCATTAGAAAGTCTGTCTCACATTCATTTAAAAAAAAAAAACCAAAACATAACACTATAGCCATAAACAAAAAATGGGACTTTTAAAAGCTTTTAAATTCACCTGGAAACACATGTGCTTGTCTAAAACCCAATACCTAAAGTCCTACTGAAAGAGAAGGCTAATTAATTAATTTCTCAAAAATTAATACATTAGGAACCAGATCCTATTGTACATTCAAGTGTCACACTAGTAAGAGAAACGAAACACTTCGCAGGTATTGCTGCAGAGGGCACCCTGCAGTTTATGAGGTACTGGGCAGCTTAGCTGAGCGTATCCTGCTGTCAGTGGACATTTTTTTCCCTTCAGTGGTATACAAATTACCAGAAATCATCAAAGTCACGGGTGTCGAACTCCGGGCCTGGAGGGCCGCAGTGGCTGCAGGTTTTCATTCTAACCACCTTCTTCATTAGTGGCCAGTTTTTGCTGCAAATTAACTAGTTTTACTTTAATTTTAATTAACTTGACTCAGGCCCCTTAGTTGTTTTTTTTTCTTAATCAGAAGCCAAACAATAATGAGACACGAAACAAGCTGCCACATGACCAGCTCATCTTTGTTGATTACAGAATATCTGAAAATAAAGAAACGTGATGGTCTCAGTAAGGCTGATCTCTCAGGTCACCAAAACATTTTGACGACGTTCTTAGAAAAAACAGAAAAATCAACAGTTTTGGAAATGTCTGCTGTAGCAGAATGAGAGCAGCAACAAGCCATGGGATTAAATAATATGTTTAATTAACAGCAAGAATCAGCTTCTCATTAAGAGATTGGTTGGAGTGAAATTGGTTGGAGTATGAAATCCTAATTTAGCTGGTCATCTGTTGGCTCGTTTCACATCTCATTTCTGTTTGGGTACCATTTAATGAAGAAAGGAATAAACACAAAGGACTGACTCCTTAAAAACAAGGCTATTAAAATGAAGGGAAAAGCAATGAAAACTGGTCACTGATTAGGAAAAGGGTTAGAATGAAAACCTGCAGCCACTGAGGCCCTCCAGGCCTGGAGTTTGACACCCCTGATCTAAGTTGTCTTACCCGGGATTCTTGGATTTCAGCCAATTGAGAAGTGCGTCCTTGTTGAATGCAGCAGTGGCAGCCATGTTACTTTTGTTCAACTGGATGTTTGCAATTGTATCTGAATCACTGACCACCTCAATCAGGCCCGTCTTGTATCCAGTTGACAGGCAGCCATAGGGAATCATTCTAAAAAAAAAAAAAAAAAAAAGAGACAAAACAAACCTGAGCCAATTAATAGACCTTAATGACAGGAGGAGTGGGAGATGTGTACACGGGAAAAAACTTCATTTAGAATTGTGGTTCAGTCACAGTGAAGGATCCAAATGCTATAAAACACTACATAGTGCTGCAGACTTTCCATGTCCATGTCTGCCTCAGGTCTCTATTAGGAGTGCAGCTGCAGCATCGCGGAAAAGCATGAAATAATTTGAAACATCCTAAGTGGCTACTGTGATATTGTGATTATGTCTTTGTTTTCTAGCAGTATCACTCATTACAATCATTTTTTCCCCCCTAAAGGCTTCATTAAAATTTGTTCTACCAGTAATGTCAGACGGGTTTAACTGTTACAAGAAATGACATTCAGCATGGTGGTAAGTTTTCTCCGATAAATAACTTGTATTTATTTTTTACTTTGTTTTCTGATCCACTCATCTCTTGGTTCAAAGTACTCTGTCTCGGTACCATTTCTAAATCCAAAACTTCACCACCTCAGCACATTTAAAGTTAAAAAGCACAAACCAACCTTAAATCCAGACCTTCCTGCTTCCACAAGACATCCATCAATTTGATCATCTGTAAGGTTAACATATCCTGGCGGAGATCTAAAGGAGAAAAGAGCAAAGTGGGAAGAGTAAGATCTACGTGTACCAGTATATGGAAATATGCACTGCACATGCCAGCTATTGACTTTCTCACTCTGGTTAACAAGACTATTGTGGTTTTTGTGTTTTGTTTTTTTTTTTTTTCGGTTGCATCAGTCACATTAGTACTATTCTGTCGTTAGGATCAAGTACAGTATTACAAAAAGCTTGTTAAAGGAAGGCTTCACCCAAAAATTGTTTTGTTATGTCCATGGTGTTTGTAGTGCATGCCTAAGATACATTTTCAATCTTATGTTTTCATGGAAAATGGAAAGAATGTTTCTGATATAGTAGGGAGCTATGACAACAGCAAACAATATAAAAACATCAGCGAATAAAATCTTGCGTGACTCGTATTGGATAACCCGCAGAACACGCAGCTTGGCAGCAGAAAGAGAGGAGCTGATCAGACCGCATTTCCACTGCGTGTGTTCAGCCCCACAAACCCCCAAACCAAGCAGCAGAGATGCCAAGTGGCTGGAGAGTAGAGTAGCGCACCCAGGGGGGCGGGGAGGGGAGGGATGGGCGAGCAAAGCCCCCTAGTTTTAGTAAAAATAAATGTGTTTGGGATATTATGAGCATATGATTGGATTACTTGACAAGTGGATTATGTCCTTATGAATAATATGACATTTTTTTCCATAGACATTTTGATACCATTTGGTGTTGTCCAGTGTTGGGCACCCATTCTATCAGAAAGTTTACTACCTCCATTCTGCATGAAAACAGGAGATTAATTTTTTTTTCTCAGCCAACACTACAAACTAATATTACTGCTCAGCATTTATTTTGTGTTATGTATTTCCATATTCAGTTAAATGACAAAGCACAATTTAAGATGACGTGCATGACAGTATCAGATGAAAGGGCACAGTGTAAGCAGGTAAACTGCTGAAAGAAGTGACTTCACTAGAAGCACAGACGTCTTATTGTAAACAGTTCAACAGCGTCAAGTGAGCGCTCTGGGCTGAATCAGATTTCACTGTCGTTTGTAAGACACACTGGTACAAACATCTAAATAGTAAGAGCCAGACCTAATAAGATGAGATTGCTTTATTGTCCTTTCATAACGCATACAATGAGATACATCTAATATTCTCACATATACAGCTCACCAATTACACCATTGTCAGTATATGCAATGAAAAAAAAAAAGCTTTTTTAAAAATACTGCACAAGTTAAGAAAATGATGATAAATATGATATTTCACAGTTATGTCTATAAGGTGTGTGATTTCAGTGTAGAATTTAGTGTAGTAATCACTTTTATAATAATAATAATAATTCATTACATTTATATAGCACTTTTCTCAGTACAGTACTCAAAGCGCTATCCACACAGGGAAGAACCGGGAAGCGAACCCACAACCTTCCAC
The DNA here is from genome assembly GCA_026402145.1 of Polypterus bichir lapradei. Classification (NCBI taxonomy): domain Eukaryota; kingdom Metazoa; phylum Chordata; class Cladistia; order Polypteriformes; family Polypteridae; genus Polypterus; species Polypterus bichir. Next base: position 3,824,765 of record JANRMT010062816.1, on the reverse strand, counting down.
AGTCTCCTTACTGCAAAGCAGCAACACTACCACTGCGCCACCTATGAGGACACATTTGGGTAGAAGCTGTTCATCAGTCTTGTGGTCCGCACTCTAATTGGACCTCATATCTCTTCCCTGAGGGGACAAGTTCAGACACTGTGTGCTGGGTGATACAAGTCTTTTATGACGCTGGATGTCTTCCATGGTAGGTAAAGTTGTGTTGGTAATTTTTTCTGCTGTTTTTGTGATTCTTTGCAGAGCCTTTTTGTCAGCTGCTAAGCTGCCAAACTACACGAGTATCCTATGGGTCAGGATAGAAAGACACCTGAAGCTTTTGTGACAGCTTGGGAAGTCGTTGTTGTGCTTTTTTAACCAGTGAGTTTTTGTTCATTGTCCATGTGGTATCTTCTGAGATGTAGGTATCCAAGAACTTAAAACTAGAGACTTTTGTGACTCTGTCACTGTTTATATACAGTGGCCGATGGTCATCCTGCTTCCTCCGGAAATCAATGATCAGTTCTTTAGTTTTTTTGGTATCAAGTTACTCTCTGTGCACCACTCTGTCAGTCTTCATACCTCCTCCCTGTAGGCAGTCTCATCTCCATCAGTGATCAGTGCCATTATTGTTCTATTGTCTGCAAATGCAAAAATGGCATTGGTGTTGTGGGCTGGTTTGCAGTCATATGTACGTTGTATACCAAGAGTATACTAAGAATGGGCTCAATGCACAAAGTATGGGGAGTGGTGGCGGCCAATCCTGACTGACTGTGGCAAGTTTGTTGAAGTCCCATATCAATAGGCAGCTGTTATGCTGGATGTCTAGGTCAGATATCTTGGAAAACAGTCTGCTTGGTATGATGGATTAAAACCATTATTGTAATCCACAAACGGCAGCCATGCATATGTTCCTCACTGTTCCAGGTAGAGCAGTACAATGTGGAGGACTGAGGAAATTGCCCCGTCTATTAAACGATTGGATCTATGTGCATATTGGTGAGATTCTGTAGTGGATGGGAGAGCAGCCTTGATGTACTTAAGAACCAGTCTTTCCAGACACTTCATGATTATTGGTGTTAATGTTACTGCAGTCTGCTTTGGGACTTGTACTATGGTAGATGTGGTCAGGCAGGTAGGGATAGTGCACTTTTATCAGAGATCGATCGAAGATATTTGTAAATATCACTGCAGCAGAGTCTCTGAGAACCGTTCTTGGGACGGCATCTGGGCCAGCTGCTTTTCCATAAGTGCATACAACATCAGCAGACTGTAACATGAGTACCTGGCTGTTGGTACAATGGGTACGGAAAGTATTCAGACCCCCTTCAATTTTTCACTCTTTGTTATATTGCAGCCATTTGCTAAAATCATTTAAATTATTTTTTTCCTCATTAATGTACACACAGCACCCCATATTGACAGTCAAAAAAAAGAATTTTTGAAATTGTTGCAGATTTATTAAAAAAGAAAAACTGAAATATCACATGGTCCTAAGTATTCAGACCCTTTGCTCAGTATTTAGTAGAAGCACCCTTTTGAGCTAATACAGCCATGAGTCTTCTTGGGAAAGATGCCAGAAGTTTTTCACACCTGGATTTGGGGATCCTCTGCCATTCCTCCTTGCAGATCCTCTCCAGTTCTGTCAGGTTGGATGGTAAACGTTGGTGGACAGCCATTTTTAGGTCTCTCCAGAGATGCTCAGTTGGGTTTAAGTCAGAGCTCTGGCTGGGCCATTCAAGAACAGTCACAGAGTTGTTGTGAAGCCACTCCTTCGTTATTTTAGCTGTGTGCTTAGGGTCATTGTCTTGTTGGAAGGTAAACCTTCGGCCCAGTCTGAGGTCCTTAGCACTCTGGAGAAGGTTTTTGTCCAGGATATCCCTGTACTTGGCCGCATTCATCTTTCCCTCGATTGCAACCAGTCGTCCTGTCCCTGCAGCTGAAAAACACCCCACAGCATGATGCTGCCACCGCCATGCTTCACTGTGGGGACTGTATTGGACAAGTGATGAGCAGTGCCTGGTTGTCTCCACACATACTGCTTAGAATTAAGGCCAAGAAGTTCTATCTTGGTCTCATCAGACCAGAGAATCTTCAGGTGTCTTTTAGCAAACTCCATGCGGGCTGTCATGTGTCTTGCACTGAGGAGAGGCTTCTGACAGGCCACTCTGCCATAAAGCCCTGACTGGTGGAGGGCTGCAGTGATGGTTGACTTTCTACAACTTTCTCCCATCTCCTGACTGCATCTCTGGAGCTCAGCCAAAGTGATCTTTGGGTTCTTCTTTACCTCTCTCACCAAGGCTCTTCTCCCCAGGGAGCTCAGCTTGGCCGGACGGCCAGCTCTAGGAAGGGTTCTGGTCGTCCCAAACGTCTTCCATTTAAGGATTATGGAGGCCACTGTGCTCTTGGGAACCTTAAGTGCAGCAGAAATTTTTTTGTAATCTTGGCCAGATCTGTGCCTTGCCACAATTCTGTCTCTGAGCTCTTCAGGCAGTTCCGTTGACCTCATGATTCTCATTTGCTCTGACATGCATTGTGAGCTGTAAGGTCTTATATAGACAGGTGTGTGGCTTTCCTAATCAAGTCCAATCAGTAGAATCAAACACAGCTGGACTCAAATGAAGGTGATCTCAAGGATGAACATGTAAACTCCACACAAATATAAATATATGAGTGTCACAGCAAAGGGTCTGAATACTTAGGACCATGTGATATTTCAGTTTTTCTTTTTTAATAAATCTGCAACAATTTCAAAATTTCTTTTTTTTTGTCTGTCAATATGGGGTGCTGTGTGTACATTAATGAGGAAAAAAAATAATTTAAATGATTTTAGCAAATGGCTGCAATATAACAAAGAGTGAAAAATTGAAGGGTGTCTGAATACTTTCCGTGCCCACTGTATATGGAGCTGGAATGTTAGTTGTGACCGTTTCTTGTCTCTACTCCCTATGGCATCTGATGAAGCAACTAAGCTGTTCTGCCAATGAGGAACTGCTGCTACTGGTAGCTGGATTGGTATTATTGTTTTCTTTAGTCATGTAACGTATACCTTGCCATGCATGGCAGGGGTTTGAGTTGTCAAAAATAATGCTTCATTTTCTGCTTGTAGGCTGCTTTGGCATCTCTTGGCCCCTCTTCACCTTCAACCTGGCTGCTCTTTATCACCAGAATAGAAAGTCTTATTGCGGGCCTTTAGCAAGAGTCATACATCCTTTGCCATCTCCAGCTTGTTGTTGGAGAAAGCAGACTTGGTTCGGTGTCGTGACATTATAACTCTTTATATATAACAGTACAGAAGAGGTACAGCCCAGAAACAGGTTTTGGTACTGAGAAATTGACAGGTTCAGAAGATTGGCAAGCATGTGCACTAGACAATGATCTGAACAAATATATTATGTGGTAGTAAATGTTAAATGTACAGAAAAGATCCTAGCACTGCATCCATTTCAGAACCTTTTCTGATGCTGTTGTTGTTCTTCTAGTCTTAAAACTTGTGATTAGCAACTAAAAAGTAGGATCCAAAAGATTTGCTTACATTAAAATGGTTGCTTTCTATTGTCGTTTTTGTGCTTTCTAAACAGCCATGTGATGTTAGCTTTTAATAAAAAAATATATTGCAGGAAATGCATCTTAATTAAGCACCTAAAGCTCCTCCATCTCTCAGCACCTTATTTTACTCAAGTCAGGGTAAGCTTCCAACTTTAAATATTAATTTTGGATTAAGATCCTTCCCCATTCATAATCCAAGTATGCAGCCATGCCCCCCATAAAATCTTTACCCTTCTTTTCCATGATGAGCTACAGAACACTTACCATCACCATTCTTAAAAATGATCCCAATGCAGCCACTCTGAAAGCTGTCATTGTAAACAAGCCACAAAGGCTTCATCTTGGAGTCCATGAATTTGCATTTTTCCACACTGTACATGCAAGAGAAAAAACAAAATCAAGTGCTGTAAAACTAAACTGCATATAGGAAGTTTGAACGTGTCTAACAAAAACACACCCACTTACAGGCTGTCTTAATCTCTGAATCTCGTGCGCAGTGCGACTGTGCCAGATGCACTTCAATTAGCTGTAACTGCATTGACCCACACAGGTTTGCTGTCATACTGAAAATGTTGTAAAGCCCCGTTTTGATGTGATTAAGATAAAATGAACACCTTTTGAAAACTGCACACTGCAGGCTAGTGTAAAGGTGGAAATGTGCCATATATCAAGCCCTGTTTAAATGTCTGCAGAGCTAACAGAGGTGAGCACCTTCCCACTGTAAACTAAAACATGGTCATCCCCTGCAAGCCTGCAAACAAGTGCAATGTACAGAGTCATATATCGGTAAAAGTTATTGTGGTCACTGGGGTTACCGCCACTGCTCTCATTTTGAAAGATCTGAAGAAGCTGCTATGAAACAGGAAGTGCAGCATGTACATGGTCTGGACGCAAAGATCAATTTAAAAATAAACTTTAGAATTAGTTGTACAGTTTGTTTTACTTTTTGACTTAAAGGGGAAAAGTTTATTTGTGTCAACTGATTTATGGCTATCAGTGGCTATCTGAAATAAGTGACACTGGACACTGAAGCAGCGGCTTCTCCAGATTATGCTGTGCAAACAAGAAGACATCTTAGGTTCATCACACTAAAGGCCAAACCCTCAAGTTACTGTAACTCTTTTACTTCGACAATAAAGTTCATTGTTTCCTGGTCAACCTATAAATCATGCACATAAACACACACCCACACACAAAGAGCTCCTTTCAAGTAAAATTAGGTGCTCTGTGTTTCCTGTCAGAGTAATGGAGAACAAGCTTCTTGGTTGTAATGTCTTATGTACTTCTATCAACACATTTGTCCTATTTAGTCAGATAAAGGGTCTGTGTTTGAACTGCCAGAGATTCACTGTGGTCTGCTGCATGCCCTTCTGCATTGTTATTAAAAGTCAAATCTGAAAGCCGGACACCGAAGTTAGAACATAAGAAAAATTTTGACAAAAGCAGGTCATTCAACCCAACAAGGCTCACTGATCCTTTTATGCTAATATCTCCAGAATAACAACAGGTCCCTAAAGTCCTGCTCTCTACCACACTATGTGGTTATTTATTACAGACAGACTTTCTAATGTTTGTATGAAATTTACGCTTGACTCACTTCCAACTATGTATGCCCCCATGCTCTTGTTGAACTCATTTTAAAGTAGCAGCCTGGATCCTCTCTAGTAATTACCTCTATAACTTTAAACACTTCATTCATATCACCTCTTAATATCCATTTGCTTAAAATGAAAGGGTTAAAATATTTCAACACCACAGCAACAGCCATTGCCTGCATAAAATGAATCGATTTAAAATAAATAAATGCAGGGTACGCACCTTAGATCTGACAGAATAAGGTTAGGGTTAAGTGGGTTAAGCAGGTCCTTCAGGGCCTCCAAGTAGGCATCTTGTTTCATGTAGAACTGCATTACCTCTTTGGTAATATTCTTTGTGGTTTTTTGGGAGCTGGATTTCACAAAGTCAGTCAGAGATTTCATTTTGTTTAGTGCTTCATTCTAAGATTAAAATAAAGTACAATTCACTTATTTTTAGATTGACAGAAGCATCCCCCCAAATTATAAACAAAAGTATCAATCAGTTTTATTGGTAGAAGCAAAATATTTGGAAAATTAAAGTATATTTGGATTATTTGACCGACACAACTCAGTGTGCTCTGCCAGTCTTTGTAATCAACTGAAACTAATTCTTATTAAACAATGTTTACTGTTTTTGAAACAGTATCTAATCTGATTTGCCAATGATTATTTTTGGAATACCATTCAATTATTCTTTCCAAAAATGACATTTCATAAAGAAATTGTTAAAATGGTCCACAGAATTAACTTGTAATTATGTAAAGCACCTAACACAACTTTCAAACAGAGGGGATGTCAAACTTGATGACTTCACCTGCTGACCTAGTCACCTGAAGAAGGTATCAGAGTAGACAACTACAAATCAGTGGAGATGTCAAATTAGACAACTGAATAATGACTTTCCAGCACAGTTTCACATTTCCAAAGTGTTGCCCCTTTTTTCACAGCCAATTATGTGCTGCTTGACAGATATGGCATGTTTAGCCACAGTCTCTGACCCTTTTTTTTTCTTTTTCCATTCTATTATGGCATGTAAAACACAACATGGTACTTGCTGCAGAGTCATCATGAAGTTGCATAATTTGACATCCTCAGTGATTTCTAGCAAGAGATAAGATCAGCAACTGCAGTTATCAAGTTTGACATTCCCTTTGGCTAGAAGTCGTGTAAAGTAACCTCAACTTAAGTAGTGACCTGTTCCATCAGTGATCCTAGTGTAGCTAACTGTAACTTAAATTGCTTCAAGCAGATGTCTGCAAGCTTTAAATTATTAGATTTGAAGAAAAAAAGAGATAGATCAATGTGAAAGGCACTATATGATTGATAGAGGAAAACATGGTTAGTTATATACCTGTTTTGCTAGTATCTTCATATGATGAGTGCTGCCTCTGCAATAAGCTTCCAAAATAAGTCCAAATCTGAAAGAAACAGAGGGGACGTGCATTTCTGACCTGGAATGGAGTGAAGAAAAAAGCAAAAGATAAAAGGTTTTGCAGAATTTGGCTGGATAGTCCTTACAATTTCTTGTATTAAAAAAAAAAAAAAAAAAAAAAAAGTAGATTGTAACACATTCATTGTTCATGCAGGGGGAAATTAGAGCAATGCAAGAAATGGGTGTCAGTCTACAAGTGGAATAAAGCTACATATAATGTATGTGATGGAAAATTATTATTGTGATGTTTTTATATGTGTATAATGTCTATGCACTTTAAATACTAATTGTTTGGTTAAGATGACAACTAACTGAAAATGAAAGAAGCGTTTCAAAGATCTGTCAAATAAAGGTCTCTGTAACTTGTGCATGAATAGTCAGGAGACAGAGAGGCACCAGAACTACTTGAAGAGGTTATTTAACAGTACTGTATACACAAGTGAACTGGTTCAGTTTTACACTCTGAGAGGCCACACTGTTTAAAAACAAAACAAATGTCTTGGTATGTTTTACAGTAACAATGTCTATTTGTATTTATTCTAAATGTTACATAGTGATTTTGATGAGCAAATAAGCACTTGTTAATTAGATAAATAGCTTCAAAATATTTTTATGGTGCCCTACTGTAAATATACTTAGTACAGTATATGATTAGATAACTAGAAATGAAGGGCACTAGATAGATAGATAATGAAAGGCACTATATAATACATAGAGAGATAGATATGAAAGGCACTATATAATAGATAGATAGAGAGATAGATATGAAAGGCACTATAATACATAGTGAGATAGATATGAAAGGCACTATATAATAGATAGATAGAGAGATAGATATGAAAGGCACTATAATACATAGAGAGATAGATATGAAA
>JANRMT010062816.1:3713591-3806195 GCA_026402145.1 Polypterus bichir lapradei | reverse complement strand
ATATATATATATATATATATATATACACATACACACACACATACAGTACATATACTGTATACAGATTTAGATATACGCACACACTTATACATTAACATACTGTACAGTTGATAGTGATGTAAATTGAGTCTTTTGAAAATATGCCTGCAATTACTTTGCTATTGCTTCAGGCCCAGTAATGAATAGCTGCAATGTACAATAGCTAATGAGATATGCAGTGGACAAGGCACATTGAAGGAAAAATCAATCCACAAAAGAAGGATTGGGGCTGTATTTTTCTGTTACACAGATTGCTTTAACAATTTCTCTTCTCCAAATTCCCCATTGTTCTCCTTCTCTTACTCCCTGTTTCTTCTTTCTTTTGGCTTTCACAGATGCTTCCTGCATGAAGTTTGCATATTCTCCCTGTGTCCACGTAGGTTTCCTCCTACATTCTAAATGCATATAGGTTAAGGTGGAATGGCAATGTTAAATTAGCTCATGTATATGTGTGTTGTGTGTATTAACCCTGCAATAATCTTCCAGGTTCGGCTCCTGCCTTATGGCGATTGCTTGAGGGGACAGGTTCCTGATTCCCCACAACCCTGCTCTGGATAAGCTGGATTGGGACATGGATGGGTGGAATATTGTAATGAGAAACTACTAATTCAGAAGCCTATAAAATTAAATGTGTTTATTTTATGGTGACTAAAGACTTCTGTACAATTATATCTTGCTCTTAAGATTTCATAACCTTTCTTTTAGAATTCTACATTTTTCATGTGTGTGTACATATACGCACACACACACAACAATGACAATATTTCTAATTGTGACTCTCTAGTATTGCATGACATTCAGTTGTACTGAAGATAACCTGCTTATGAATGTGCAACTGACCTCTTCAGGACTTGTTCTGGAGACCTTCCCATTCATGCCCATTTGAATAATCTGAGAAGACAATCACAAAAAAAAGAAAGCATGACAAAGAGTGACAACTGACACAAGACTACAGTATGCATTAGAGTGCAAATCATACTGTACCCAGATAATCAGTGTGTGAATTTTAGTTAAATACTGTAATTACATTTATTATCAATGTAGATGTACTAGGTGAGTTCCACAGAATATTTCAGTGTCACTTTGTATTCAAGTATGTTTTTAATCGCATTAACTTACTGCTTCATTTTTGTTGGTATCATGTAACAACACATGAAATGTATCAATATTTTACTTCTGCCACACAAGAAAATGATTATACTGAATTGTGTAAAAATAGTTACCAATTTGTTTACTATACTTTTAAAAACACATTAACCATCCTTTGAACATTGCCAGCTTAAAGAGATTTGTAAGCATGAACCATTCGATTTTATATTTTTGTTTTTCAACAATATTGTTAATCAACTGTGTAGACAACATATGTCAGATGCCTCCCAAAGAGGTTTTGTATTTAGTATATTTTTTATGAACGATCTTTTATATTTACAATAATTTGTTATTTTGGATGTGGAATAATCATGCGTTAGCCAGGTTTGAAAAGGTCAAAGTAATTAGGTTTGAGTACATTTTAACACTTAAGAAGTTCTTTAAATTGCAACGGTTTATGGTTCTTTCTGGGTTTTATGTTTACTATTTTAAAGTAGACAAAAGACTAAACAAACATTACTGTATTTGAAATTAAGCTGAAAATATTCTTAATAGAATAAACAAAATCAGAAATCTATTTGCAGTACCTTTTCAGTAGGTGGATAGTAAATAGGCTGTGTTCTGAAGTTTGGAAAGAAAATAGTCAGTGATACTGTGCTTTCTATATTGGGATTACTATCTACTGTTCCCATGGGATTCAGAAGATCTACTTTGTCATCTGTGGAGAAAACAGAGGTCAAAAGATAGAATACAGCCACACATTCACTAGTAAACCTTAACTAGAACTATTCTTTTTATTATCTTCTATCAGTCCCCATTTTGTTTGTTACTATATACAATTACATTCCTGCTATTTTTCTTTTAACTAGGAGAAGTCACAGAAAGAAGATGCCACAGTTTTTGCTGTCTGACTATCTTAAACTCTGTCATGTATGCAGCAGTGCACTTTAAAATGTCAGCCTCTGTTCTCAGAATAATGAATGGAAATTTACTTAGAGCAGCTGCAAAGACACGAACATAATGTAATTAAACAATGATTTTTAATTTATAATTAATACATTATTTTAGGTAAATGTTATAACAGGAGTTACAAGTCTTAAGTGAAACTAAAACCAACAAGTTGTCGAGTGGAAGTGACAAAAAAAGCTCTTACTTATAGCATTCAGTAATCAATAAAGCACAAGGTTCAATTGTCAAACAAGGTATTTGTGAAGCTTTGTAAATTGTTGTTTGAAAATTAAACAAGAAATAAACCAAAGGTCACTGAAATTACCAATTAAGAACTCAATATAACTATAAAATATAAGCCATATTGTTATTATTGTTATTAGCTCGTTATTATACCAATTCATGTCAGAAACGACTTACATATGCAAGTTATGATTTATACCTAGAAATTCTTGGTAACACTTTAGGCTAAGTACTATCTATAATGCACTTATTAGCCTCATACTTTTGTGTAACAAGCCATCAAACCAAGATTTTGGGCTTAATACTACTTAAAACATCAATAATGTGGAAATTCATCTCTGTGCAATGTGGCTTAATAAAAAATAAAAATAAATAAAAAACTAATAACAATTTGGTGCTTTATTTGGGTGTTAGTATTAGAAGTCACTTAATTGGCCAGGTACACCAATGTGTACTGGGAATTTGTCTTCTTAGTGTTGGTGCAACATACAAGGACAACACAGAATACAAAAGATAAATAGAAGATAAAACATAAAATGATAAATATGATGCAGCATACAAGGGCAATATAAAAAATAAAGAGACAGTATGATTAAAATGTCCAGGCAGGCCAGTGTGCAGGTATACATAGGTACTGAATAGAAGCTCAGACCTGACTAGTAGGAATAACTGCATGTAAAAAAATTGTTTAGTTGACAGGTTGTATTAGCTTTCATTGCACAAAGACGTATGTCAGAGGGAGGTCTATAGAACAGGTCATGTGCTGGGTGAGTCAGATGATCTTTGCGGCCCTCTTCCTTACCCTGAACTCATATAAGACTTCAATGTGCATTAAGTTACAGCCTATGATCATTTCACAGGCTCTGATGATGTGTTGCAGATTGGCCTTAGCCTGAACAGAGGCAGCACTAAACCAGGAAGTTATGGATAAGGTCGAAATGGACTCGGTGACGGCTGTTTAGATTTGGACCAGTATTGCTTGAGGGAGATTGAATTGGCTCAACTGATGGGCTTTCTTAATAATGCATGTGATGTTATTGTCCCGAGTAAATTTTTGTGACAGCACAGGGCCCATAAAGTTAAACGATTCTGTCAACCCAATGGTTGAGCCATTTGATAGGTGAGCAGTTAACCTTTTCCCGAAATCTGTGATTATCTCCTGGATTTGTTTTGAATGTTAAGGTCCAAATTATTATGGCTGCAACACATCAGATTCAGATTTTCTACATCTTATCTGTATATGGACTCAATTGTTTGAAAAGAGGCCTATTAGTGCAATGTCATCTGCAAATTTAAGAATTATGACAGATGAATCACCAGAGGTACAGTCATTTGTATAAAGCGAGAAGAGTAGTAGGGAAAGGACACATCCCTGCACTGCACCAGTACTAAGTGTTAATGGGTCAGACGTGTGTGCCCAACCACACATAACGTTTCCTATCTATAAGAAAGTCTGTGAATCAATGGCAGGTTGAACTGGGTGAGTTTCTTATCTGGGAGCTCTGGGATGATTATATTGATAGCAGAACTGAAGTCCACAAACAATATCCTTACATGTGCCCGTGGCTTATGAAGTTGTTGGTAAAAAAGCTCAGACCTAAATTCACTACAACATCCATAGACTGGTTGGCTCTGTATGCAAAATGAAATGGGTCCAGGAAATCTTTTGTGGCATTCTTAAGGTAATTCAGAATAAGTCATTAAAAGGTCTTCATTACCACAGACATTAAAGCTACTGGTTTGTAATCACTTAGGCATGTGACCTTTGATATCTTTGAAGCTGGAGTGATGGTGGAAGAATTGAAGCAGGCAGGAACAGTGCACAAATCCAGAAACTGGTTGAAAATGTCTACAAATATTGTAGACAACTGGTCTGCACAGTGCCGGAGTGTGGAAGGGGAAACAAGGTCCAGGGCCTGCAGCTTTTTTAATATTTTGCTTTTTGAATAAGCTGTAGATTGTCTTTTGCTGTGATGACAGAGGGGCAAGCTGAGAAGAAGAGGATTATCAGTGAGACCATCAAGTAGATTATGTCCCATTGTCTTTCAAAGCGACCATAAAACTGATTTAATTGATTAACTAGACTGGGATCAGCAGAACTGTTTGATGTTTTTTTCTTGTAGTTAGTGACCTGTTTAAGGACTCTCCTGAGTGATGCACTGTCAGCTGCAGACAAATCGTCCTGTCGCTTTGTGTTTCAATATCATATACTTCAGTATGTAATGTTTAATAAAACCAAATGAAGTTCTCATATTTACCAGCCTATCATTTGTTTTTAAAGTTCTACAATATACAGAGATGAATAAAGCAGTATGTGACTAATACATAAATTGTAGGAAGTATAAGTTACCAAACTTTCAAAATTAAATTAAAAGGAGTAACCTATGGAATAATTCTGTACCTAAAGTTGATGGCCACGCATACAAGGTGAGCTCTCCAGTCTTCAGACGATCTGCATAATCAAAAACCGTGGTGTTCACCCAGGAAAGGGGGCAGTCCTGATGACACAAAAGCAGAATGGTTTAAGAAAAAGGATAGACAAAAAAAAAATCAAGTCACAAGTTGCCTTGCTAGTTTCTAATATCTACCATGGTCAGTTGGCTGCATGCATATTCTTTGTACTTATTTGGGACATATATATATTAGCAAAAGAAAGATTGTAAAATTATCAGACATTAAAAGCAGAACACATCATGTCCAAATTATCTCTTTATCTACTTATTTCATGCTGCAACTAAGGTGTTCCCAATCTTTAGAGTTGAGGACTATGCTAATTTGTCATATCCAAGTTCTTAATCAGAGGACAATTCTCATCTTCAGTTAAACCTCTTGCTTAATCAGATTAATGCATTTTGTGTTTTAAAGGGATTCAGAAATATGTGTACTTTTACATAGTATTTTAATCAGCATTTACTAATTTATTGTGTCACTTTTCATTTAACTATGCAATCTTGTCAACATTAATATTGTTATTAAATCAATTTACAGTACATCTATTACAGTACTTGCATAAAGAGGTTAGAGATAGTACTGATGTAGTGTTTGTTGTTTTTTTGCCATTTTTTCTTTATCTAACAAAGTTGCACCTAACTATATTGCTAACATAGACACTAGAAAAAGGGCTTGGAGTGGTGTTAGCTGCTCTAGTTCCTTTTTTAACAACATAGTAACAACTGTTCACAGGGCAGTGGTATGGTGTGGGTGGACATAAAATATAATGTGATGAAAATGCATAAATTTACAGATAGACAATTACTTATAGGGCAGCTGAATCAGCACTGTTTTGAAATTTACAATTGCACACGTAGACACAGGCAGCTCAGAATTTCAAAGCTGATCAGGCAGGAGTGTATGATGACTTGCCATTTGCAAAAAGCCTGCAGCATGATGCATGTTGACTGGGGGGGGGGCAATGCAGTCAGCTCATGTTTTGTTTGTGTGAGAGTGAAACGCTGTGTCACGTAAGCAATGAAAACCGCTATTTGTGTATTTCTGTAATGCCTCAGTGTAAACAAAATGTACCAAAAACAGCCCATGAGTTGGGCATGCTCCAGCAGCAGTGTGCAGTGATAAATGAATAACTAAATTCTTATCTGAATTCTGCAGGCAGCTTTTAAAATACTTTTGTCTGTTTCTTTTCTCATGTGAAAATTCATTCCTAAATGTTTTGTGACTTAAGGAATAGGTGACTTCCTTGCAAAATTAATTCTGGTACACTTGCATAATAGACAGGCAATCAGTCATTTTCTAACCCACTTAGTTAAGGGCTCTGGAGCCTATCTCAGCTAGCATAGGGTGCAAGGTAGGAACAAACCCTGGGCAGGGTGCCAATCCATCGCAGGGAAAACACATACATACATACACACACACTCACTCATCCCAACAACACACTAGAGCCAATCCACGCAACCTGCATGTTTTTTGGACTATGGGAGGAAACCCAGAGCACCTGGAGAAAACCCACACAAAACACAGGGATAACATACAAACTTCACACAGTGAGGAGATGAACCCTGGTCTCCTTACTGCGAGGCAGGCACCATGCTGCCTGCATGACAGACGCTCCTTGAAAATGTGGAATGTCTATTCAAACTATTGCATACATAATTTATATTTTGTTTTTCCATTTAGGACTAGAGTAGAAGCAAATGCATATTCTTCTGATAACATCAGATTAATACATAATAACACACTGCATACCACACTCTCTAATGTTAATGAACTGTTAATTTAAACAAGGTTTTCAGTGTTACGCATAATTTCAAAAGCGTGCAAAATCAACATTCACTGAATGTCAGAAATAATGGTATTATTTGGAGAAGTAAAATCGCCACTATAAAGCAACTTCCTCTTTCTGAGTCATATTATGGATCAGTTAATAGGTTTTGTGGTTGATGGGGAGGTTGTCATCAATGGCCCATTACAATGTCAATAGTGGGTCCTGGCTTTTATGGTCATTTTTCTTTAGGTAGCAGGATCCTCCCATTATATAATATGCTGCACTTAGATTAGCTTCTTGCCACCCGGTTAAAAGAAATATAGATATAGATGAAGCTGGGACACCCCCCCCACCCCCAAACACTATATAATTCTACAAAGCTTCCTTCACTTCTTGTAATTTGGAAGAAAAAGGAAACATTAAAAGAGAATTACATACACTTTCCTGCTGTGATTGTATGACATGTTTCCATTGTCGTCACTGAAACTGGGGGAAAATCATTTAACATTTGGATTTGATTGCAATTTTAAAAGAGCACATGTTGCAGAGTACATAAACTGATGAGGATACAAAATGTGATTTTGAAAGGGGTAATTGGAGAAGAATTCTGCTGCTAAATAACTTTGTTATGGCAGTTATAAATAGAGCACTGTGACATCTGTGCAATTTTCTTTTCAGTTCTTCAAAATATAATGCAAAACTGCAATACTAAAAACACATACTTGAATTTATTCACAGAGAGGATGTTACCTATGAATGATGTTTTTTAAAATCAGATTACAGACACTGTCTTGGTTTTCAGAATTCTTTGACATACTTAGACCACAGACTTCCAAGTGACAGTCTGAAGGTTTGACTTTTCACCACCTGAACACAAGTTGAACCTCTGCAAGGCTCTTTCCTCTTTGCATGCAAACCTAACCACAGATGAAGCTATACTAACTATAGTTTGTTATCATCTTAACCAAAAGCTGGAGGCCTACTCAGAATTTATGTAAATTACTGTGGAACACACAGTAGCCTAGATGCATCTGGCCAAAGCTTAAATTTAAAATTCACTTTAACACTCATTCTCAGCCTCTACATTTGAAGGATTGCCTTAAGTCAAATATTTGCCCCTTTTGGGTTCAATTAAATGGTAAAAAAATTGCACTTAAACTAAACCAGCTGTTAATTATAAATTCTGACAAGTCAATCAGACTGAAGATGTGTAATTATCATAAAAATGGGCAGTGTAATTTGTAGACTGTTAGCCATGGGGAGCTTGATTAATAGAGAGGCATTTGCCTACATTTCCTTGAGTCAACAGAATGATGTTCATTTTAATGTAACTGTTCTATAAAATAACTGAAAAAACTTTGGAGACTTACAGCTTTCTTAAGCTTTTTTTTGGTAGAACGCGGCTTTTTGGTTCGCTCTACTGCTCCAAACAGAGCAAAGCACAATCTGGTCATGCGAGGCAAATCAGACACGTTTATGTCAAAGACAAGCTTGTTATCCCACGCCGGCTCAGAAGAGAACTGAACATCATTACTGGTGACTGTTTTGCACAGCATTTCACTGCCATGAAAAAGACCAGCCTGAACAATTAGCTTAAAAACAAGAGAAATAAAAAAAATTATGCATAATGTAATAAAGTAACATCCTTATTTTTTCAATTTCACAACACTACTGATATTTTTGTTCACTTATTACATTTGAAAAGCTATTTTTCAGTCCACATCAGTGAGTCAGATCTAGCAAAGCTAGATAATTTCAGTCTGAGTCAGCTTTAGTCTTATGTACCATAAACAAAATGAGCAAGCTGAAAAAGAAAAAAAAAAAAACAGGTGCCATTCTCATGGTATTCTCAGAGTTACTTAACTTTGCTTGTGTTTTATATGTTTAAAATGTCATATACCTAAAATTCAGATATTTATGGAATGTCCCAGTAGATGCACTGTATGTATGCAGATTTTAACACACAAATAGAACAATAATGACACTGGAGGAGTGCTTTTAGAGACGAATTTAGCTTAATATATCTCAAGCACAGTCATACAACTGTAATGGTCTCATACTGACCCACTAGCAGTTTGCTTAACATAAACTACAGTATCTTGATTCACTTTATTATTATAGGCCCCAGCCTGATGTATTGTGATTAATCAGTGGTTATATTATCAAATGAAACCAAATCCCCACTCCACCATACACTTCAGCTCTTCTTGTTGAAATATTCATATTACACCGAGTGTACAACCTCACCCATAATCACTAATATATGAATCAACTTTTCAATGTAAAAAAGACAAAAGTATACTACCATATACATACAGTGTCAGTAGTGCTGGACAAATAAGTGTGTATCTGGATGAATGCATTTTTTTTATTATTTTAGTTATACCCTGAAAGTTTAATTCACTCCGTTAACCTTACGGTGAACACCAGGCTGGTATGGTGTAACAATGGCTAGTACCCCTACCTTACATAAGCAGAGACCAGAGTTCAATTCCCAACCCAGTGGCTGTTTTCATGCACATTTCTATTTAATCTAGATCTGTGCGTTTTTCCCTAGGCATTCTGGCATCAACTTTCATCCCCAGTATGCATACATCAGATTAACTGGAAAATTAATTGTGGGCTCATATGTGTGAGTTTAAGCCCAATGCTGCAGATCTATAATCATAATGCTGGTTTAGAAAACAGATGGAAAAATGATATTGCTCCTCATCATTGTTACAGACTCCAGCCTGATGGGCTGTGTTTAATCTGTGGTTACATTATCAAATGAAACCAAGCCCTCACTCCACCATCCGCTTTACTTGTTGAAATTTATATTCTAAAACACAGTTTACCACCTCATCCAAAATCACTAACATATGAGTTGCAAGCTTGGTCAATTACATACTTTTAAAACAACAAACTAACGGACTTTTCTTACTGCCACAGAAATTCAAATTTATCTCTTCTCTCCTCCTTTAACCACAACTAAAAAAAAATAAATACTAAGAACAGAAAAAGTTGCAACATTTTTTCTAAGAAATGAAGTTCTCACTTCCTCTTTTAATTTAAATTGTCAATGGCATATCATTTGCAAATGGTTTTTTTGTTAATCAGTAAACAACCTGAAAACACTCATTTATTCAAGACTACACCTACCGTCATCCCATCATCAACGTTCACTTTGGATGCTTGCAGCAAATGGATTTGAAATGGCTCTTCTATAGTAAAAGACATATCTTGCTAAGATTACACAACAAAATAAATGACATGTTAGTGCACGTAGAAAAATATATTTATAAAGTTATATAGTAATAAAAAAATCATGATTGTTTCAGTCAAGTGTGTTTCTTTTTAACATGTAGCAATAATATTACTGCACTTGTATACATTTTTAACACAAGATAATCTAATATTAAACTGGAAATTTTACCTAATGAAGTTTGCTTAATATTGCTAAAATCTGTGCATTACAGGTTATTACTAAAAACTACGTTATTTACTATTATATGGTTTCATTATGCATTTCTTCTAAGTTACCTTATTATAAGATTATTACTTATACTGGTAAAGAAGAATGTTAAATGTGGATTTTAAATGTTTAAATTGATCTTTAGTTTTAATTAGCAACTTTTTCCTTACATTATTTGAAAATAAATAATAATGCATAGCCTAAACATTTTATCACTGCGTTCGGCCTAAAACAGGACTGCAACAAGTAAAATAATTTGAATGAAGGTAAATTACTAATCCATTTCAAATAATCACTTGTGTAACAACAGAAAAAAAATCCTCTTTGTGATTGACCAGTAAGTAAGAGGTGCATAATCAGACAAATCTCACCTTTTTGGGGGGTAAAGGGGGTCGTTTAGGGCCTGAGCAAATCTTGGAAACTTGGACACTGAAGCCTTCTTGCTCTTCTTGCATCGACTTTATGGTGCTACAGTGTATCATGGTTAAATGAGGGGTTGTAGATGCATGTAGACAGAAACATATGAACTATATAGAACAAGAAATATAAAACAGTATGTCTTATTGTATGCTCTTAGACAATGTTAGGATGTTATCATGCATTGTATATTGTGATGTTAATTATATTTATTTAGTTTATGTGTACGGATGTAACACAAGCAACATTCCTTGCAAATACATTGCCCAGCAATAAAATCAAAGATCAATCTTTTTAATGCCTGAGTTGCCTCGAAAGCTTGCATAGTGTAATCTTTTTAGTTAGCTAATAAAAGGTGTCATTTTGCTTGACTTTTCACTACATGTATACGTTAAAAACTATGATACAGATGTAACTCCACAACTGAAATATTTAGAACTAAACTTTGCTCATTCTGTCAACTGCAAAAATGTGATTAAAGGTGGTAATAGTCTATTAAATGTCATTTTAATTTAGACTGACAGAAAGTATCCATTTATAAAACCTGCCTTCACATAAATTTAAGTTTAAATTCTTGAGGCCTGCAGTTTTGACGGATATTGTAACATTATATAATCTAATTAAAGTGATGCTTTATTGTGAAATTTACTGCTTTCACACTACATAATAAATTAAAGCATTAAGAAGAAGCTAAATTCCAATTTAGCTTCCTCTTTATGCTGACAGGAAAGAAATGAAAGCTGATAGAACAAAAATTAAAATTCAAAAAATTGTTTGGTCAGATGTTCAAGGATAAAATGTATCAGAAATGTATTTTTTCTTCCATCTAAATGATGGAAAAATGTTCACCATCATCAAAAAAGACATACTATCAAGGGGACTCTGTTTGATTTGCTGCCTGAAACAACACTGAAATAGCATTTTAATTTTAAAACATGGAATCAAGTTGTTTTCAGGTGTATTAGTCATGCAGCTCTGCTTTTCCAAGACCAGTAATGCAGCTTATGTTAATCAATAGTTTTGATGATGCATCCATGCCAATCCTCCTACCAAAACTGCTGATAAGACACAAATTGGATCTCACGCTATAAACACCCATACAACATCAACAACTTTATTTTTAACATTTTTTTTACATCTGTGACCTTTTTTTTTTTTTTTTAAACATTGGTAAAGCTTGTACAGAGAACACTACTAACCATCCTGAAAAAATAAACACTATTTTATAATTAATACTTCTTATTCTAATAGAAAAACTAATTCTAAGATAAACACACCCTTGTTCATCCAGTAAAAAATAATATGCTTGTAGGATACCTATGCTCTGCTATTCCAATAAGAAAAATATAGCATGAACAAAGTTTAAAGACAATGTAACTCACTTTGAACTGGTAAAGTGGATAGTCCCCGTAGATAAATTCCAATCTACCATTCACTTTCAAGACGTAATCAGTTACTTTATCTTGCTTTGGCTCTCTGAAGACCATTGCTCGCTTTTTCAAAGCAGACTGCATTAAAGTTAATGGAACATCCTGAGGTGATATTTGAAGTGTAAAACTTTCCTGAAATCACAGAGAAAAAATACCTATATTGAGGTGAGATTAATAGCTCTCTATTTGTAATGTTCGGTTTTTGAATACATCCTTTAAAACTGAATTAGGCTAGAAATGCCATAGAACAGAGTATAAAAAGAAAATCATTAACTTTTAAACACAATTTCCTCCCACCATGGTTATAATGTTCATGAAGTAGCTTTAACAGTTACTCGTCTTTCTCACCACCGTGTACTAAACATATGACTTAAACATACACACTGCAGGTCATGCCTCATCTGGCAAAGTTATCTGCTACTCAGCCAAAAAAGAAAAATAGTACCAATTTAACTTTTCAAGTACACCCAAATTGCATTGTATTTTTCTTGATACTTATGCACAAAGATATGAATGACAATAATACAAAATAATTACTGTTTTTCATTTAACAGTTTGCTTTCTAATTACCTTTTACCATACAGTAAAAGACAGTAATGATAGTAAAGGTACCACGCTAAACAATATCATAATCCTGTTATAACATTCCAGCAAACAATGGAAGTTAAAAAATATGAAAAGTAATACTGTTGGTAAGGACATCTGAGGTTTGATGATGGATACTGTATCACGTACAGTAAGTAACGTTCAGTCTGATATTCAACTTTAAAAGCAGCAATATAGCTTACATCACTGTTTTCAAACTTAACATTGACCATGAATTTCTTGCTGCTGCGGGACTTCAGTACACCAGTTTCTGGAAGTTTTGGGTATGGCTCCAGTTCAAAGGGATAGTTACACATCATCCATGGATACCATGTAAGTCGCTGTCGGTCCATTGCTTTCTCCTCACAGAAAGGTCGAATTTTGGTACGGAAGTCATTCACTTCCAAATTTTTCAAGGAATGAAATTCATGTAAACCTAAGAATAAAAAAATATATATACATACATTAACATATGGACATGTGCACACATACTCTCACTTGTATGCATTTCTGATTAAAGTCAGAGTGGCGGCAGACAAGTCCTCCCTATTATCAGCAATGTTCTCTACCTCTTCCAGGGAGAATTCCTGTGGTACTCCAAAGATAGCTTAGAGAAAGATATGTTTCATACAGTTATGGACCTGTTGCATGGTAGGAGGTACAAAGGGGGCATCACAAAATCATGTTCAAATCACCTCAACTGGCTTCTCTTTCTATGGAGAAGAAGCAGTTCTAGTCCAAGGCTTTCCTGTATAGCTAAACTCCTTCATCCAATCAGTTAAGTGAGCCCAATAAACCCTTTGCAAGAGTCTCATTCTGACTGTTTGCACTCACAGTCTCACATGTTCTGTCACTACTCAGAGCTTATGGCCATAGCTGAGCAATGTGATTTGCAGAAATCATTCAATCAAAGGACTTACTGTAGGTCTAGCCTCATCACTACACTCTGGAACAGCACTTCCAAAAATGCTGTTGCTTGATCTCTCCTGTAAACAAGATCTTGAGATACCTGAACTACTTTTGTTAGATTTGGTAGTGCTCATTCTCATTAAAATTACCATCAACTGTGAAGCAATCCTGCGCATACCAAAGATTAAAGCCAAGAGGACATCATCATGTGAATACAGCAGATTTTCTTGCTAAGTTACCAAACTGGACACTCTCCAAACCTCAGGTACCCCTTGAAATCCTAGTAACGAAAACTGCAAACAGGAAAGGAGACAAGGCAAGGCATCTGCTCCTAAAATAAACAGACTTGCCAACACAATGCTCACTCCCCAAATCTGGAGACCAAATGGCATGTCATTAAGACTCCAAACCTCATATACTTTAACAGTGTCATGAGTCTTTTCCAGGTGCACAATGCATATGTAAATCAGGAAAGGCAAACTCCCATGAACACTCTAAAATTTGTGAAAGGAAAAGGAGTTAGTTCATTAATCTACAACCAAAACACATTTCAAAATGGTCCTCCTGATTCTGAGTTTTAACTGATGGAATGTCTCTCCTTTCTAGTAGCTGAACATTGACTTACATGGAGGCAGACACGAACTTATTTGTAGCATCCTGTTATCCCTTATGAGTAACACCACCTGTCTCAAGGATCATCTTTAATGCAACTCTGAACAGACATACATTTCAATCAAGTCACCCTCAAAATATCAACTTCTAGTCAGGTTTGCCGCAGCACTACAGAGCTTATAAATCAAAGTCACAGAAATGGGCACAATTTCTGTCACTGCCTTCACCTCAGAGGATGTATACACTAGACCTCCAAGTTCTTCATGGATTTTCTTCCACCACTTTAAGAAACTGCCCACCCAATGTCAGCGCCCATGTCAAGAACATCCTAGACACTGTCCCACCTACCCTTTTTGAGCCACAGAATGGTTTGCAAGAGTTTATTTCATTCTCTTAATCTGCTCCTTTCAGACTGCCCAAGTCATTTTTAATTGCCTAAGCAAGCTTACCTAACTCAAGGGCCTTGACTTTGGACAGGTTCTGCCTTCTTGGCCTGTCAGTAACTTTTAATCAAATTTGGAGATCTACTGTCTAAAACTGCATGAAATGTATCTTTTTTCAACATAACAGATTTCCATGCCACTGATGTCCAGTAAGAGATCCTAGAGTTGCAACCATTACAAGCTCCAACTACTTTCTGTCAGTAGGTCTTTTCAGCAACCCCCAACCTGTGTATTCAGAAAGGCTTAAAAATGTATTGAAAATTAACAACTGAAATCCACATTTATATAAGTATTTAGACACTTTGGTATGGCAAACCAAATTGGGGTCATTAGCATCCTATGTGCTTTAGTCATCCTTGAAACCGAAACTGAATTGACTGGACATAGTTTAGAAAATCACACTCCTAGTATACATAAGGTTCCACAATTCACACTGCATGTTAAGGAGGTCAGAGGAACTCTCTGTAGACATCCATTAATAAATTTTGTTGTGTCACAGATCAGGGCAAGGGGATAAAACCATTTATAAAGTTTTGAGTGTTCCCAGGAGCACAGTTGCCTTAATTGTGAAATGAAAAATGTTGGGAAACCACAAAATTCACGTCAGAGCTGACTGTTTAGAAAAACTGAATAACCTGGCAAGATGAGCCATATGAATAAGAGATTTCAGCTTTACAATTTTATCCACTTAAAATTAGATCAACAGCGCCATAAAATGTGCAAAAAGCAAACACGCCAAAATACTTTCTTAAGCCGGCGCACTCTGGTACAAGGCGCACTTAACAGCAATCATGTCTTCAAATTCAATAAAAATTCCCTACTTGCATACAAGTCAAGAAGGGTGCACTTCACAAGCAAACCCATCCAGGTATCCCTGTCATTCCTCCTGTTCTCAGTCAGGCTACTAAGTCAGTAGGTAGTAATCTTTCAAGCACCAAGTCAATTTTCTCCAAGTATTTTTGATAATTGTTAAAGAAGTGTAATTCTGTACACATCCAGGACTTGCTCGTTCAAACCTATCTAGGGAGTTCTTCTATGGGGCCACTCCAAAAATGCATGCATTACATAATTCCAGATACTATGACTTTATAGAACTCAACTCAAGAGTCAGACACCAACCCCAAGTTTCCACTTGTTTCACGTCATCTTTAGATGATACTCATTTGATAAATCACCTGTCTACAGATGTCGTACCTCCCTTTTTTAATAATAAATGCATATTTAATTTCTTACTTTCATCTCCGTAACATATTCCGTGTTCGCTCCTTCCTCTCCTTTTCTAATGCTGAGAAACTTGTCAATGCTTTTATCACATCCCACATCGAATATTGTAACTCGCTGCTGGCAGGTGCCTCTTCTAATCTTATATCACAGCTCCAGCTTATTCAAAACTCGGCTGCAAGAGTCCTTACTCGAACCAGCAGCAGCGAGCACATCACACCCATCCTGCTCCGTCTTCACTGGCTCCTTGTCTCTTACAGAATCGAATATAAAATCCTACTAATAACCTAAAAAGCCTTAAATAACCTTGCACCAAACTACATCAGTGACCTTCTCCATCACTATGTGCCTGCCTGCCCACTAAGGTCCTCTGATTCTGGCAATCTTGTTGTGCCCCACACTAATCTACACTCCATGGGTGACAGCAGGGCCTTCAGCTGTATAGCGCCCAGACTCTGGAATGACCTGCCGAAATTAATTAGATCAGCTGACTCCATGACTTCTTTTAAAAAACAACTCAAAACTCATCTGTTCAGGAAGGCTTTTAGCTCTACTTGACTTTATTATCCTTCTCTCAGTTTACCTCCATGTCAAGATGCTCATGTAACCTGTATGTGTGTGTGTGCTAGACCATCAATTATGTTTTCTGTTAGGCTATTCTATGAATTTACTGTCTTAATCTTCTTTATTTATTTATTTATTTATTTGGTTTGTAAAATGCTATATACTGTATACCCTGCCATTCTTTCTTATATTCTGCAAGTGCCTTGAGCATGGGAAAGGCGCTATATAAATAAAATGTATTATTATTATATGCCTATAAAGAAATTCCTTAAAATAAGCCATTCTTGAGTTTACCAAATCTTAAAAGTTCACTAACTAATTTTTCAATACTGTATCTTAATTTTGAAAAATTTTGCATCCTCAATTTTCGACATATACTGCATATGCATTTATCTGTGTTTATACTTAAATCCCTTAGTTGTTGCTAAGTTGAGGTAAAAATCCATAATACCCCAAGAACACAGATAATGTTCTAACACATTTTTAAAAGAAATTCAGCGTTGTCCATTAAACTGTATCAATCTGCTTGGGGTTAACATGCTGTCAGACCAACAGCTCAAACTCAATTAAGCTCAAACTCTTCTCCCATCATTCCACAAAACACAAGTCAAAGAGAACAGAAAGAATAAACCTGGAATAAAACTAGTAAATCTCACCCAAGTGGCTGTACATACAGGATGCTTGCAAAGTAATGATTTGTGTCCAAAAATTACCATCTTTGCATAGAAGAAAAATATGTCTACACTGAATAGGCATTAAGTATTATTGTTCTTTGAAGAGACACATACCTTTTCCAATCAGCAGACTGATTTGGCTATTGATTTGCTTCTCAATCCGGTTTCCCTCCCGCCCAACAAGCTGCAGAACACAAAAGAATGGACGGACATCACAAAGGCGCCTCTGCTCATCCTCTATCTCCTCTCGTTCAGCTGTGTGGTTGATACACATAAACACATAGTTATCTGGGTCATTAAGGGCACAGAAGAGTGGTTCTGTCTTAGCCTTGTTCCATACGATCTGAGAATTAGAAACAACAGCAAAAAGTGTCAATCTTATGAACTGATGGACAGGTTTACTGTACATAGACATTCATATGCTTTAAATAAAAATACCTTAACCAATTATTCTATTTCTGCATTTTGTTTGCCATTTTCAGAAGGATGGAAAATATGCATACAGTGGTTATCATTATAGCTTCACTGCTTGAGTGGCCTTGGTTCAAATCCATCCCTGGCCATTTACCTATGTCGAGTTCTCCCTACGTTCTCCCTATGTTGACCAAGTGTTTCCAGGTACTCTGGTCCAAACTCTGCAATTTTAAAGACATGTACAAGCTTTTTTTAAATTAGGCTAGTGAGATTGTGGGTGTATGGGAGTGCAACCTATGATGAAATGAATTAAAGTCCAAGAATGATTTCATCCTTGTACCGAATTTTGTCATGATATGCTAGATGAATGCAGTTGCTTTAAGAGCTTTATGCAGTAAAACATAAGGAAATAAATGTTATGCTCTTAATGCCTTTATTACACCAGTGCTTATTCTCCTAATTGACCGTTTTGTATGATTTATTTAATTGCATAATCAAATGACAAATTCTTATTTTTTATACATTGCTCATTATCAATAAGAAGGTACAAATGCAAGTGGCAACATACTGTATCATGCAGAAAATCTGTAATTTCATCGTCATTTGTTAGTTGATTCACTAATCACTTATTTTATTTACATGCCGGAATAAATACACTATTAACATTCTCTGTATTTAAGCATCTGAGTTACTATCCATTTTGCTTTACTGTATACACAGGAAAAAAATGAAAAAACATTGAGGCAAAACAATAGAATTTCCTCTTCTATTCATGGAAATTTCTGAACATAAATGATTTACCAGTTTAAAGTATCATTTTTTTGTGTTTCATCACAACTAGATGCTTCCTTTTGCATTGGCTGTGCTCAAATTGAACAGCCTTGCTATGCCCTGTTGTCCTCAACCTTTAAAAGATTTTAACAAAACACCAGGTTCATACAGTAAATGGAATCAAGGGGGCAGTTGAGACCTGAGAGTGGTGGGCACAGAGATGCAACTGGTACAAAAATAAGGCATTTATTGTGCAAAAAACTGTGACATAATTAGTCACTTCATAAAATAATAAAAACAAAGTGCACATTGTAAAAAGTAAATAACAATTAATGTGTATATAAAAATCACTAATTAAAAGGTTTCAAGTTAAGAACCAGCACCATAATAATACCAAACCAAAAATCAAAAAAATTAAAATATAGGAAAATGCATTTCAAAGATACACCAGAACAAATCATTCAATACTAGGGGTTTTGGCAGAATCAGCCATTTAGCTTCTTATTCATGTTTATTCTAATTTCTCTTCAAGTTTAAGCAAAAGGAATATAGGATGGCACAACATGGTTAATGGTTCTTCTTGACCTTTCCTAACCTTGTATGTATCTCAAATGACTTTGCCAAAAAGAATACACAAAAAAATCCTCAAGCCTTGCATGTACTCCAGTTTAATGCATTTTTCAGCCTATAAGCCAATGAAGCCTGCGCATGTTTAACTTGCATGGTGGCTATGCTGCATGTCCCAAAGGTTCTTGCCACACCACTGTCCTGGAAAATGACCATGCACAGCCAGTTTCAAGTGGAGGTTTTGCTGTAATGCCTCTTCCAGTTTTCTCTAATAAAAAGCACCTAGTGTGCTCAGAGTTCTAAACTGTGACATGCTCATTCACAAGCTGTGAATGTGAAGTGTTTGGATTTAGACCCATTGGTGTTAGTAAGTCTAAATGAAAAGATTACAGAACTGTCCACAAATGAAAAGCAAACAATTTGGAAAGCTGAGGAGAACAACTATTAGTTATGATAAAATAAAATTATCAAAGCTGTAAAGACAGACAATAAAACAACTGTAGATGAAACCATCGGCAACAACAACCTCCATTGCCTAGGAATAAAAATATCAGATAGTCAACACCACGTGATGTAAACATCACAAGCACCAGAAAAACACCAGAATTAGAATAATTGAAAAAGAAAAAAAACAAACTACAAAAATGAGTATGCAAAATTCTACAAAAATGTTATAAATAAATAAAATGCATGGTGTATCTTAATCAAAGTGATGATGGGATGAAAGAGTGGGGTACGCAAATATTTACTACAACCTTAAGTAGACTGATTCACCTGTGAACAATGGTGAAGGTAGTAGTATCATGACTTGGAGATGCATGGACTTCTCCGAAACTGTCTCACTCATCTTTATTAACAATAAAACAAAATATAGTAGCAGAACATGACTTCAAAAGCTAAAGATGCATCTTGTCTTCCAATGTATAAGAAAATACCTCCACAGAGATTCACCAGTACTTCATTAAAAGGAAAGACAAGGACATAAAATCGAGTACAAAAAAAAAAGTCCTACAATAGCTTTAAGAAAAATCTTGCACTAGCTGTCCTGATATAGCACTAAATGAGTGTGTTTCATTTTTTAAGGAAGTTACTAACAATAGAAACTGCTGTAAAATAAAAACTGAAAGCAGATAAGGCAAAGATGTGGAAAAGCATCTTAAAAAAACAAACCTGTGTTTCTGTTTCAGACTGTAATACTAACCTATACAGACTTACAAAGTTAAAAATGGACTAATTCACGACAACACCATAATCTACAATTCTCAAATCCACTTAGTTCAGTTTAGGGTGGCAAGGGGAGCCACTGGACACAAGACAGGAAACAGCCCTAGACAGGGTGCCAGTCCATCACAGGATTCACTCATACGTGCACCTACCCGCCATTCACATTGGGAGAAAAACGCAAATCTGGGATGTGGAAGGAAAGAACCCACTCAGACATGGGGAGAATGTAAAAACTCCACTCGGACCAGGGTGCTGAATCTGTGACCTGGCAGCACTAACCACTGTGCCACCATACTGTCTGTAAGTCTTTGTTTGACATTTAAAATATTTTAGCCAAATTGTCTGTGAGGAATTATACAAATTTGGTTACTTATTTCTGTATTTACAAATAAAATAAAATAAAAAAAACCAGAAACAATCGGATCACAATACCCCAGGTTATTATAACACTGGGAAGAACTTGTTTCTAATGAAACAAATAACAGCTGGAATAAAGTCACCAGTGCTAAAGTGTTTCCACAGGACAAAGGTCAAAAAGAATTTATATGGAGGATCTTTTACATTGTAAAGCAGACAGAAAGCAGTGGATCATAACTGGTGTGAGATAATGTTAACAAGAATGCTGTGGTTTAGGTGAATTTCATAAGGACAGTAATGCATCAATGCTTTGTATTCAGCACTCTAAGACTGTACTCCATGGTATACAAAAATGACTTCAATCTACTTGGATGGATATTAATTATAAATGACAATAATCACATTAACAACTCACACAAACTCAAGATGATTCTTTAATTAAAAGAAACTTGAATTTTGTCTTCTAACCCACACTGCAATGGAATAAATACTGTATGCTGATACACTACCATTATTAAATATGAAGTGTCAAAACTCAAGAAATAAAACGTAAGCAACAGTTGTGAAAAATACTAACTGACCACTGGCAGTGCTTTGGAAAAGATGCTCCCCTTAAAATTTGTCATGACTAATTAAACAATTTATTTCTATCATGGCATTACACATCACAGCATTATTCAGTTTATTAAGAATTCCTTGTACAGGTATAGTATATTGTACAAAGAGGCAATTATAAGCAACTTTATTATATAACAGGATGAATGGATAATTAAACAGAAGCAGAAAGTATATTGGCCTGTCAGTATACACAGATACTAGTTTTGTTCCACAATGTGACATAATCACCATAATTGAATCATGAACATTTAATCCTCAACCCAAGCCTAAATACACACACATGGGGCAGAGCTATATACATAAATACACACCTAAATTCACTGTATAAAATGTCAAGCCATTTCCTTGTCACAAAGCACAAATAAAAAGGCAGCAGTAATTAGTTGGTGACTAATGAAAATAAAAAAAGAATATAAAAAACATCTGATTCAGCCGTGCATATTCCAATAGGTAGAGAGGTGGGATGGAGGGTCTGTGTGTAAGTAATATTTAGCAGACAAGCAGACAGGAAGGGTGGACTACTAGGTAAGAGCTGGACTATATAAACTACAGAATGGATGAGCAAATCATAAGCACTAACTTACCATGAAACCCTGAGCATATTATTATCTCACTTCTCCTGGAGACATTTCACAAAGTAAAATAATACAAAAAGTTAAAAAATATATATATATATTGCCAGTGCTTTGGAAAAGATGCTCCCCTTAAAAATGCATCATGATCACTAAAAAAATGTATTTCTATCATGTTTTTAAGTGTATATGTAGTATTTTAATGTTTTGTTTTTTTAACAGAACTACGTACAATAGGTCATCCCAACAACTGAGAGAGAAACTGGAACATCAAGTCACTGAAACTCAAAACTGATTTTGTCTTTTAAGCAGAGAGGAATTTTTTTTTTTTTTTTAACTTGAAAAAATGTGTGGTATATTGATTTTACACATCCATGTCTGTTTTCACAATCCTACAGCCCATTTTTGTTTAATACAATTTATACAATAATGTACCACAGTATGTAAACATGGAAATATCAACAAAAAATGTTATTTTTTTTTATAGTTGGTCAATCTCAGTTATAAAATCGAAATACCTCTTTTATGGCCTCTATAGTGCTGTTGCGTGATACAGATAAATTCAGATAAATTCCTGTTGGTAGAAGAAAATCTATTTGGACATCTTGGCTTGCCTCTTCTTCCCAGTTCTCCAGGATAAAGTACATTCCTGGAGGCATCCTGGACCCCACTTCTCACTGCCCACTACCGGACTGAAGTGGACATGCATCGATACTGAAAAGAGAACAAAATTCACAGTAAATGTGGGTACTAATAAAAAATTAAAACAGACTAGTATATTACCAGGTGGTAAGCATAATGCTTCATATACAGTACATCCTAATATCTTTTAAGTGGTCCCGACAGTCTGAAAACATTTTCATATCGCCTTTTTTTACTATTAGTATGGGTTGAAAACCCAATCTAATTAAGAAAACAAACTGGAAGACAGCAGGTATAAAAGTAATAAAGCACTAGTGTCAGAGTAATTAAAATAAAAAAATACCATTGACAGCTGCTATTTAATGCCTATTTATACCCTTTTTAACAGCAAATACAAATTTAAACACAGTGTCACCTTTCAAAATAAATTGATGTACAGTAAAGCAGCTTTGTTATAGTGTGCATCACTTGACTTATCATCATGTAAGCTTCTGTCTGGAATCTATCAGGGGCTCAATTGCTGCAGTACAACTTAAAAAAAAAAAAAAAAAAAAAAAAAAAAAAAAACACTCAAGAGGTTTTAACTGGGAATTTAAAAAAATGTTCAGGTATTTTTACAATCAAATATACTTGGAGATACAAAATACAGGCTGTAGCCATAACAAAATTATTATGGGTGGCATAATGTAGTTGTGCAATATAAAAGGACTGAACTTCAAACTCCAATGCTGATGGTTTAATCTTCACCTCCATTTTCTGGTGAAACGAACACAGAATCACTTAACCTGCCCAAGCATCAAATGTATAAAATACAATAAAACATATACAGTTACACTAAATTTCTTTACATCTTGAGATGGTGTTTCAATATAAAAAAAAAAAATCACTGATAAAAATAAAGATTGTTTGCTTGTTTGTGTGAAATACTATAACCTCTTAGCACGTGAATCCTAGTCCCTGGTTGGAAGCGGAGTCTAGTCATTCCATGTAACCCTGAAGGTCACATGGATAACACCTGAGCTATATTGCTACATGCAAGATTATTTCCTTTGGATATCTTTTTTTTCCCACCCCAGGGGTCTGCAAAGTCAATGCTAGAGTGCCGTAGGGGCATTATATTTATGTTCCAGTCCAAATTCTTAATAAAAAGTCAATTATTGCTGTTGTGTCAATTATCAGCCAGGGGGGTGAGGGGGTCCGGTTTAGTGAACTCAGGATTGAGTCACTGCTTTTTGCAGATGATGTTATCCTGTTTGCTTCATCAGGCCGTGATCTTCAGCTCTCTCTGAATCGCTTCGCAGCTGAGTGTGAAGCAGCTGGGATGGGAATCAGCACTTCCAAATCTGAGACCATGGTCCTCAGCCGGAAAAGGATGGAGTGCCCTCTCAGGGTTGGGAGCGATATCCTGCCCCAAGTGGAGGAGTTCAAGTATCTTGGGGTCTTGTTCACGAGTGAGGGAAGAATGGAGCGTGAGATTGACAGGCGGATCGGTGCGGTGTCTGCAGTGATGCAGGCTCTGCATCGGTCTGTCGTGGTGAAAAAGGAGCTGAGCCATAAGGCAAAGCTCTCAATTTACTAGTCGATCTATGTTCCTACCCTCACCTATGGTCATGAGCTGTGGGTAGTGACCGAAAGAACGAGATTGCGAATATAAGTGGCTGAAATGAGTTTCCACTGCAGGGTGTCAGGGCTTTCCCTTAAAGATAGGGTGAGAAGCTCAGTCATCCGGGAGGGGCTCAGAGTAGAGCTGCTGCTCCTCCGCATCGAGAGGAGTCAGATGAGGTGGCTCGGGCATCTGATCAGGATGCCTCCTGGAAGCCTTTCTGGTGAGGTGTTCTAGGCACGTCCAACTGGGAAGAGGCCCCGGGGAAGACCCAGGACATGCTGGAGGGACTTTGTCTCCCGGCTAGCCTGGGAACGCCTTGGGATTCCCCCGGAAGAGCTAGAAGAAGTGGCCGGGGAGAGGGAAGTCTGGGCCTCTCTGCTCAAGCTGTTGCCCCCGTGACCTGACCTCGGATAAGTGGAAGAAGATCGATGGATGTGTCAATTATTGCTCAAGCAACA
This sequence comes from Polypterus bichir lapradei, assembly GCA_026402145.1. Taxonomy (NCBI): domain Eukaryota; kingdom Metazoa; phylum Chordata; class Cladistia; order Polypteriformes; family Polypteridae; genus Polypterus; species Polypterus bichir. Next base: position 3,782,119 of record JANRMT010062816.1, on the reverse strand, counting down.
TCTTTCTGCTTTGCTTTAACTGTCTGGCTTCTTAAGATTCTCCACCCTTTAACTGCTTAGTTCAGTCTTAAACAGATGCATTCATTGATTTTAAAATGTTTCCATTTACACCTGTGTGTATTCACCATGAACTAGCTGGTTTAATATAATATTTAGAAGAAAACTGAAGAGAAAAAAACAACAAGGGCAGAGTATTACTCTTCCATTACAGGCTATAAATCATTTGGATGACATCCTTGGAGAGGAAAAAATCTATAATATAAGAATGACCTGACATGGAAGAATGAAAGCACTTACCAGCTATAAAATTAAGTAAGATCTGTTATTGGCAAGGTTTGGTTTCTAATTAAGTAATCAGGATGAAACATAATTCTGCAGGCACTGTGGCCCTCCAAAACTGACTTTGCAGTTTGACTACCCTATTAAAAAAGTTTGCTTCCAGGGTGACAAGGCAGTTACAAGCTTCCTTGTTCTGCACGTCCAGAAATGATTGCAGCTGTTCTTACTCTCAATTTTAAAACCGTCCATAACACATTAATGTGTACTTATTTACATTTAAGAGCTTTAAAAAAAAAAATAAAAAAAAGAAGCTGCATTTGGGGGATAGGACAACTTATTACTATGAATGGAGTGCAGTAACAATTACTGAATTGCAGCTATACAGTTGGGATATTAAGTTGCTATCTTAAAATGACAGCCTTAAAGGAAATAAATAGCAAGATCAAAAATAACCTGCAGAAATTAGGATATGGAGAAATTACTAAGGGTAATCATTTTCATGTTCCTAGCACCCAACTACGTAAAGTCCTCATAGCTTTTAAAGTACAAAGTTTCCACACATTAATATACACCCTCTTATGCCTAAAATTCTGTCCTTCTACCATAAATTGTGGTCACATTTAAGGAAAGCATTAGCTTACAAGTTGTCTATCTACTATAAAGAAATTTATAAAAGCTGTACCCTCAGGGTTTGTTGAACTTCTGCTAAAATGCCTTCCCTTATTGACAGAATCCAGTTGTGTCTAAAGATGAATTTGCTGTTTCATCAAAACTTTGCTTTACATATGCACCCTATTCAAATGTAATATGTGTAATGTAATATGTTTAAGCTGGAATAAAAGGTAAAATCTAGAAAATGCAAATTCCTTTCTTAGAATCCTCTCAAATAACAAAATATTACAAAATGAAATAGACACAACGCATGATTGCAGGAAACAAGCACAAAGAGTGCTTTTTCTTAAAATAATTAGATGACCTGTAGAAGGTTTTACCCTAAGGTCAGGACTGATATCCAAAATAACTGTGTAACCTTTAACACACTAACTGAATATCTGGACTTAAATCACACAGTACTGTATACAAAATTTTCCAGAGGGGAACTCTCAATGTGAAAATGTATTTTTAACTAACACAAAAGATTACAGTATGCAAGCTTTCGAGGTAACTCAGGCCCCTTCTTCAGGCAAGATCTGAGTTGTCTCGAAAGCTTGCATATTGTCAGCTTTTTAATTAGCCAATAAAAGGTGTCATTTTACTTGACTTCTCACTATATTCATAATGGCTAACACGGTACAACATTCTAGTACTAACTAACACAAGAAAGTATTGAAAGACTGACAAAATTGCCTCCTTTTTCACACAGGAAAATTATCTTTGTGAAAAATGCAAGTCTGTTTCTACTGTGTAGAGGAGACTTTGTCTAGTCTGCAGTAGTCCACGGCCAGCATTTACTTCAAGGCCCTATTTTGTCCTTTAAGAAATGGCTTTCTTACTGCCACTCACCCTGTGAAACCTTCAGCACAAAGTCTCCTCTTCACAGTTAAGCTGTGCTTAAAGCTGTTGTGATGTCAGTTGCCTGTGGTCGTGCATGCTGGTGAACCTCAGAAACCTATCCTCTGATTGGGTTGTGACTTTGGGTCGGCCAGATCTCTTCTTATCAGAGTTTCTTCCAGTTTCCAGTTGCCTTTGGCTTGTGTAGGACACCACTGGACTCACTAACATGGATTTGTTTTGTAATTTCTCTAACCGAAAGGCCTACACATCTAAGAATAACAATGCTCTGTCTCATTTCATTTATTAATTGCCATTTTCTTGCAATTATCACCGGAGTATTGTCCAAGTAGTATCTCAGAGGGTGTAGTAACACAGTCTGTTCCAACTCTGCTTTAAGACAGACAAAGTGTTTTTAAGTAATCAATTGAAGTTAGGACACCTGTGCAAATTGTGTGTTTCAACTTTCAAGGCTTCATTTATTTTAATTGCTGCAGAACACCTGTAGGCTGTGAAGAAATCCCATTTATAGTATTCTGAAATTTCCTTTTTTCAGTTTTTGCTAACCTAAACTTTAAATGTAAACCTTTGGCAGTTTACTGCTTACCTTTTCACCATTTCAGGTCATTTATTTCATTTCAACTGATTAAATCTGAAGAAAAACTGTAAAAACTGAGGTGTTCTAACACTTTTGAAAGGTAGTGTATATTTGTATAAGTTATAGTAAGACAGCAAATATTTATGTTTTATAAATGTTAACCTTTTTGACATTGCTGGCTGAAATGCAAGTGTCCCATCCGTCATCTACACTATCTTTCTATCAATTTTTCTACTCTCACTAATTGAGAATTTGTTCTTTATGCATATGATTGGATTCCATAACTGAAGTAACTCCTTGCTAGAGGATTCAACAATGAATGATACCTATATGATACTTACATTAATAAATTGTTGTATAAGTGTTGGGTAAGCTGTGCAAAACAGCCATTTTTTTCTTGTTTTCTCTATTGAACACGTGATCATGATGAAGCAAAACTCCATAAACTCTATATTTTAAGCTGGGCTAACTGTAATATAGATTGTAAGATTGCACAAACATCCACTCGGCTATTTTGGAATAAAACATCATTGTTGTCATGTTGTGCTTCCCAGTTTGATTCTACAATGAAATTCCTGAAACTGCATGAAGCCTATATTTTAAATTGCAAGAAAAATAATGTAAATATAGAATTTCGTGAAAGTAGACATTTTTGTGTTGGTTGCGCATTACATTACATACATGCCCCCACCATAGTTTCCAATCGAATCACTGATGTGGAATATCGTCTTACTATAACTGTAAGTAGGGCTAAAACTAAACAATATGCCCAATTCATTACTATTCACTAAACCATTTTGGCATGATAACATGGTTTTTGTTTTGCACCCCTAATTACAACCGCATTTCTCAGTGGAACTTTTTAAAGGCCTTAAAGTTGTAGTTTTGAGTTGTATCAGCAGTAATATGCATGCAGAATTTCATGAGCTTCGACACTGCTGTTTTGGAGTGATGCATTTTCTGTAACCCCCCCTATTACAACCACTCTTCCCAATAAAATATTGAAAATTCCTTGTAGTCTCTATTTTAAATTGATTTAAGATTTCATTAAGATATCAACCTATATGCAAAATTTTCTTTTTTTGTGTGATTGGCAAACAAACACATTACAATTTCATTTACTGTACATTGATTTAGGAGTGTGCAATTTATCTTTTTGGGTCTGGGGAGAAACATCTACAAATATTTCATAGCTTTATTCTTTGAATGTGTTTTCTGAATTGTTTGTTTTTATGTCAGAGTACTTCAATTAATTGCTGTGACTTGTTAAAGATTACTATAAATGTCTATTTGCCTGCTTTACGGATCGGTGCGGCATCCGCAGTGATGCGGGCTCCGCATCGGTCTGTCGTGGTGAAAAAAGAGCTGAGCCGTAAGGCAAAGCTCTCAATTTACCAGTCGATCTACGTTCCTACCCTCACCTATGGTCATGAGCTATGGGTAGTGACCGAAAGAACGAGATCGCGAATACAAGCGGCTGAAATGAGTTTCCTCCGCAGGGTGTCTGGGCTTTCCCTTAAAGATAGGGTGAGGAGCTCAGTCATCCGGGTGGGACTCAGAGTAGAGCCGCTGCTCCTCCTCATTGAGAGGAGTCAGATGAGGTGGCTCGGGCATCTGATCAGGATGCCTCCTGGACGCCTCCCTGGTGAGGTGTTCCGGGCACGTCCAACCGGGAGGAGGCCCCGGGGAAGACCCAGGACACGCTGGAGGGACTATGTCTCCCGGCTGGCCTGGGAACGCCTTGGGATTCTCCCGGAAGAGCTGGAAGAAGTGGCTGGGGAGAGGGAAGTCTGGGCTTCTCTCCTTAAGCTGCTACCCCCGCGACCCGACCTCGGATAAGCGGAAGAGGATGGATGGATGGATGGATTGCCTGCTTTATAATTTTCTGCATTACGACTTACTTTCCTACTTTTATCAAATCTACAATTAAAATGTAATATTATATTCCAAACAAATCATTTTTTTTTAGAAACAAATACATTCTGAAGGAACACTCTGGGAAACCCTGAAGGCCTTCTTAAGAGGACAGATTATCTCATATCTTTCCCACAGAAATCAATTGGAAATCAAGAAGGCATTAGAGCTAATCAATGAAATTGCTAGACTAGATCAAGAGCATGCCAGGTGTCCAAGTGAGGCGCTTCATAGGAAAAGGCAGGTTCTGCATTCAGAGCTCAAACTCTTAATTAAAGAAACTGAACAACTCATACTTAAATCAAAACATCATTATTATGAACATGGAGAGCTAATAAGATCTTAGCTCAACAAATCCACAAGGAAGAAGTTCACAATGCAATCCCAGCAATCACCAACACAAACAGAGACAGAATCATTGACCATAAAAATAAAATGCACACATTTAGAGACTACTATAAATCCTTATATTCTACCGAGTTAAAAGAAGACAAGACACAATGTAATACATTTCTGGACGCTTTACAGATACTACAAATAGATACTCTTAGTGCAGAGCATATGGATAAACCTCTGGCACTATCAGAATTACTAGATGCTATAAACTCAGAGTGGAAAAGCTGCATGCCCTGATGGCTACCCTTCTTAAGAAATTCTCAACTCAGCTAGCTCCCCTTCTATTAGCAACATTTACAGAAGCTAGAGAAAATAAAAATCTACCTCAAACGTTTCGCCAAGCATTAATTACTGTCTTTCCAAAACAAAATAAGGACTTATTAAAATGTGCATCGTACAGACCAATCTCACTTCTGAATAACGATGTTAAATTACCCTCCAAAGTCCTAGCCATAAGGATGGTGAAAGTGCTGCCTTCGGTAATATCACAAGACCAAACTGGATTTATTAAAGGCAGACACTTAGCTTCCAATGTTCGACACCTGTTTAATGTAATATATTCACCAACAAAGTCAAACACCCTAGAGATATTATCGTTGGATGCAGAAAAAGCATTTGACATGGTTGAATGGAACTACTTTTTCACTACATTGGAGAGATTTGGGTTTGTCCCGAACATTTGTGCATGGATCAAACTACTGTATACCAATCCAGAATCTTCAGTTTTCTTTTACAACATTAATTCAGACTACTTTAAACTACAGCGTGGTAACAGACAAGGATGCCCCTTGTCACCTCTGCTTTTTGCAATCGCCATTGAGCCACTGGCAATTCATTGTCGAAATGCTATGGAGATAAAGGGGATTAACAGAGAAGGACTGGAACAGAAGGTTTCTATATATGCTGATGATATGGTACTGTATATATCAGATCCACAAAATACTGTGCCTGCAGTCCTAGCAGCACTAACAGAATTTCAAAAGATTTCTGGTCTCAGAATCAATTTGAATAAAATTGTGCTCTTCCCAGTGAATTCTCAAGCATACAATATTAGATTGGACACCTGCCCTTTTATCATCGTAGATCAGTTTAAATACCTAGGAATAAACATCACAAGTAAATATAAAGCTCTTTGTCAACAAAATGTTGCTGTCTGTATGGAAAAAATTAAGCAAGACTTGCATAGATGGTCAACCTTTCATCTCAATTTAGCTGGAAGAATTAACATTGTTAAGATGAATATCCTTCCTAAGCTTCTCTTTTTATTTCAAAACATTCCAATATACATCAATAGATATTATTTTTTTTTAAATTAGATTCAACCATAACCTCATTTATTAGGAATTCAAAACATTCACATATCCAAAGGGAAACCCTACAAAGACCTAAGGCGGAAGGTAGCATGACTCTACCTAACTTTCAATTACTGGGCAGCAAACATACAAACTACAAAAACATGGACATACACAGGCTTGGTCCGCAATGGAAATAAAATCCTGCAGTACTTCTTTATATTCCTTGCTATACACCCCAATAAATACAAGTTATTGCCAATATACGAACAACCCAATTGTGCTTCACTCACTCAGAATATGGAACCAATGTAGTATTTTAAGACAGAGAAGCTTTTATCTGTGGCACCTCTGCACGAAAACCACCTTTTTCCACCCTCTCAAACATACGCAGTTTTTAATGCCTGAAAAACATTTGGGATTAAATCACTTAAGAGATCTGTACATAGACAACGTCTTTGCATCCTACGAACAATTACACTCCAAATTTAACTTTCCAGCATCACATTTCTTTCACTACCTTCAAATATGAAACTTGCAGAGCTTGCAGAATTTTCCTCCCCTCCCACCTACCTCTTTGTCAGAAAAAATACTGCTCAGTCTCAAGGACTCAGACAATATTTCCGTAATATATAAAACTATTTTATAGTCCCTTCCTTTCAAAGATCCAAGAGAACAGTGGGAAAAGGATCTCTTACTCAACATTTCAGAAAAGCAATGCATAGAATTCACTTGAGCTCCATATGCGCAAAGCATAGAATTATTCAACTTAAAATTATACAGTATATCGAGCACATCTCTCACATTTGCAATTGTCCAAAATGTTTCCAGGGCAAGATCCAACCTGTGAATGCTGCAATCAAGTTCCAGACTCACTAGGCCACATGTTTTGGGCCTGCACCAAATTAACATCATTTTAGACCAAAATCTTTAGTTGCCTTTCAGACAGCCTTGGTGTCACAATCTCTCCTAATCCACTAACAGCTGTGTTTGGGATACTTCCAGAAAGGCTTAAAGTGAAGAAAGACAAACAGACTGTAATGGCCTTTACTGCACTATTGGCACGTAGACTTATCTTGCTCAAATGGAAGAATCCTAACTCACCTATTCCAAGTCAATGGGTAACTGATGTTATATACTATTTGAAACTGGAAAAAAATCAAATTTGCACTTAGAGGTTCTGTACAAAATGTTTTCAAAACCTGGCAGGATCTAATCAATAACATTTTAGAATAAGCATTTAAATTGAGGAAGCAGGTTCGCTCCCCTATTTTACTACGTTTATCTTTACTCATTTATTAATTTACCTACTCACTTAACTTTTCTAGCATAAAGTTTTATACTGCTGGGCTAGCTCCCTTTCTCAGGGGTGGGGGTTGATTTGTTTAGAAACTTTTTTTTGGTAAACCTTGAGTTTATAAATAATAAAATCAATAAAATTAAAATAAAAAATGTAATATTAGCTAAAAATGATTGCAGTCAAACCAATGACACAAGGAAAATTTAGCAATACCCAAAACCCCTGTGTAAAAATGGCACCCACAGACTGAAAATCATGTGTGCCTCCTTTAGCTTCAATAACTGCAGAAAGACACTTGCTGTAATTAATGACAAGTCTCTCACAGGTTTGTGGGGTATTTATGGATATGAGAGCATGAACTGCTTGGGGCAGGTTCTGATGCAACAACAATGTGTTTATGGTCTATGTTTTTACTGCGAGAGTATTTTGAAACTCTTAATTTGTAAGAGTTAGGATGGCCTTACAACCTCCTAAAGAATAACCCAATACACAACAGCATTTGTATTTGATTAAATGATGCCAGGATATCCAGGTTCTGATGCACTCTAGACAGAGTAAGGACTAAGTTTGTCAAAAGTTTTGTCTCATTTGTTCATAAAATATTGTTGCAAAATTTTAAAGTATCATCCAGGAAGAAGCTGAAAGACGACCTTATTAACAGGCCATGTTTCCAAACACAGGCTCTGCCATACACATCATTTTTTGTCCACAGGGTTTTCTGAAGCTATAAACCTGAACACTGATGATAACAGAGATGACAGATACCTTCCGATCATAAAACTCGCTGTTGGGATATTTGTAAAGTTCATGAAAAATGTGTCCTTTTTCTCGGCCAGAAAGATATTAATATTTTTTTCTGGTGTCTTTCAGAATTTTCTTTTGATTGTGGCATTATCTTTTTAATGACTTGTCTCTTAACAACTTCAAACATATTGTATGGGCCAAATTTATCAGATTTATATTTGTCAGGGCTACACAAATCACCCTGACTATCAAGGAAGTAAAACAACTAATGGTAAATATTCATTTACCTGTGTTGTGCTCACTAATGACCTTTGCACACCTAAAGTTTGCATGTTTGATTGCCTCACATATCAAACAAATCAAAGGAGGACTAAGCTTTGTGCTCTTTTTCTGACTTGAAAATGGGAATGTGTTATATAAATAAAACATTTATCATTATTACTATTATTCAGATTCTTCTCTATATACTATGCTTTGAAATTAGTATTCCATCTGAAAAGATTCCACTTAAAGATCTGAGCAAATACGCACGAATATATATGAAAAATTACAAAAATTAGAATAAAGACATATCTTTTCAGCTAAAGAATGGCCTGCTGATTTTTACTCATTATGACATGGAGCTAGAGCACAAGAATCACTATTCTATGAATCTTTAAGCAAACATTGTCAAAAATGCAGATGCACCTAAGAAAAAAAAAACATGTAATGACAACACCAGACAGAAAAAATAAAAGGAACTTTGAAAACTGTTTTTTGATAGTGTTGCCGGACTAATACAACATTTATCTTGAACAAATCATGATGCGGAATACAGTACTGGTGTAAACGAAGCCAACTGAAAAATCAAAAACCAACAATTTACAGATGACATAGGTCTTTTGGCCAAGCACATACAATAAGCACACTATATATGGTCTTGAGATAAACTATTCTTAAACATCCATCCATCCATTATCCAACCTGCTATATCTTAACTACAGGGTCATGGGGGTCTGCTGGAGAATGGTTAATAGCACACAAAAGCAGCAACATAAATTCAAGCAATCAACAACTTCTGCTCAGAGGTAAGCTATTGAGACAAATAGACCGGTTTAAGTACCTGGGTGCACACAAATGAATGATGGCAGAAATGAATCATACATCAGAATTAGAACTGCTGCAGCTTTATAAGCAATAGGTGGACTACTTGTGTTCAAAACGGTCCCACTCAGAAAGATTCAAGAGGTACAACATACTGTATAGACAAAGTGCACAATGAAGAGATAAGAAAGCACCTGAGAACATTAATAAATGCCATACACAAAAGAGATGGCTTGGACACAATATTTGGGTGAGCAAACAATGCATTTCAAAGACAGTATTAGAAGGTTTCTTGCAGTAGACCACAAGGCCAACTGAAATCTTAACATTGAAACCTTATTGAAAAGGTTTGGGCTCTTTGAAAAATCATACAGGATTAAATCACTTAAGATCTGTACATAGATAATGTCTTTGCATCCTACCAACAATTACAGTACACTACAAGTTTAACTCCCCATCAACACATTTTTTCCACTATTTCCAAATTAGAAACTGCTAAACAAAATCTGCTCAATTTTCCTCACCTCCCACCTACTTCTATTCTGAAAGAAATATTGATCAGTCTTGAGGACTCAGACAGCATTTCTATAATATATAAAAACATTTTAAAGTCTCTTCCTTTCAAAGATAACAGAGTACAGTGGGAAAATGATTTCTTACTCAATATTTCAGAAAAGGAGTGGAAGGCAGCCATGCACAGAATTCACTCTATCTCCTTGTGTGCAAAGCATACAATTATTCAACTTAACATCTTTTATCGAGCACATCTATCTTGTTTAGAATTATCCAAAATGTTTCCAGGGCAAGATCCAACCTACAAACGTTGCAACCAAGCTCCAGTCTCATTGGGCCATATGTTTTGAGCGTGCACCAAATTAACATAATTTTGGCATAAAACCTTTAAATGCCTATCAGACAGCCTTGGTGTCATAATCACTCCTAATCCACTAACCACTGTGTTTGGTGGTCTCCAAGATGGGCTTAAAGTGGAAAGGGACAAACAAACTGTAATTGCCTTTACTTCACTTTTAGCACGTAGACTTACTGTATCTTGCTCAACTGGAAGAATCCTAGCACACCCCTTTTAAGTCAGTGGGTAACTGATGTTATTTACTATTTGAAATTGGAAAAAAATCAAAATCTCACTAAGAGGATCTGTTCAAAACTTTTTTAAGGCCTGGCAGGATCTAATCTATAACATTTTAGAATAGGCTTTTATATTGAGGAAAATGATTCTCTTCCCTCTTTTTTACTCTTAAAATTTTACTTTGGCTGTTGACGTTCCTCTCTTTCTTTTGGGTTGGGGTTGAATTGAATTTAGTTTTGTTAAGTTTGACTTTTTTGTATGGAATGTTACTTGCTTTTAATCTATACTAATAAAGGCAAAGCCCTCACTGACTGACTCACTCACTCACTCATCACTAATTCTCCAACTTCCCGTGTAGGGAAAAGGCTGAAATTTGGCAGGCTCATTCCTTACAGCTTACTTACAAAAGTTAAGCAGGTTTCATTTTGAAATTCTACATGTAACGGTCATAACGGTCGACAACGTCCGCCATGTTAAACTTTCTTATTTATGGCCACATCTGCACGAAATTTGGTAGGCGGCTTCCCTGCACTAACCGAAACCGATGTACGTACTTATTTTGGTGGTATGACGCCACTGTCGGCTGCCATATTGAACTGTCCAACGGTCTTTGTTACCTATGGGCCCATCTTCAAGAAATTTGGTACGCGGGTTCCCAACGCTAACTGAATCCTACTTACGTACATATATACGTCCATAGCCTGCAGCTCAGTCGCCGTGTGAGGCAGCGTTGGGTCCCCCATCCCCACGCCTCCCACGTTGTTGGCTGCCTGCCTATATAAGGCCGTCCGTCTCTCCGGTCTCTTCATTCCTTTCCTTGCTTCGCCACGGTATTCACGTCTCCCTGCTGATAACTGCAGCCTTTTTATTTAATCCACGGCTTCTCCGCTGTTTTATTGTTCATTTATTACGATTATAGTTATTGTATATGTATTTTAGACTTACTTTACATTGTTCAGGTACCCATTTCCTTTATCGTTCCAACCGTACCCCCATTAACATGTCTATCGAGGTGATCACCATCGATCAAAGAACTGTCACTTACCGAGTGGTTTCCATGCCCGGAGATGGCACCTGCCTTTTCCATTCTCTGTGTTACATATTGCACGGCCATATCAGGCTCACTCTTGATATCCAGAGGAACATTGTGTCTTATGTATTGAATGACTGGGACAGGTTCAAGGTGTGGACTGATGACAGTACAGGAGATAATTATACTACACAGGAGCGCTATAAGAGTGGAATGCTTAAGCCCTTCACCTATGGTTCTGCATGCGAGTTGATGGCTGCCACTGAATTGTTCGGTTGTCGCTTTCAAGTGTACTGAAATGGCCAAATATTTTACACCTTTCGACAACTGCCAATGCCTCTTAAACATCTTAGATTCACAGGTGACGATTTGAGTAGTTGACTCTTTGATGTTTATGAATGTTTTAACTCTCAAAAGCTGGATGCGAAGTTATCGATGAAACCGGTTGTATACTTACAACGCTTGAGAGATGCCGAATGTCACTTCAACACAACAAGTCCTGCAAATACTGTCGTATTTGAAACAAACCATGAAACTCAAACTGATTATAACAGCAGCAATCCAAGCTATGAGATTTGAGGCAAGATTGCTTTTCATATGGCCATCTGTACGTTGCATGCTCAACAGTAAGCTCAGCGCACAGCTTGGTCATATTACAACCGGAGGGCCGAACTGACAACGTGGCATACAAATAGATCCTTAACAAATAATTATTGCTATATTTTTCCTCAGTTTAAAAAGGTTTACTTTTCTTCTTAATATAAATTTTAAGGCAGTACTTTGCCGCTGCGAAGCATGGATATTTTGCTAGTAAATTCAATAAAAATAAAAATAAAAAAATGTTGGGCTCAAACTGTGCATTGCAGTTGAGTGCTCACAAGACAGTCAAATATGTAATAATAAGAAACACAAAGTTGGCGCTAAAGTCGCAAAGGCACAGCAATAAAGAAGAAGAGAATATATTTTGAGAAGAACATCATGAAATGTTTTATTATGTATGTATATAGTGTACAGTGAAATTCTACAAAAATATAGATGATTACTGCTCCTCCTATTTTATTGTCATCCTATATCATTTGTAAATACAGATTTACAGATTTTAGGAAGACATATGGATGCCTGTTTTTCCAGTTGTAGACCACTATCAAATTTGACCATCAAATCAGCCAAAAAGGAAAAAAGTAAGTAATGATTCAGAAGATAGCTAATAACAAAAAAAAAAAAAAAAAAAAAAAGCACATGCTAACTAACAAGCAAAAAAAGATGCATCAAAGGGAAGATACATATTCTTAATCCAGAAGCAACTATAAAAAGTAGAATGGGGAAAAATTAGCACGTTATATAAAAGACTTTTATTTTCATTTCAGTTTTAATGCACTTTTTTCAGTATAAGATACACTTTTTTAATTAAAATCACACAAAAAATATTGAATTTATTACAGCTGAGAAGTGGAAATAATAACTATTAAAGGAAAAAGCTATTTTAAAATGTATTCTAACATTTGCTCTTATTACCAACCAGTAGCTTAAATAACCAAAATATTTCAAACAAAAGTACATCTTAAGAACAAATTCCTATTTATCTAGGGGTACAAAATGCAAACACACTTGTAAAGTTCCCTTATGAAGTGAACAAATCACATTAGGAATTTATTACTTAAAAAATAAATGCTGAAACTGGAATGTAATATAACATGTTTACAAGTCTAGCTAAAATCAGAAATTAGTTGCAATAAAATACTTGAGCCACAATGGAGGCCAGAATTTAAGAACCTCTACAATGCACTATTAGTAAGGTTATTTTCTTCCAATTCACGTAAACACCACAAAAACACAAAAATGCAATGAATTTAAAAAAACAAAACATTATAAAAACAACAAATCTGACTATGTTTCACAAGAATGATGTCAAAATAAATCCTAGGAATTTATAGAGCAGTGAGCTTTAGTGCTGCCTGATGCTTGTAAAATTAAGACCTTATTCGAAAATGTATAAAAATGTTCAAAATTAGAGCCAAAATGTTCTAAGAAGGGAAAGATCCTGTCAAACAATTGTTACAGTTACAGTAAAAAAATATTACAGTATTTAACAGACAACTGGAGAAGAAGACAACAGCATAGCATACAGAAAAGATAAACCTTGGACTTCATGAAAATTAAACCTGAAGCCAGAAGGTGTTAAAAGTAGTGGTAACTTATTAAACTGAATAACATAGCAATTAAAAGGCTAGGAAAAAAAGTACAAATCCACAAACATAAACATAGGAAAACAGGGTTACTATAAGTCAAATAAGAAACGGCATTAGATAAATACAAAATAATAAAAGTCCTGCAATGCATATTAGAAAACAACCAGACTTTTCATTATGTATTTTACAGTGGTAACCATTTTGCAATCTTCAATCCATCCATTTTTGAGGTCACTGAGAGACAAATTTTAAATCAGGCAGCAAAGGGAATAAAGCAAACAACCCATCTCCAGTAGTGGTGTGCCAATCAATTGCAGGGCACATTCAGACACTGCACCGCTGAAACACATCATGACAAATTAGAGTCACCACATCACAAACAAAAAGCACAGGTGTGCATTGTGGAAAAAAGAAAACCCACATGAGCCAGATTATGACATGCAAACACCACTAACCTGGAATTAAAACATGGGTCTACAGTAGATAGTATTGTAAACTGTATTCTGAGATTTTTCAGGTAAGGAAGACAGATGATTCAAGAGAAGGTAGCCAGAGTATGCCATCACAAACAGTAGGTAGTGACATACTTTGAGCAGAGATCTGTATTTTATGTTTATATTATTTTGTAGTAATCCGTCTTGTTATTAATACAAGTTTAACAGTGTGCATCTTTGAGTTCATTTAGATCACCACATTTTGTGGCACTTTAACCTTAAATTTACCTTCAAATGTATTCCTAATTTTCCTGAAGTGCTCCAGTTCTACTTTTGACACAATGCCGCTGAAATGCATATTTCAATGGCATTGCCTGTGACATTTGGAAGCCAGTTCTTAAATCAGCAAGATATCTTTTACTGGTGATTGTTAAATATTAGGCACCACTATTTACACTTAAAGTATTTCCCTGTGCAGAACAAATTTGACAATACACCTGCTTTACTTCTGGGCAGAAACTCCTATGGGCCTAAATTTGTAAATACATTTATGCTTCAAATGAAATACAGTTTGGTTGATGGAATGTGTTAGGAACTATTTTAATTTTCAGTATGTAGCCAAAGCGAATTTGACATTTTTGATAAAAACTTCAATACACTACAGCTTTACAGCATCCCACTGAAGTTATGATGACAGAGTCTTGTGCTGTGTCAAACTGACAATAAGAATAATCACTGTGAAAGCTGACCAGTGATGCCTATGAGGATTATTATCTATTCATTTCTGTATAATATTTTAAATTTACAGTTACACTAAATAGCCTGAATCACACATTTTTTATTTCAAGTAAAGGCCACAACACAGTAATTTACAAAACAACTAATAAACTAAAATAAAGCAAGACATGTTTAAAATAATGTAAACTAAAGAGAAAAATCAACAAATGATACTTAGACACGACACATTTGCAGGAAGAGCCTGCCAATAGCCAGAATATAAGAATTAAACATGGATAGAATTGTACATGACTGTACTAATTTAAAAAGACAGATGGGTATGGAATGGCACTAAAGTTGAACTGGAAAACACAGTTAACTGTTGGTAAGTGTTAAAATACAACTAAAATTAGTATTAAGTATAATACAATAGTCAGAAGATGTGCAGCAGTAATAAAAGTGAAAACTGTAGATAATATTGTAAAAATTAGTGCATATAGATCATAAGACATTATACTCAAACTCCTTAGTGTGTCCATTTGGAGAACTGTACACATTTAGCTTGACGCAAACAGAGTTAGATGTTCTGCAGATAAGGGCATAAAAAGTGCACTCCAGTACTAAGGATCATGATGTACTCCGATATCCTAATGGAATTGCACTTCAGTAACTGCGAACTGCAGGACACTACATGGATGCCTAATGTTAGATCTTTAAAATACCGAAAGACAATAGTTTCATAAGCAACTCTGTATTAGCCCAGTAAGAGTTAGTGAGGGTGTGTGGGTGTGTGTGTGCATGTGTCTTGTGCCCAGTGCTGCTGGGATGAGCACAGATAAATCATTTCTCAGAACTGGTTAACCAGGGGGGAAAATAAATGGAAGGTTGGCTCAATAAAATTTATGCACCATGCTTATAAAGATACCAAATGTTATTAGGAGGAAGTGTGTTCAAGATAGAACCACCTCTTTACTCAAAGGGACATAGGAATCTGGAACAAACTACAAAGTAACATAGTTTAAGTATATACTCTATCAGTTTAAAAACACAGCTGGATCAGGTATTGAAACAATTTACTAACTAGCTCTCATTCACATATTTTAATATGATCAGAAAGAAAATAAGACAGAGTAAGAGAGATAATAGAATGAATGAGTTATTGTACTGAATATGACAGAAAAAGTAGAAAAAAAGGTCATCAGTCAAAAGTCTTGACAATTAAAATACAGTCAGAGCAATAAAAAAGTAAGATAGGGAAAATCCAACTGATTGGCTGAGAAGAAAAAAAAAGAGTAAGATAAACAAAGTTTATGCAGGATGCAGTGTAATCAAATCTTTTTCATATCCCCTTAATTGAGAACATCAGCACAGAGAATTTCACAAAGAAACAATAATAAAATTTAATGCATAAATTGGTCAATACTCCAAAATATATAATAAGCTGAAATAAAGACAGGAAGGATGTAAAAAAACAAGCAAAATACGAGCACTGACATGATACACTATCACTGGATGAAAGAAACAGAACAAAAATGAGAATAATAAAATGAAGAGGATTACAAAATTTCAATAGGGACACAGTTGTATGATGTGGGAAAAACAAGACAGAAAAAAACATTTTTTATGAATCAGATTAAATCAAATTTGAAGCAGTGTCATATTAATTATAGTAGTGTTTCTCACATTTTTTTTGGTTTACTGTACCATCAAGTACAGTTTGCTTTGAAAGAACTACATCTTTATGCAAGTTACCATTAGGACAACACAGAGCCATATACGCAAAAATACCGGAATACAATAAGTTGAGAATCTAACCTGTACTTATACATTATAGAGCACACTCACACCTGGACTGTTAAGTTGCCAATTAACGTGACTTGCACTTCTTTTAGATGTGTAACAAAAAGTTGAGGACCACACAAAAAAATTCCAAATTCCAAAGATAATGGCCAGGCCTGGAACACATTCTTTAAACACATTCTCCTGGATCTGTAAGACAGCAGCACTTATAACTTCCCCACAATGATGCCCTGTTGCCATACACATGCTATTATGATATGCACACTGGTTGAAAAATAAACACAGTACATTGTAGAATTTACTATGACAGCAAGACATTAAAAACAGGTAAATGAATGACCTTGACATTACATTTGATTCTTAATCATAAGTAAAATGTAACATTGCCAGAGATAAGGAGCATTTCAAATAAAAAAAAAAAAAAATTTACGCTTGAGTTATGGTTGTCAGAAATCAAGTATCAACACCATCCATACCCTTAATGAGTTAATATTCTGTCTCTTTATTGATGCAACTAAAACGGTCTTGATTTCTTTAAATATGAAATCCAAAACAGTAATGCAGCTACCCAGATAGTAGTAAAGAACATTCAGAACATTTTGTAAAGCAAGTCATCCTGTACACATCACTTTAAAAGTCTAAAAATATTAGGCATTTTATCAGAGCTAACTAGAGTTTGCAACATATTTACACTAGTACAGCATAGGCATAGTCAGAGAGGGTAACACAGTGTGTCAAAGGCATCATTTGAATGTGTATTCCAAAACAAATGCTAAGACTGGTATGGCACCAGTATTAGCACTCCTGCATTACTGGATTACTTCTAAAACCAACTAAAACAGTTTTGTTAGAGCATTCAAATATATGCTTGTATACAGCAAAGCTTAAAAAGGCCTTAGCCATTGATGCACAAAACAAACATGGACTAAGCAACCAACATAACGCAGACATGTGTTTGATAACAACACTAAATGTTCGTAATATCATGTAATATGTTTTGAAACTGAACGAATAAAACCTGGCTGTGTGCACTAATAAACTTTAAGTGTTCAAAACATAACAGTGGCATGTATTCTGTTTCTGCAAATAACTAATTATTTAATATCCCATCTTTAAAATACATTATTAGAATATAAACCCAATGAGTGACAAATACAAATCATAATATTGAGAATCATTGGCAGTGTTATTCATTAATTTTCATAACTACTGTGGATATTTCTATGGCATAAACAATCTAGAAAACATTTACAGTTACCAAACTTTTTTTTTTAATACCATTAAGTTCTCTCAGCCAATAAATATTTGTGACTGATTAGCCATGTTTAAGATATAGCATTTCCAAAAATAATCAGAAGTAAAATTACCCACAAAAAGAATAGTAAATTATAGGTTGAATGATAAGATATTTTCAGAATATGCACAATATTTTACATACACACAGCACTCATTTTGCAGAATTGTATTACTGAAGCATAAAACAACATTCACAATTAATGAATACACAGAGGTGTTCAATCTTTTAAACTATACTGGTAAAATAAAGCCTACACTAGTATTTTACACCCTCTTATTACTGGGGTCGTTTCAGCACTCTAATTTGAATAGACACTAATATTCTACAAATTATTGCATTCCCTCTAATATCAGATTTGAAGAAAGCATGTGAATCATATTTTACTATGGTTGTCAACTAAAAATTCACTGTAGTATCCTCAGCAGTTATTAATTGCATTAGTGTACAATAATACAGCTTGGTGCCCTTAATGACTATAACTAGAATATTAATTCAGATCAACAAATCTATTAATGCAGGCAAAACATTTCTAAAATTCTTCCAAATATGTGCAACTAAAGGTGTGCTTGCTCATATAACAAACACATATACTAACCCATTTAATACCACTAGGCAGAAGAAAAAATCCCAATATATTCTCAGATATAAATGAAATAGCATCTAAACTTCTTTAGTGGTAAAATTTTATTATACATAATATATTCCTCAAAATGTAAAATTAAATATATAAAAAAAAAAAATATCAGTCTTGTCTCTGATAAATAGCTAGTGTATATGAGTATTTACAAAAGTATTACATTAACTAAGAAAAATATTTTTCTAGATTTAGGAACAATGTAAATCACACAACATTTCTGAAGATCCCAACTGGAAGGATTTAGCACAGAAGGTCTAGATAAATCATTAATAAAATGCAGTAACAAATACAGAAAATACTGCATTATAACAATTAGAAATGTATAAAATTTAATGTAGGTGTTTTTACTTTCTGGTAAAATTTTTTTGCAGTACTGTTGAATACGTTATACATTTTAAATAAAAATGGCATCCTGTTTCTTTATTAAACAATTAAATCAAATTAATCATGCAACATTTGATCCATATAAATGAAATGCATGTTTTTTTTTTATTTTAGCCACATTATAGTGCACAGTATGTTTCTTAAAAAATATAAACTTACATTTGTCAGTAAAGAAAAGATAGCTATTTTAATCATTAATGACGAAAAAGTTTTTTTTTCTTAACTGAGTCAGGACAGATGGTAACTTTACATTTAAAGGCAGCTTATATAAATAATGAAAAAGTAATGATCCAAAGCAGCATGATTAATTTTACACCCTTACAAATTCTTATGCAATACAAAGTTGTTGTTTTTATATAGTTTTTTTACTCTTGGCACCTTTAGTGTTGGTTTACTATAGCATTACACATGTGTCAATTTAAATAACTATCCATTTCACTGATGGCTATATTTCTCTCCTTTTTTGAAACTGAGACTCACCAGCTGCTTCAGAGGTGTCGTGTTTATATCTGGACCCATGAACTCATTGTTGTGAATATGTCAGCATCTTCATTGATGATATTCCTTTTTATTTTATTCACTAACTGGGACATAAATCATCTCAACTTGATAGCAGATGAAGCCCAATACAAACTTTAGTCCAACAGCTACAGACAGAGCAGGGCTTAACAACAGTGGTAAAATGCATCTGCTTGTCACAGAAGGAAATAGCAACGGAGAGAGAGAGCAAGAGATGACAGACTCATCACTCTAGGGGCTGTCTCTAAACTCTGCAACATCTACTTCCCTGTACATATACTGTAAACATTTCAGTAAAACATCTTTGTAAGTGTTATTCACACTAATCACAATAAGCACCGACATTTTTCTCAAAAAATGTTTACTATCTGTATAACATACTGTGTTTGAAAACTGCTTACTTACAGCAAATCACTTTCTTCTATGTTCCTAAGACAATAATTACTGAATGACATTCACTGATGAAAAATGTAACCAAATCCTTTTATACCTTAATGTAAGCATACTTTTTGGTAAATATCTAAACTTGGCTTGAGGCAAACAGCAAATAAATAGATTAAAAGTGCAAATTTAATGGAATTTTAGAAACTAAATATGTCCCCTACCTTGTCAGAGGGCACAGAGTAAGACCAACTTCATCACAAAAAATATTTAATACCTCTGCATTTGGTCTGCCATTTATCACAGATCACTAACAGATACTAGGCGTACTATTATATTAGCTTTTATACTGCTAGGTCATGTACTTTTAGTCTAATAACCTTTTACTTGGTAATAGCAAAAAACACTACTTCAAATCCAGTCAACCTATCTAAAGAATATATCCATTCAGATGGCATTTTCTAAAGGGCCCACTTCCAAGTCAAGTCAATTGGGCTTTATTGTCATATGTTGTGGCTCAGATGAACTTAATCCCTATGACCAACAAATTAAGTTTAACTTGCATTGTACTTCCCTAAAATACATCTGAATGTTATAAACAAGCTTAATACATACAAACAGCGTCAAGGCCTTAAAAGAATCAAAAATATTTGGAGAATACAAACAAAATAAAAAGGGGATGAAATTACATTTTAACCACGTAACTTCTTTAAAAAAAGGCTGGAAAGAGGAAAAGAACCAACAGCTTTATTCTCTGTTATTGTGCCAACAAACCACAATCAAAATATCCTTTGTATTATAATTTTATTTTGGCCAAACAAAAAACAAGACACTAAAATTCAGTTGATAATTTGCATTGGACCACACAAAAACAATGTATTTGCAGTCTTATATGACCTTGTGCAACCTATGATTACAGATGTGTGCATTAAAAAGCAATCAGATGATTCTGTGAAACACTAGATCTTGAAAAGAAACTATTTGCTTAAAAGAAAGCATCCCAACTTATAACTGTTTATAGCCACACAAATTAAAAAAAAGGACACTAACGAGGTCCTGGGGGAAAATTAATAAGGTCAGTTATGAATTTCAAGAAAGCAAGAAGCATCTAATTTGAACAAGGATTCTGTAACTGTGACAGGATCCCTGACAGAGACTAGTTAAAACAAAAGGTGAACGTCAGAGCTATAGCTGCAGTCTCAGAAGATGAGAGGAGGGATCATATTTTCCTACTTCCTCTCTCTCCTGTCACATCTTACAGAAGCCCATCACCACACAAAACCACCAACAGTCTGTTCTAAAAACACCTTGTAAGTTTTAGATCTGACTGGAAGAAAAACCATAGCAGATCAAGATTGTGACTAATACCAATATATAAATATTTATTATTTATGACACTGTAAATAGCTAGAAAAAGTGAGGACAATTGTATAATTAAATGTTCACATAGATGCTGTACGTTTTGATTGAGGCACAGCACTTTAGACTACATTAAAGAGGACTATGTTATGTTGCCTACATTATAAAACGTACTGTGAATTTTCCATATGAATTTATAACATAACATTCCAATACATGTGTAAAAACAGGACATCTCTCATTTCTTAGTGCTATGTGTTGTAAGGAGAAATTAAATTTACCTCCCAATTCAAATATCAAGATCAGAATTTGAAATGTCTGCATTACTCTAAAAAAGTCACATCACCTACCATGTGCTTAATGTTTTAATGCCATGTTTTAAATGTCAAATAGTGATTGCTGATGCAGTAAGGTAATGAAGCCCAGAATTTCATGATTCAGTGTATTACCATTATTAATCATACAGGCTTCCAAAGGTTTCTGGTTCAATCCCCTCTACTGAAAACACCATACTACAAAGCACTTTAATAATAAAATAATAATAATTCATTACATTTATATAGCGCTTTTCTCAGTACTCAAAGCGCTATCCACACAGGGAGGAACCAGGAAGAGAACCCACAATCTTCCACAGTCTCCTTACTGCAAAGCAGCAGCACTACCACTGCGCCACCTGTGAGGATTCAGAGTGAGTTCACAGTAAAAGGCTCGACAAAATCTGATATAAAAAAAATGGACAATCTGAAAGCTACTACACAAGGTAAATAACAACTGACCGACTCTAACCTGGGAGAGTAACGTTTGGAAAAAGTAAATTTAAAGATTGTTAGATCCTCGACTGAAAATATTATTCAAAACACTTGCATGCAGAGGTACTTATATATACAGAAGAAGGAAAAAGTTCCCTTCAAATAATATAAGGTATAAAGCAAATAAATTATATAACAGCAACTTTTCATTGCATTTTTAGACAGCAAACCAAATTAGGACACAGTAAAAGAAAATTAAAAGAAGTGTAGAAATACTAAAACTTAAAAAGCTATGCTAAGTTAGAATACATATGTAAAAAATATACAAAATGACAGGACAGGATAGAATGAGAAGTAACTAACAATTTTAGTAAAGCTCACAAAAGTTAAAACAATTAAAATTCATAAATAAATAACATACAAAGGGAACACAAGTGACCCAGTAGCCTAAAACATTCAACATCAAGGTACAGACACCACTGAAAAGGGAGAGATTTATTAAAGTAGTAAATGCTGCTACAGATGTTTGGTATACACATGAGAACAGACAGGTATTCAGGAAGCACAAACTGGCTTCCCTCTTAACTCAGCAATGAAGTTGGGGAAATCTTTTTTGAATTGTGATACTGATCACCATGATCTTTAGGATACTGCTACCTAATGTATAAACAACCACATAAAATGAGAAATTACATTTTTTTCTTATATTCTTTTCAGAAACATAAGCAAGGCTATAAACTTTTAAAGCATAAGCTATGACTTTGGAGCACAAGCTAGAATTGTAATTCTTGTCAAGCTCAACTTATAAAAAATAACTGACTACCATAATACCATCTTTCATGAAAGTGGATTAAGGAGTGGGTAAATAAAGGTTTTGTTCATATGAAGTTTCTGGAAGATTTTCTTCATGGTCTAAAATGGTATTAAATGGCACATGTGGATTCTTTCAAATTAAACTATAACCAAATTACAATTTTTAAGATATTAGCTGGGTACTGTTTTTATTCATTTTTGACATTTTTAATGATGTTTCCTGAAATTTTAAACTGAAGGTAAGATGGGTTAAAAAATAAAGTTCATGGACTTAAAAGACGTCACATGCCTTTAAATTATATCTAAATATAAAGGAGGACTTTTTTGCCAAATGCTTATGTTATGGAAAGAAATTGGATACTAAATAAATCTCTCTCTCTCATATATATATATATATATATATATATATATATATATATATATATATAAATAAACAGCCATTACCTTTTTCAGCTTATGCTTCCTTTTTGTCCAATTTGTCAAAACTATGTTGTATTCTCACATACTCCTCTTAGTGACCAGTCACCTCTATGAAATGTGTTTTTATTGCTCCAGGAATTTTAAAAGGAGGTGTATAATGTACAGCTGCTGAATATAAACACAGAAATAAAATTTTCTATCAAAAATGTATTTTCTAATCTGCTTAGCTTATTTACATTTTAAGCCTACTCATACTTTAGTTCAAGTCAATCTGTACACATTTAACAAGCTCTTGATAATGGTGTCTATATATTAACCGATTCTGCTTTCACTGTACTCTTTATTTATGAAATCCATACAAGGTCTTTATTTTTCTTGCTCCTTATCCCACTTTTCTGTTTTCACTGATAACTATGCCTGACATTTTGTATATAACTTTGATGTGCTGATTTAGAGATAAAGATAATCTTCTTTTGGAAAAAAGAGTCTTAATTTGACATTTCCTTTTCTGTGTGTCATAGTGAGTTTAGTAATTAACTCTTAAACATTGCCCAGCGTCATGTGAATGGGATGATGTAATATTTAATGCAAAGAAACAGAATAAAATACACACAACTAAAGCAAGTACTGTTTATAAGCACTGTTTAGAAGTTCTTATGAAAACCTTCCACCAGTGTCTAAAGATACTTTGTTATGAGTGGGTTTACTGCAATTCACCTCCAGCTCCAATTTTGACAAGGCAAAACTATGGTCCAGATTACATACTAGAGTGCAGCTTCCTGATACATGTGTTTTTGTATAACTGAATTTCACATCCATAATTTTTTCATATTACACATGCCAGGTTTAAAATGCATTGTCAAATTACAATGAAGTACTTGCTTGTCTACCCAAATCAATGACATTATTTATATTATACATGGTAACAGTTATTATGATAGTACATATAGGAACAGAAAATGTATAGAATACTGAATGACAATTTTAACTAGGATTCAATATGAATTGGATAATTTCAGTATTTTAGAGAAAAACAGCACCTTTAACATTTTTTTGAGAGAAGGAAAGTTGTTTAAATTACATAAAACTCAACACGTGAAATGTAAGAAGGTTGTAGAAGTCTAACATTATGAACAGTAGTAGAATAAAAGAAAGCTATATATAAACAAACACCTGTTTATCAAGCGGTGTGAAAATTATGCCCTACAGAGGTAAAGTGAAATTCCATCTCAAGAGGTAAAAGCAAAATCTCTATACTGTTTCACTTGTAAATTGATGTACTACTAACTCTCACTGAAAACTACATTTGAGTAATAAATAAAAAAAGAGCACAGCATACAGAGAAACACCGTTTCTTTTTGGTCTTCATACTATTACAATATTAAATGTTATGCAACATTTCATTTTTTAATTATATGCACTGTTACTTTCCTAAATGTTTATTTTTGTAAGGTAACCAAGGCTGCTTTTGCACGTGTATTTAGTAGATTTTGCCGAGTTCCTCAGATGCCCTGTATTTAATCTGAGTAATTAAATTTTTTTGTGTTACTGATATTTAAAACAGTTTTTTACAAGTACAAAAAATCCTCTGTAGATATTAATGGTTATATGAATTTGAATACAAATACCTTTCTCACCACACCAAAAAATGTACTGCTCAGGCAACTATTCAACAACATTTCTCTGTTTACAAATTTTATTTTACACATTTTTTTACTTTTCTCATGTGAAACCATGTTAGAAGAAATGTTGTCATTTCTTTCACAGTAAAGCGTATGTGTGGCCACTTATGAGTTGACTCATTCTTCTTTGAAATGCTGCCTACAGTAAAAAAGTAAAAAAAAAAGTAGGAGAAACAACAAACATTATACCAAGTATATTAAGACCTAATTTAGGGCACATTACTGTCCAGTATTATTAAGGATTGCTCTACCTTAAAATAAAAATACTAAGCAAATTTCAAAGTGAGCAAAATAAGGTGAAATATTTTGGGGAACGGTATAGAAAACCAAAGGGAAAATATTGTAATCAGCAAATTAAAACTTATGTGCTTCCCTAGAACCAGATATACTAACTTCAGTGCTTATTTGACTTAGAGGTATGTTTTCAACAGTTTTCCTGATTGTATTTGGCATGGGTAAAGAAGTGTCTCAAATTGGGGTAACCACTGGCCATCTATGGAAATACTTCTACAGTAACGAATGGCCAGAAAACTCCAGGCACTGCGCCTATATATCATTAATTGCCTTGAGATATCTAACTAATTAATCTTGATACGAGTATCACCAACAACTTACTTTCTTGAAAACACTGTACTAGTACAGAGCTTGATGGCCACCATGACATATAGTAAATTCCCTATGTTAGTGTTGCCCTAAGCAGCCATGTAATCCCTTACGCATAGCAAAATGTGAGAAGACATAAAGGGGGAGGTAAGCTCATCAAAATATTACAAGTGAAGATTGATGAAAAAATGTAATGTAGTCAAAATGCAATTAGAACAACTATAGACAAACTTACAGAGGACTAGAAATCTCACGGCCAAATATTTTGGAAAATCTTTCATTACCACATAATTGCTCAAACAGGAACTGAATTATCTACACAAAGAGTGGTATATAAAGTTGGCAGGCTATTGCCAATGTACTGTGTGTGTGAGTGCGTTTAGTGCAGGTGCAGAATGGCTTTCAATGCAACATGAGAATATCGGGAGCAGTAGTCTTACTGTGGTCTTCCTACATGTTAAGAATGGTTCTCCAGCCAAACATTATTCAGCCAGTAGCAGTTCAAAGTATCAAAACAGACAATTGATGAAAAAGAGAAATGAATGTAAACTTGAATTAAGTATATCAGAATGAACAACTAGTCAAATTGTTGCAGATGAGCTATGGTACATGATAATCCAATCATGCTCTATCCCGGTCAGAGAAAACCAAAATTGTACAGTTGCACTATGCCGAATGCTAGACAATGAAAGACTGGGAAAATATTGCTTGGCTTAATAAATTCCCCTGATTTGCGCTCAGTTTCTTAGTGAGTTTATGAAAGAAGGAATTAAGCTCTTCTGAGAGCAAAAACTCTATTCCTAGGTAGGCCCAAATTAGGCAACATTCCATCACTGGGTCAGCTTGTTCACCTTTTATTGCCTTTTTCCTTTTCTCTTCTTCTGGCTGTATACTTATTGCAAAAACAATGCCATTCATTAACACAATCTATAGATATGAACTGCTTTAGAATAGTCCACCCTGTATTGTGCACCTAAAACTATGTCAGTTAACTGAACAGCACTAAAAGCAATTTAACTAATTTTCTTAGTGTTACTATATAGAGTAAGTGAGAAGTGGGTACTAAACCTTGGGCCTTGTGTTCTTCACTTTATCTCCTTAGGCAATAAACTAACCTACCAGTCTATGCTCTAAACTAACCATGGCACTGGAGAACGGTGATGTGCTGCATGCCGATTAGCACATGCAAGAAAGAATTTCACTGGACTCGGAACATGACACTGTAAACCCATTATTTTTTATAAATAGGTGTATATAGGTTTTGGTGGAAATTATATTTTGATCTGACTGTTTATTATTTTTATAAAGTGTGGACTGAAAAAAGACAACACAGACATTTAAAGAACAACATATTAAATTGAGAAGGGCTTGTAGCACACAATTCAACAACTCAGGAAGGACGAATAAAATGGATATTGTTGCAAGGTGAAAGAAGCACATTCAGAAATTTGTAAAATTAAGGCTGGGTTTGTTTTCTTCTTAAGCCACTCTGTTGATTAAAAGGAGCCATCAGGATGGACAAGATCCAGCCAGAAATGTAGAAATTACTAGATTCTCTTGATGGTTTTTTCCTTTAGGACTGGTTCATGACAGAGTATGATGCGACTGGGATCATGATTAACTGCTCCAAATCTGAAGTCATGATCCTCATCAGAAGAGAATGTCTTGTTTCCTGCAGGTTAGGAGTGAGCAGATGGTGTAGAAGTTTATGTACCTTGGGATATGTTCATAAATGGCAGTTGAGGTGATCATTAGATTATTAAATTAACACAAGATGGTAGTTTTGCTAATGCTGTTTGGAAAGGAGAAAAAGAAGAGGCAGTACTCCAGGTGTTTGGCATTTTTAGCCTGTGACCCAGGAGACACTAGAGATATCATATGTCCCCTCTGGTGAGGAGCATTTGTGAGTTCTCCTGAGGAGTTGAAAACAGTTACTGATGATAAAGTGAACCTAGTCTATCCATTTAGATATGTGGCTATTGCAACCCTCACCAATAAAAACAGATTGAACATGAAACTTAAAGTAAATGATCCTTTCACATTGTTAACTCATATTTTCAATATTTAATTGGATGACAGATAATTTATAATGGAAACCACAGAATCAGGGGGTCTTGGAATTAACTAGGATACATTGTTATGTGTGCTTAAGTCTATCAAACATACTGTATATTGGCTGTCTTTAAATAATGCAGTAGAATCCAAATAAACAAAAGAAAGACACTGGATATTGCTGTATGTGTTGCAGTGCATGAAAACAATAATGAGATAATTAGTAGAAAGGGCTAAAAAAAAAGTTTAAAAAGGCATTTTTTTAATATACATAAATGCACAAGAATGCAAAAATTAATTTATGTTGAATAAAATAAGATCATTCAATATCCTAAAAGAAATGGACCTGGAAATACCAGCATTAACTGCTATGATAACCAGTGTTTGATTGGCTATATATGCAAGTACCAGTAACACTTTGTTAATTGTATTCAAAATTGTTTTTAAAAAGAAAGCACTCTATAGACAGGAACCAAATAAACATTTTAAAGAAAGTTTTTTTTACAAACAAAACACATAATAATGTCCTAAAAGAAGAAACCAAAAAGGACAAACTCAGGAAGAACAAAAAGAAAAAAAAATCCTCTTCAAAACTCTGTCAACAAACTCCCCTGCCTACTGATAAAAGTCCCTACCAACAGGTGGTACATTTCAATAAAGACATTTCCTTTGGTAGAATCAAAGCCTGCACCTGTTAAGTTTTTTTTTAGCCCTATGTTCCTTATAGAAATAAACAAGCGGCATTAGCCGTTGATTTAAAACAAGCTAGAAAACAATTAATATATTGCATTCCCCTTATGGCATGTTTCATTTCACTTTAAATTTAGTTGAAAGATATTGCTGTTATAAATCACTTCATGGTACCAAATCATTGTTTACTAAATGTTCTATGGTATATCATGGTAAAATGTTCAGTATAACATGATGTGCTTTAGTGTATGATGAATGTTCATCGTTTTCCAAAAAAATAGAATTTTAAGACCACATGGAAAATTTCACTACCTATGAAAAACTTTTGCACCTTACAAAGTCCAACCATATGATACTACAGTCTATTAATATTATAAATAATTTACTGTGATGATGTTACACATTTTACTGCTTATAAAAACCATACAGAAAAGTATTGGGGTAACAAAATTCATCTGTTCAACTCCAAAATCCAGTGGTATAAAAATCATTGGTTCAAATTGGAACTTCAAATTGGAATTGCTGGCTTCAACTATTTAAACAAATATATGCACTGTATCTTAATCACATTTTAAGGGGTTCACATAGCTTCAGGGTACTAATATTAAATGGTTTGCTTATAATTACAGTAATAGTCCAATAGAATTTCTAAACACTTTGTCTTCCACAATCACCTCCTCTCTTAACAAGCTGTTATGCATTGTACTTTAAAACACCATAAATACTTAGCATAAAATCATAATGTGACAAAATGCCTCACCCTCCTAACACCATTTAAATATTCCAGTTAAATTATTTGCAATGTTAAAATTTTATAAAAATGATCCTATATTACTCAAATATAATTTGTGGGATCAGCAATAAACTGTTTTATTCTTTGAAAGACATGGTCTAGAGGGTGAAGACAACAAGCAAGCAGGTCTGGAGAAACATTAAAATAGGCTTTTTACTTACAAGACTTTGATTTTTTTGTGTTATTGTGACTTCACTAGTGACAAACCAAATGACAACTACAACAAAATTAATCTAAAATATATATTATAGCTTATCAAAAAAATGTAGAGAGTGCTAAGTTATGAGGAGCACCAAAATGAAGTGAATTAAGTGTTTATGTAAACTTGTGTTTTATTTTGGTATTTTGGATTGAAATTAAAATAGCCGCATGGTCACTTGGGATTTCCTGACAGCTAGGATTATCTCATGTACTTTAATCAGCTTCACAGTGTAGGTGTCACAAGTGTCACGTCTAGAAACCCACAAAATAATATAAAGTAAACATGAAATATAAGGCCGTAAAGTGGAACTGCTCAACAGATCAGAGAAATGTGAAAACTTAAAAAACAGAACTGTACAGTATATGGTGTTTTTAAAAACCAGGTTTTGTGCAGTGTCTGTACAGATCAGTGTTTCTCCTACTTTTACTTAAAATTATTCCAAGCCCACTCACTGAACAGTGGGAATTCAATAATAAATATTATACTTCAAAAATGTTTTCTTCCTCCACTGAAAAGATTTAATAGAAACCAGTAATACTCACTGAAAAGCAGCTAGTTCAGTTAGCTGAAATGTCTTTCCCACAAATGAAAACACCATAAATGTCTGAAGGGCAGCGCTTTCAATTTATGTTGGTTATTCTGATTTAAATGGCAATAGTTAGTTATTATGCTTCACAAAATTATAAAAAGAAAGCACAAAATGTGGGAAAAATAAATATATAGTATCATGTTCCTATCTTTCTTCACAACTTTTAGTGGGAATCACATTTTCACTGATCTGTTACTTGATTGAAACGAAACATGAAGCCAAGAAATATTCAAATAAAATTAATTCTAAAAATAATGTAGTCTGCAGTCTTTAGTAATAATTTCAAAATGATTCAAATTGTTCATGTTCATAATGACAATCCTAAAATAAGAGATCAATAAACAAAGGCAGAAACAAACACAGCAAGACAGGTGATGTGCTTAAATACAAAGAGATGGAGGATCATGCATGTTCTTCCAAACAAAAACAACACTGAACTTTTTTTTTTTTTTTTTTAAACTGTGGTCAAGTGACTCAGTAGCTTTAATGCTCTAAATGAGTAACAGTGCAAAAGTATTTAAGAAAAGAAAAACAGGAAGTCAGTTTGCAGAAGCAAAGTCAAAAAAGGCAACAGCCCCCTCCCCACCAACACCACCAACTACCACGCACCACTGAAGCCCACAGATCATCTCTGACAGGGGACAGACCTGCCTACTGACAACCCATGGTGTGTGAAGAAAAAAATGCTTAAAAGATAAGGCAAGCTGGGGGCCCTTCTGTGAAACTTTTGACAGCTAACATTTGCTTACCCGTTAAGCAAAACATTGAAAAGTTGTTGGTTTTCGTTGCATCTATCTATAATGAACTTGGAAAAAAAGTACCTAGAAAGTTGGTAACATGTTTGACTGGGGACCTTGCCCCTATAAAAAATTATGAATAAATAGCATGTTTGAAAATAAAAAAATTAAAATGAAAAGAATACATGCAAATATACTGTCATTTTTTGTTTACATTTTTCAACTTAATATTTAAAATGTACATTTTTAAATGTGTATTTAAAACACTATTTTAACTTAAGTGTTTCCCTCTGGTCTATGTACAGTATACATAAAGCTTTAATAATACACAAAATGAACACAGATATTCAATACTGTGGAACATTTAAAAACACCCCTAGCACCCACTTTTTCAATGTGGCTTTTTCATACCTGACTTTTCGTGCCCCTTCTAATAGATTATAGACCATATATATTGAAATATCATATACTTCATAAATTTTCAATCATTATTAACCTTTACTATTCTCTTTTGTTTTATTGTTTGAAGGTTTGCACCCCTTCCATCTGTTCAAAGTACTATACAACCACCTGTAATGTTGAAAGGACTATGGACACTCCAGCTGTTTATGACACTCACTGCATCAAGTCTTCTAGGACAAAGCATAAAAACAATAAGGAATAACTTGAGCATATTTATGTTTGGTAGGATACACAGCAGGGACTGGACAGTCTTTTGACCTTGAACCCCCACAGGTTTATTTTCTCTAGCTCCTCACTAGCCAGAATTTTCATTATTCTGTCCTTCCTGGCCATCTGACCATAGCATCAGACTTATCATTATAATCACTGGGGACTCTGTCAGACAGTGTAGGGTTACATCAATTTTGGAGATGTTTCAGACAGGCTTGGACTACCTGGTGACAAACTGACCATTATTTCCTACACTACATTGTTAGTGCATTGACTAATTCTCCACAACTGGAAGAATTTAATGCACCCTCTGATGTTTTATATTATCTAAAACCAGAAAAAAAATGTAAAGTTCCTTCACATGCAACTGTGTAGAGCTTCTTTCGAATTAGGCAAGATTGTATTCATGTTTTTTTAAATAACTTTTGCTGAGCTCCTGCATTTGTCTCTGTTAAATGCACATAGGTTTAATTAATAAGGTGCTGTATAATACAGTGTGCCTCCCTTTATTTTATTTTTTTTCATTTTATGACTAATTTGCTCTATGTTCTGGGTGGAGACAAGGGTTTAAGGGTGTTTTATGATTTGACATTTTAATTGATTTGGTGATAGATGGGATTATTTGTAGTTCTGATTGTTCTGAACAAACTTTAAACCTTGTAATTTTGTTTTGCTTAAACTTATGTTTGAATGTCAATTAATTGTTTGAATTCTTTAAATTATATCTCGAACAAATAAAGATAATTAATATAAAAAGAATAAAGTAATTTAATCCATAATTAAGGACTCCACTTTATCTGTTAAGTGCATATTAATTTACTCTTATTTATTATTCTTAGGGCGACATGGTGGCGCAGTGGATAGCGCTGCTGCCTCGCAGTAAGGAGACCCGGGTTCTCTTCCGTGGAGTTTGCATGTTCTCCCCGTGTCTGTGTGGGTTTCCTCTAGGTACTCCGGTTTCCTCCCACAATCCAAAGACATGCAGGTTAGGTGTATTGACGATTCTAAATTGTCCCTAGTGTGTGCTTGGTGTGTGTGTGTGCCCTGCGGTGGGCTGGCACCCTGCCCGGGGTTTGTTTCCAGCTTTGTGCCCTGTGTCGGCAGGGATTGGCTCCAGCAGACCCCCGTGACCCTGTAGTTAGGATATAGCAGGTTGGATAATGGATGGATTATTATTCTTATTTATTATTTTTGGTATTTCTTGTATTTATTCATTTATACACTTAATTCTAATTTATTACTTTTCCTTTTACTTACAATTTTTTCTTTAACATCTTCTAAAGCATTTTGAGTTACATGTTGAGTATGACAACATGCTATGGCAAAAATGTTGTTAGTTTAGTGTTTGTGCAAAAGAAGACTAGTGAGGGAATCCACCAAGAGATCTGTGGTAACCCTGAACAAGTTACATACTACAGAGGCTAAGATTGGAGAGATTGTGCAGACAATTTTTCTCTATGTGTTTTACCAGACACAGCTTATTCAGAGAGTGGGAAAGAGCAAACCACCGTTTAAAACTAACATCTCGGCTACAGTTTGGGCATGTCCACCTGCCCATCACCACAAAGGACTTCCCTGAGTCCTGTAAAGGCAAGAGTAACCCAGAGTTCCTTGTGGCTTATTAAATGAACTTGGGAGTTGGCATTTCATTGTGACTATTTCTGTGCTTTTTGTGATTTCTGGAATTTTTACCTTTTTTGCTCCGTTTTTTGACTTCACCATTGGCTTATTATATTGGAACTTTTTCGTGGATTGCCTTTGCTAGCTACTCCTTTTTGCCTTTATGTGCTCCATGGAGCTTCATGTTATTATACAGCATTTTTATTATGAATAAATCTTTTTATTTTATAAATTTCCTGTGTGTGCCCTTATGTCCAGCTGAGGTTTGATGGCAACATCCCCCTTTAGTGGGTATTTTTGGAGTTTTTTGGGAGTTTGTGTTTGAGAACTGTAAAATATCATAACATAGCATGGCCGAGCCACAATTAAATTTGTGACTGAACTTGACAAGGGCTGTTCAGTCATAATCCCCATGCAACCTGATAGAACTTGAGCAGTTTTGCAAAGAAGATGTGCAAAGCTGATTGAGAGAAAAAAGACCTGTGCACCAAGACTCAAGGCTGGCATGGCTGCCAAAGTTGCATCTATTAAATACTGACTTGATCAGGGTGAATACTTATGCAATCAATTATTTAGTGTTTTATATTTGGTTTTAATTGAGGTCACCTTGCAGAGATCTACACTTCAGCATTAAACAATCTAATTATGATGACAAATGTCAAAAAACCCAAATTAAATCCATATTTTTCAATTCAATTTAATAAAATGTGAAAACTTCCAAGGAATAGAATAGATATTATACATATAATTTATTTCAAAGTCATTTTTTGTACAAAGAACATATTAAAAAATAGTAAAATCAATGCAGATAACCATTCAAAAGAAAGTAATTGTAATCAATACCATCTAACATTTAGTCAAACTATCTACACGCATAAGTACAAAACCCACAAGAAATATTCCAATCCCTCTTAAAATGTCAACATTTAAGTTTTTATATTGTTTGAAAATGTCAGATGTACACAATATATATCTGAAGGGACAGGCCAAGTAGACCTAAAGATACATTTTTTTCCTAAGCAGAGACCTTAGGTGTTAATTAGCTCACCCAGGAAGTTGTCTAAACTAAGGGTGCACAATGTGTCAGTGTTATCATTGTATGTTTTATAGCTGTTATGGGCTTAATTCCAAGCAGACTTGGGCTGAGCTTACTTTAAAACCTATGGCTAACGTGTTGAACAATTATGGTTAAGATGTCAGTATGGTAAGAGCTTAGGCATACAGTGTTTCAAACAGATACCAAAAATGGAAGTGTGTGCACCTTTTAAAGTAATAAGTGTGACTTAATAAAAGATGTACCCATTAAAAATAGCTTCTACAATTATAACACTCCTCTTCTGTAACTGTGTGTTTTCACTTTTCCATGTGCATGAATGTTTACTAACAAAATTCAAATGATATAAAGGTAAACTTAATTTGTTGTTAAAACAGATGTCTGCTGCTGTAAACTGTCAGTTAGGGTTTAAATCTTTGAAACAATGCTTATGCATTAATCCCTATGAAAAAAACAAGGTATAATTGTGTAAAGTCACTGGCATTTTACAAAATGCTTTGGCTCTCACAGACCAAAACATCACTGCTAAATCTCATTATTGTACTCTCACATGATGTTGGAAAAAAAAAAAAAAAAAATCACTTAAAACAGCCATACAAGCAGTAATAGTGCAGATCCATTCAACTCCACTTTTACAGTGTGTGGGAAACTCTACCGATTTGCTGTATGGACATCAAATACCAATCAAAAAGCTTCCTGTAAATTTGCAAATCCTGCAAGTTTTACAGCTTTCTGCAAGAAATGCAGGAAACTTAGAGATCATGAAACTGAAACACTCCTGCTTATCAAAAATGAATGTTTCGTTAATGCTCTACCATTTTTAATTAAGTACTGATTTAAAGAACATAACATTATCAAACATGCTTAATCCAATTAAGTATTATCACATTCTTTGCATGATATATACATTATTCATCCAATACTTCAGATTAATACTTTGCCTCAGCAGCCTCTTCAGATTTGTTGCTTTAATTTAAAATCAGCAGAGAAGACACAGTAATGCATAGTTAACGCCGTTTTGTTTCAGATCCAGAATTCTGGGTTCAAATCAGACAACCAGTAATTATCTGTTTGTAGTCTGCATGCACTCCCCGTGTCTGAACAGGTTTTTGATTGAGTATTTTGGCTTTAGTCTCACATCACCCAGTGCAATTTTAAAAAATGCCTTTGCAAGTGTGTGTGTGTGTGTGTATGAAGAAGACTCTGCAAAAGGTTGGTTTTTTGCCCAGGGTTGGTTCCAGACTTGTGCCCAATACTGTCCGGATAGGTCTAGGCTCATTACAACTCTGAAATTGATTAAATGGATTTGGGAATATTATGCTAATTAAAATAAGTGATGTTTAAAAAATATTTAAAACAGCGGATGTTATCTACTGTGGTATAGGTTTTTCGATTCCAATTTTTAGAGAAAAATATGAAATGTCAATTGTTGTACAATTACTGTTCTAAATATTATTTTTGAAAATAAATAAAAAATGTTCAACATTAAACTCTTTTTTATTATTAAAAAAGCCACATTTTTGCCTGTAGGGGGATTAATATCATAAGCCTATGTCTTGGCCTTGGTATAAATCTATAGAAGTACAGTATACCCTTATTTTTAATCCTTTTTAGAAAACGTGGCCTCTCCTAATATGCCTCAACCTCTGCCAACTCAATTTCTGATGTCAAAAAAGGAAAACCCTGCTGAACATAAATAGTTTGTTAGCAATAATTAACAGATTCCTACTAGCATTTTTATATGAATTAGATGTTCATGACCTCCTTCAACCACTTTTACTTCACTGTTTTCATTACTTCCTTTCCTTTTGTATCTTTTCATTTAAAATATCCCACTTACTTGGTCATGTCCTATACAGTATTTAAAATTGCAAACAGTCACAATGCAACAAAATAAATGAATAAACAGTTCAATTAAGGTCAATTTATATGCAATTGGATTAAACGACTATGCATGATATTTACAAGAAAACAGCAAACATTTCTGTACCATTCTCATAACTCAAAGCATATTCAGTATTGCTAGGATTTGTATACATGCAAATGTTAATCATTCTAAATTTGTAGATTTATTAAAATCTAAACCCTTAGAGGAATAAAGCACAAATTTTCACTAAATAGTGCACTTACAGTTTTCTGAAGGTAAATATATAGAAAACAAATGTAATATTCATAATCTTCATAATGAAAAGAATAACCGTGCCACTCGATGTATGTGTAGCAAATCTTACAGGTATCAGGAAATCCAGGTTAATGATTAACTGAGATTTTTGAAGGTTAAGAAAATAAATTAAGAAATTTCAACAAACAAATTGTTTTTGTTACATAAATTTCTTTCAGTTTTGAGTACTGCAATTTGCAAGTTTCTATATTAAATTTTCTGTTCCAGAGTGCATGCAATTTACTGTGATTGGTGTTTTTTAAGTGGTGCACTCTCCCGATGAAGTGACATTGCAATACATGATAAAAGCAGCAAGCAGAACTGAATCAGGACTGATTAAATATATACATGTGACAAAAATGACACAATGAACCTTGCATGGAAAAAAGAGGTATACAATCCAAGAATGCAGAATAAAAACAATGCTGTATGTGGGAGCAGATATACAGTTTACCATTAAATAACCTAATAGGCTATAAAACATTAATGGATTAAGTTTTGAGTCACACAGTGGTAGCACTGCTGTCTCCCAATAAGGAAAGTGGACTTCAAGTTTTGGAAGTTCTCTGTGTGGAGTCTGCATGTTCTCTCTGTGTTTGTTTGGGTTACCTCTTACAGTCCAAAGAAATGTTAGGTGGATTTGTGATGCTAAATCGTCCCTACTATGTGTATGTGTGTGTGTGTGTATATGTGTTCACTCTGTGATGGGATGGTGCCCTATCCAGGGATTGTTCCTGCCTTGCGCCCACTGCCTGCAGGGATAGGCTCCAGCTTACTGCTTCAAATAAGTGAGTTTAGAAAATTGATGGATGGATGATTGGTAGGATGAAAAGTCCACACTCATCATATACATGCAAGAGCTTTCTTATCATTAATCTTCAGCGCCCCAGACTAATATACCATCAAAAGTATCATTAACTGAAATTATCATTGCAGTTCATAAAATAATTTGGAACCTTATATTTTCTCAAGATTTGTAACATTCACTACAAAGTGTTTTCTACCATCTTAGTGAATATTAGAATTTTTACAAGTTCTTTAAAAATAGATGAATGACTATACAAAAAATTAAAAATCAAAAAGTGATAAGAATACACTACTTGTCCTGAATTGAACATAAACTGTGCAGTAACCACTCATGGGGGGAAGAAGAAAACTTACTAAAAACCTCATGTGTCCAGGATGTGGCTTTCCCTACATAAAGCTGTGATTTTGGCAGTAAACATTATGGCCAAATATCTTGATATGAATCTTCCATTTCTTTCTGCATATTATGTTGAAAAAAGGCTGGTGCCCCTACCCCAACTGTGTTGTATTCAGAGTACAAAAGTGAATAAAAGAAACAAGATCACTATACAGTATCTGTATTTCTCTGTTTCACTATAGTGTATTTTGGTCAAAATCAAAAATTTTACAATGCTAGTATCTATTTAGCAGGCTATGTAATAACCAGGTTAAATTATAGATAGACAGGCACACAGACAGACAGATAGATAAGGAATGATTTGATCAATGGGCCACTGGTCAAAATCGGCTGATTTTCACACAAAAAAAAAAAAAAAAAATCAATTGGTGATCAGTAAAAAAGCCGATCACAAAAACTGGTATTTTCAGGTCCTGCTCTTCTGAGCTTTATGCTAATTTAGTTGTAAGGCTCCTTTACGCAAGGTATTAGAGTTGCTGAGCCAGCGTGTGTCACACACTCACACTTCACTTTGAAAGTAGTAGAATTCTGTTAATGGATGACTGAAACATTTAAAACAGTAGAAAGTTATAATTCTGAATCTGTCAGAATACTATTCCCTATATTACAGGTATTACCAGCATATGTAGACAAAGTAAACATAAGGAGTAAGGAAACCATTTGGTTATATTTTACAATTCAAAAAGAAACTTCTATACTCACAAGACTTTAGTTCAGACAAAAGGAGTTAAATAAAGGGAAACACACTAAAAATCTCCCAATACAAAAATGCATCTATGTGCCATAAACTCTTTTTAAGACAGTGCCAAATTAACATAACAGAAAAAGGCTTTTAACAAAATCACATTACCACACAGCTTTTATTTGAAGTAGTAGGTTATGAAAATTATTTAGCATTCATTTGACTTAGCTAATCTTATTGGATTCTTCAACTGAAATACAGTTAATTGCAAAAAAAAAAAAAAAAAAAAAAAACTGATTAAATAAGATGCCCTAGAGAGATGGGCAGAAATAAAAATAATGGACCTAGTGAAATCAAATGTGATGCTAGGCAAGACTAGTTGCTTTTTTACCAGCATTAATTTTAATATACACCAAAATAATTATGACTGCAGTAACTAATGATGTTGACAAAGACATCAGTGTACATGAGGAGCACCTAAAATATAAATTTTGCTTAACTACAAATCAAGGTGCTGCAGACAAAAATTATGACCTAAAGAACTGCTAGAGGCAGTGCAGGCAAATCAGTTTGTAGATTTATTACTAATGGAATTTGTTTCAACAAAATTAAGCCCAAAATTCACAAAGGTTGAAAAGCAATGATTTAAACCAATCAATATAAGAAAAAGATCATTAAACACAGTATTGTGGTAAACACCATAATATAGTTTTGACACAGACATGCAAGAAGAAAGAATGAAACAAGTTTAGAGAATGTGAAAGGAATATATCAATGAATATGAGAGGAACCAAGTTGAAACACCACAAGATAAATGAATACTAACAACATTACTATTTTCTGTTTTATTTATAATCTGGTCAAATCTTAAGAATTCACGGAGAGGTTCGGGCACACTAAAAAGGCTGCAGGTTTTGCAGTGACCTAATCAAATTCCTAAGGTGTAGGTGGAGTGTGGTGAAACTATACAGAATGAATATCTGATGGCATTAAAGAAATTCTTCCAAACTACTCGATTGAACAAGAATATTTTGACTAAAACTGGGGTTATTATTAGGAGGTGGAAATAGCAATACGAGAACTTTGTGGATTTAGGAAAACTCTTATAATGACTATTTACCCCACAGTATTGTGTGGAAGACAGAATACAAGTATGGTGTTCTGGAGCCATTGCTGCATGCTAGTTGATACCTGTATTTGTGAAGAAAGTTGTTTTGGCATCCTTAGTATTAAGTCAAGACTCCTCTCCCGTTTAGTATTCTCATGGACAGGATAATAAAGCGCAAACAAGGTTTAGAAGGTATGCAGTTTGGACTGCAAGGGTTGCATCTCTGATGTTTGCAGATGATGTTGTTCTCTTTGCCTAATCATACTATGACCTCTGGGGTGCACTGGAATGGTCTGAGTGTGATGCATGAGAATAAAAATTACTACCTCCAAATCTAAGTTTATGTTCCTCTTCAACAAAAGAAAGACTTTATCCAGGCACGTAAGAGGTGAGCAGCTACATCAAGTGGAAAAATTCAACTGCATCGAAGTCTTATTCACATTTGATGTTAGAGATAATCGTGAGATTGACCAAGAGATCAGTTCAACAGCAACAGTTAACCAATACTAGAAAATGGTGGTAAAATGAGAGCTATGTCTACAAAAGAAACTGTCAGTCTATAAAACATTCTCACCTATAGTCATGAACTCTAGAAGTAGCATCTACAAGAATGAAGTAGCAAGCAGAACTGGTCAAACTTTGGTTCCTGTGCAGGGTTGCTGAATGCACTCATAGTGACTAGGTGAGGAGTTCAGCAATAAGGAAATAACTCAAGTATAATTTTTACTTCTCTAAATTGAGAAGAGCCATTCGTGGAGGTTTAAACATATACATAGGGTGTCCCATAAACGTCTCCTTCAGGAGAGTGCAAGTCATTCCACCTTAACAGAATACTTCAGAACACACTGGAGAGACTGATTCTCAATTGTCCAGGAAGTATGTGGGTATTCCCCAAGGTAGCCTAGAGGAAGTTACTGAGAATAAGGAATTATGGTTATCCTTAACAGGAAAAGTAAAACAAAAACAACGACATTTTTGAAACATGCATAATTCAGACAGTTTTTCATGGTTTTTCCAATTGTAAAAGAAACAAAGTCCAAATTAAATACAGGGTGGAAAATAAGCATTGAGCACGTCAACATTTTTCTCAGTAAATATATTTCTAAAGGGGTTATTGACATGAAATTTACACCAGATGTCAGTAACAACTCAAGAGATCCACATATACTCAGCAAAAAAAGAAACGTCCCTTTTTCAGGACTGTGTATTTCAACAATAATGTTTTAAAAATCCAAATAACTTTACAGATCTTCATTGTAAATTGTTTAAACAATGTTTTCCATGCATGTTCAATTAACCATAATCAATTAATTAACATGCACCTGTGGAATGGTCGTTAAGACCTTAACAGCTTACAGAAAGTAGGCATTTAAGGTCACAGTTCTAAAAACGCAGGACACTAAAGAGACTTGTCTACCGACTGTGAAAAACACCCAAAGAAAGATGCCCAGGGTCCCTGCTCATCTGCGTGAACGTGCATTAGGCATGCTGCAGGGAGGCATGAGGACTGCTGATATGGCTAGGGCAATAAATTGCCATGTCCACACTGTGAGACGCCTAAGACAGCGCTACAGGGAGACAGGAAGGACAGCTGATCATCCTCGCAGTGGAAAACCACGTGTAACAACACCTGCACAGGATCGGTACATCCGAATATCACACCTGCGTGACAGGTACAGGATGGCCACAACAACTGCCCGAGTCACACCAGGAACACACAATCCCTCCATCAGTGCTCAGACTGTCCTCAATAGGCTGAGAGAGGCTGGACTGAGGGCTTGCAGGCCTGTTGTAAGGCAGGTCCTTACCAGACATCACCAGCAACAACGCCGCCTATGTGCACAAACCCACCTTCGCTGGACCAGACAGGAGTGGCAAAAAGTGCGTGAGTTTCTGCATGACAGCAATGTCAGTGTTCTGCCATGGCCAGCGAAGAGCCCAGATCTCAATCCCATTGAGCACGTCTGGGACCTGTTGGATCGCAGGGTGAGGGCTAGGGCCATTCCCCTCAGAAATGTCCAGGAACTTGCAGGTGCCTTGGTGGAAGAGTGGGGTAACATCTCACAGCAAGAACTGACAAATCTGGTCCAGTCCATGAGGAGGAGATGCACTGCAGTACTTCAAGCAGCTGGTGGCCACACCAGATACTGACTGGTACTTTTGATTTTGAGCCTCCCTTCATTCAGGGACACATTGTGAAACATTTTTAGTTTATGTCTTATGGTGTTGACTCTTTTAGTGTTCATACAAATATTTACACATTAAGTCTACTGAAAGTAAAAACAGTTGAAAGTCAGGGGACGTTTCTTTTTTTGCTGAGTATATTTGCATTGATTTCTTTGTATAAGTCCATAAATTGTGTGTACTAAAGTGGAATGAAACAGGGAAAAGTATTGAACACACTTACTGAAATTTATTTATTTAATACTAGTAGAAAAGCTAATGTTGGTAATGACAGCTTCAAGAAGCCTCCTGTATGGAGAAACTAGTCACATACATTGCTCAGGCATGATTTTGGCCCATTCTTTCACCATCTTCAAATCTTGAAGGTTCCGGGGGCCTCTTCTATGAACTCTGATCTTCAGTTCTTTCCATAGACTTTCAATTGGATTCCAGTTGGGTGATTGACTGGGCCATTCTAGCAACTTTATTTTCTTTCTCTGAAACCAATTGAGAGTTCCCTTGGCTGTGTGTTTGGGATCAGTCTTGCTGAAACATACACCCTTGTTTCATCTTCAGCAACCTGGCAGATGGTAACAGATTCTTATCAAGAATGTCCTGGTACATTTCTCCATTCATCCTTCCTTTAATTATATGAAGTCAGCCAGTACCATATGCTGAAGAACAGCTCCACACCATGATGTTCCCACCTCCAAACTTCACTGTTGGTATGGTGTTTCTGGGGTGATGTGCAGTACCTTTTCTCCTCCAAACATGGTATGTGCAATGACATCCAAAGAGTTGAATTCTGGTCTCATCTGACCAGTCTATATTCTCCAAGTATTTCATTGACAAATGCTGTGCAGTAAACTTTAAATCAGGCTTCAACATGCTTTTTCTTCAGCAATGGAGTCTTGCATGGTGAGTGTGCATAGATCTCATGACGGTTGAGTGCATTACTTACTGTTTTCTTTGAAACAATTAATTGCTAATTGCAGGTCTTTCTAAAGCTCTCCGCGAGCGGTCCTTGGCTCTTGATTATTCTTTTGACTTCTCTGTCAGAAATCTTGCAAGGAGCACCTGGTCGTGGCCGGTTTATGGCGACATGATGTTCTTTCCACTTCCGGATTATGGCCCCAACGGTGCTCACTGGAACATTCAGAAGTTTAGAAATACGTCTGTTACCAATGCCATCAGTATGTTTTACAATATTAAGGTTGTGAAAGTCTTGAGAGAGCTCTTTGCTTTTATTCAATCATGAGATGCTTCTTGAGTGACACCTTGGTAATGAGAAACCTTTTTATAGGCCTTCAATTAGGACTAAACCATCTGATACTAATTTGCACTAATAGGGGGCAGGATTGCGTTATACTATCAGATTTCAGCTGGTTTCTTCGCTTTCCATGTCTTTTTGCACCTCCTTTTTTTCATTGTGTTTTCATTTTTCCCTGTGTCATTCCACTTTATTACACATAACTTAAATTATGGACTATTTGTTTTGATTTCTTTGTATGTGTGGATTATTTGGGTTGTTAACAACATCTGGTGTAAATTTCATGTCAATAGCCCGATTAGAAATATATTTACTATGAAAAACTTTGACACGTTCAATACTTATTTACCCCGTTGTACATTAATAGTCTAGAAAATGAGTAAATATGAAAAAGCCTTAGTGGTGAATACTTTTTACAGGCACTGAACCTAGAGCACAGTTCTGTTGGACAATAACCTTTTTTTCACACATTCATTATAAAATTTTACTTTCCAAAAAAACCAAACACAGCAAACTACACTTTCTTGTAAGAAAAAGTGAACTGAAATACGAACCACAAAACAGACAACTTCCCAGTTTGAATTCAAAAAAGAAGCACAGCTTTAAAATTTAAAAAAAAAAAAAAAAAAAAAAGTCCAGAGGAAGTCTGCAACAAGCTTACGCATCTTAAGATTTGTTAACTTAAAATAAAACTGCAAACTCACAACATACAGCACTGAATAGCAAAATGAGTAAAAGCACAACCAGATCATAAGCGTAAAAGTTGATTGCTATATTTCAAAGAAAACTTCAATTTTAGGCTTGTTAGCCTAGTATTAATAAAACAGTGAAACTATTAAAAAAAAATCAATGTAAGCTTATTTATAAGAAACATTTAAAAATAGCCTGCATAACACCAAGTCAACAGTCATCTTTCATTTATGTCTACCAACTCCAGAAAAATGTAGTGAGAAGAAATAAGCATAAAAATGACTTCTGCACATAAATTGACAGCCTACTCTCATTGATTAACAGTGATACTTAACATAGTGTAATCGTTTGCTTTCTCTGTAAAAGCTAAGAGTTTTACTTCAAAGTGTCCATAAACATCCAGCCTTAAGTACTCCCGACACTGAAATGAAAAACGGCAACAATCTGTTTCCACATTAAGTTGTTGGATGAAGATTTTGGAGAACTTGAGAAACTGCATGTTGGTAATGAACATGGAGTGTAAGTGTGCAAGCAAAGGAAGCAGCATTTGCAGGATAAAGGATTATAAATGTAAGGTAAGTGCTCTTGTAAAACCTGAATTCAAGTAAGTTCCACTATGTTTGGGATGATTGAAGTGGCCCGAACACCTGGTTAGAAAGCCAGAATCAAAAATGTATAGCGATAAATGGCAAATTATTTAAACAAAAAGCACTGTTCCTCTGCTGTTATTTTACTTTGTAAGGCAGAAGCCACTGATCCCAACAAGAAGGGCTACAAATCTACACAAGGCTGACTTAAAAGCTTCAAATGATGCTTCAGTGTAAATTTACATTATCAGACAAGGTAGCAGGATGTTTGTTACCAGGAAAAAACTTAGACAATTTTTGGATAAGTAGAAAAAAAAATACAGTATATTATTCACGTTTATCATTTGATTTG
This sequence comes from Polypterus bichir lapradei, assembly GCA_026402145.1. Lineage (NCBI taxonomy): Eukaryota > Metazoa > Chordata > Cladistia > Polypteriformes > Polypteridae > Polypterus > Polypterus bichir. The sequence goes on along the minus strand of JANRMT010062816.1, from coordinate 3,738,295 downwards.
AGAGATTTCTAAGGAGATACCAAGCTACACAAACATTTCAAATAAGAAAAGAAAGGTACAAGGACTGAGACATCAAAAGACCAACTAACTGTGTGCATGTGCTCCTGTGCCTACAACTATCTTATTGATAACTCCTTAGACCAATGTGCACTTAAAGGCAACAATTCTATGCTACAGATGAATTACTAGCAATTTTAGAAGGAACGTGAAGCAAGAATCATGGTTTAAGTTTCTAGAGCAAAACAAAGATCATAAACAAAGACTTTTAACAAGAATTTCAGTAGCAAAAGCGGATCACATCTGCAATTTTGTATGGGCAAATGTCGATTGTCACCCTTGGCATCAATAAAATCAGATGCCTCAACCTATGAGGACATGGCACTGACAAACAGGAGCACGCATTACCAACGGGATTCACAAAACATACTACTTAAAAAAAAAAATAAAAAATTATGGTGGAAATGGCGCAAAATAATTTTATTAACTTTAAATACCAGATTTTAAAACTGACATTTTTGAAAATCTTGTACTTGAAAACTATATATGGGAAGAAAATGACAATAAAGGTAAATGTTAACAGTAAACCTTACACAAGAAATTAAAAATCAATTTATAACTAAGAACAAGCACTTTTTCCCCCCTCATCCTCTGTTTTGTACAATTAGATGGTATAATGGAGTGGATCCAAAACTTTTTTTATAGCTGGGGTGAAGAAATCTCTCTCTGAAAATAAGTTTTTATTTACTTTTGGATACTACTCCTCTGCATCCAGAAGCTCTTATTTCCTCACATTGCTGTCCACTTTCTGTTTTTGCTTCTCAACTAAACATTTCTCCTTTATCCATTTAACGAAGGTGTAATTCGTTGCTCCAAAGCTGCATACTGTACCTCTGGCTTACATTTAGCTCCATTTATCATTCATTACAAGATGATATACTCCTCAATGTTATGTAATGTCATTCAGTATTTCAGATTTTTTCATGTAATGTGAAAGTCCTTTAGAAAGAATCTGATTATTATAAGGTTACCATGCCAGCCACTGAGGATGAAGTTCACTGTATTTAAACTATAAGGGGGGCATTGAAGACTGGCTAGAAGAAGTTGAAGAACTCATTAAAGAATGCTGACAGTGGAGGAACTAGATGATATTTGTTAAAGAGGAACAAGACATAGAAGAAAAAAGCATCAGAATTGGACTGTCCGTAAGTTTTCAGACAAATTCTTGCCATTAGATTTTTTAACTAAAAAAAAAATACAAAAGAAAATGTGTTTGACACAGGCAGGTCAACCTCTTGACAAGACCCTCCTGAATCTAACACCACTACAGTAACACCACCCACTCCAACTGCTTCACCCAGAAGCATGCATGGACCTTGTTTGTGTATGCATGTGCAAATAATAAATATCCCAACACTGTCTTCTTATATGTCTTATTCTTAATGTTGTTAACTCTGTGCTATGAACCTGACGTAACATCCTCATATGCTTGCGTTCCAATTGAGAGTTATGAATTACACCGCCTGTCTTAGCAGCATTAGCTTTAATGTAGTAACCAACCCTTGAAGTGATACCATGATGTTGCAGGGCCCAATTACACATACAAACACTACCAGAATATGTAGGATCATGTGAAATCCAAAAGAACCACTACAGGTAAAGGACATGATCAATCAACCAGTGGAAAATGTAAATGAGATCCTGATCCAGCTAGCCAACCAGAAGAGAGTTTTAGCTAAAACCAATGTAGTGCCCCCTGTGCTTTCTCCACAAACAGAAGATATTCTCAGGCATTAAATTATATAAAAAACATTTCTACTTAATGTAGAAAGCAAGTAACTGGTCATTGTTAGCTGCAAATAGAAAGGGCAAAAGTATTTAATGTCCTGGAGAATGCTGCATCACAAAAATAATGGCCTTACAAAAGAAACTACCTTTTCTATCCCTTTAATTTGTTTTATAATACTATTAAGTATGGTACAAAACAACTCAGCATACAATTAAGTAATTCAAAATTTCACACCAGTCAAATTCAGTTTCAACATCATCCCTAACCAATCACTAAGGCCTATACACAATAATTGACGAGGCACCCCTATGAAAATGACAAAAAGATTTTAAAAAATTCAGTTAGTGAAAAATATTTTAAATAATAATAATATACATACATACATACACTTACACACACTCTTGCAAAAAGATTTAATAGAAACTGTTTCATGTTTGTTCTGCCATTACATGACACAATCATTCATATTCGGTGTAAGGTTTGTTACAGGCAGCTTTAATGTATGGTAGGTGTCAAATTTAGCCTATTTTAGTACCGGTAATTTGTTTTCATTGCAGTGTCAGTCGAAAATGCATTTTCACATAAGCATGTAAAAGCAAACTGGAGTAGAAACCAAAATGCTTACTCACTTAAAAATCCACATTCGCTATGATTTTTTACCTACAATTTAACAACAAGTAGACTAGTCTTCAAATTTTTTAATATAACATGAGGAAAAATCTGTCAACATATTTTCTTCATTTGCAGATGTGAGGGATGTTCAAAAAGTTGCTGCACTTTTATATTTTCGTTGGAAACAGTGAAGGCAGGAGGAGTAGTAATTGGGCATTAAAAAGTTGGTACAACGCTAGGAAAATTGCATCGCAAACAAAGGTGACTATGTAGAAAAGTGATGTAATTTGTTTTTGAAAATCTTAATAAATAGATTTTAAATAAAAAAGTGTGGAAAGTTTTGAACGTCCCTTGTAGATCATTCTTTACTTGTTCATTAAGAATAACAGTTAAGTTTGCGTTTCAATCCTTTGTATCCGAATTTTAAATTTTCTTCTTTGGGCCTTCTGTTCTATTATATCTGTCAAATATTGTTTGTGTGTTTCCTGAAGTGATAGGTTAAACGTTTTCGAAAACTGAAGCATGACTGCAGGGTAACATAACTTGATGTTCCAATCTGAATCTTTTAAGAATTGCACAAGGTCATAGTTTTTGTTTGATAGGCATGCAATTGTCTCTGCTCTTACACTATCACAGAGTTTGTTTAAAAATGTCACTTCATAAAAGAACAGCAAATATCAGCATGTAATTATCAAAAAAAATCTAACTTGAGTTTACTTGTAATGGTAATATAAAAAAAAAAAAAAACAGTAAAATTAATAAGTTCAGTTTAATTCATATGGTATACGCAACACTGCTTGCATTAAACAACAAAGGCATTTAGTAACTATCGCTGTCTGGTTTGGGCGAGTTCAGATCAAGAATCAAAAAATTCAATAATTCAATAAGTGTTGCATCAAATTCAGACTATTCGTTGATTGTCACTAATTGTTCCAGCTGCTACAAGACATTATGGCATAAGGAACTTCCTACAAGTTTTCACAGTTTATGAAACACTGATCTAGAAGGTTAACAGATATCCAATAAGTTTAATTAAGGAAATGTTAGTAGATTCTTGCGAAAATCTAAAGAAGCAGTTCCTCAAATGGTAAATTATATTTATCATTAGAAAAAAATCAAATAGGAAATCCTTTTGATACTGTGTGGTGGTGGGTTGTTTTGGATTTTTTTAACTTAAGAAGATAAGATAATGTGTAAGCAATTTAGCAGCACATTACAAGCTATGTAATATGTGACCTGCCAGTCCATTTCAAGACCACTACAGATTGATGTTGTTATTGTCTTTAATTTGTTAACCCAGCCATCTTATCAAATAGTCATGATTCCACCACTGTTTAAAAATGGATGCCTACTTAAGAGAGGTCATTCTCAGATTTGGAAAATAGAAGTGAAAAGAAATATGGATCTTACTTTATGATATTCAGTTATTTGCTTTGTTGAGTGGTAATGCATACAAGAAATAAACACATACTTGGGAGAAGACAGACCTGAACAAACTCTACAGTTTTACAGGGGAGGAATTATTGCGAGGTAAACTGACAAGTAAATACGGTATTATCACCTTATCCATCAAAGTCCAGTTTGAACCCATCACTATGATCATAGTGGGTATCCTGCATTGGGCTGCAAATGTGAAAATAAGTACAAGAGAAATTTAGTTAGCTGTGATTTCACGAGTGAGTATTCTTTAAGAAAATGATACACTTTATGTCAGGTATTTTCAAAGAAATTAAGCTTTTAAAAATAAATCATTCACAATGCAATACATGAATGTACTTTTCACCTTGAAAAATTGACCAAGATATTTAAAAACAGTTTTATCTTACAGAAAAGGCTAAAACTCCAGATCTGTGTTAAAAATCACCTATCTGGCAACATTTCTGCTTCTGACTCTATTTTGCCCTGTCATTTCCTTACTTCTTGTGCCTGGCTTCAGACCTCAGTTTCAGCTTAGGACTGTAAATGCATGTGTAGTGGCACTAGGGCTTACAAGGAGTGGCCTTTTACTGGATTTATGATTTGAGCAAATCTGAGTCAGTTACTCAGACCCTTTCTTTACATAGAACAACTAAATATTATCTACAAAATATCTTTAATGACTGAAAACATGGATTAGCTTTAAAACATATCTCTCTATTATATAAAAAAAAATCCTGTGACGAGACAAGACTTTTTGAAGTGATAATTTTAAGTCCCACGAGACAAGACTTTGGCCATGAGATTTTTTTCAAGTCATGCCCTCCTTTCAACCATATTCAATCACGCACACAGTATTCTCACCTCTTAGTCGTGTGAATGCTTTTGTCAGACACCGTTCATGCTCTCTCAGCTCTTATAAATTTTAACATTTTCCTTACTTTAAGCTCCCAATTAAAGAAGATGTATTATGTCCAAATCTTATTGAAGAATTTCATTATGAAGGGTTATCAACAGTAAAAATGAGTACATGGGCAATCCTAACACCGGGAAACGATGAAGTCAAATGAATTAATGCCAAAAATGTGGATCGGTTACACGGCAAATTGGTTAAATGCGTATCAATAGACTATGCTGAAACCAGTTGGTGGCAATTGTGCGGAACATGAAAACATCAACTTACAATATCCCGAAGAATATCTACAACTGTTAACACCGTGTAGTCTTCCACTGCACGAATTACTGTAGAAAGAATGACGTATCCAAGAAAGGTAATGTAGTAAATCTTCCGCGGATAACATTAGACAACAAAGGAGATCTTAAATATGCCATTTGTATTAAAACGTTAACAGTTTCCCATTAGAATAGCTTTTGCAAAGACAATTAACAAAACTCAGAGCCAAACATTCAAAAAAGTCGTTTTATTTAATAGAGAGAAAAATTGACGGGCAGTTATACGTTGCGTTGACACGATGAAAGTGCAAAAACAGAATCAAAATTCAATGCGATATTGATGAAAATTTGATTCAAAAAATTGTTTTTACTGAAGTTTTACAGTAAAGCATTTAAAAAGTATTTGCTTGTTAATTTCAAATCCAAACAGAACGAAATTGTATAACACAACGAATAACTCTAACGCAACATGAAACATAATTTACTTTCAAATTATTACGTTTTACTATTTTTAATATGGTTAATTACTCACTGTAATGTAAAATAGCTCTATTATGCATATGTAACAATTCCCATGAAAATAAAAATCTGTTTAAATTGTACATCCGCATCCCCACAAGCGAGCGACTGAACCGCAAAGTGGCTAATGTGTAGCACCAGCCCGGGGGTTGATGAGCGAAGTGAGCAGGGGTAAAGCTCCTTAGTATGCTTTAAAATACCAATATCTTTCTTTTGAATGTTAATTTTCATCATATGTAGACATACAGTACTACATCAGATGGCAATTATAACTCACAAACCAAATTTTAAAAAACAGAACTTTATTTAAATTGACATCTCAATACAGTATTTACACACATTCCATTATTTTCTCCAATACACTTTACACTGTGTACAATCTATAAGGTCTATTGAAAACATTAAACCAACAACATATGATATTTATATATGAAATAAAACCTTTTTTCATAGGAATCTGTTTTCTTTTAATGTGGATAGTGACAAATTCTACTACTCTGTGAAGGCCAGTGTGATTTTCTATGCTGTGGTGTGCGAGGTTGGTAACATCACTTTAAGAGAAGCCAACCGAACCAGCAAGCTGATTAAAAAGGCAGGCTTTGTTGTGTGAAGCAGTCTGGACCCTGTGGCAGTACTACAGGTGGAGAGAATGAAAGCAAAACTGAGTGCCATTATAAAGAATTCTGCACATCTTCTCTCTGACACATTAACACTGAGAACTTTAAGCTAATTAAATATTCAGCAGAAGTGTGTCAAGAAACATTCTTTTTAGTCATTTTGGTGTGTGTTCAGACCATAGTGTGTGTATATATTTATTTATTGAGCTTCTCTAAAAAGCCAAATATCCCCCAGGGATAAATAAAGTTCTATCTATCTAAGACGGAAGACCAAGACGGAAAAGATTTATTATAAAGTATACAATACAATTCCATTCTTCCATGATACAGGCAAAATTTAAATTGAAGACACCAACTGTACTGAAAAAAAGTTTAAATGCATATAACACAAGTTATCCCTACAGAAAAAAAGTAAATGAGAAGGATGAAGGAGACACATGTATCAGAAAATTGAAGATTTGGAAAAAGGCACAATGAAAGTAGATTAGCATTAAGAAAAACATAATTTACAAATAAATGGCCCTATTAAAACAGTCAAAGGAGGAAGTGGCACACTCATTTCTCAACAGCAACGATGCACTGTACATGATATTAAGTAGTTTTTAATTATAAAATGGAAATTTTCCACATCAAAACGAAAAATGCTGTCTGAGCTTAGGACTTATTTCAGGATAAACAAACAAAACCCCCTCAATGAGTCACAAAAAATATTTATTTCAAAAACATATGCTGAAAACCCCTTGAATAGGGAATGGTGGAAAGCCTATTATGTTTACAAAGTTGTGATTGTTATCTTCTACCAACTATCCTTTACTCCATCTTTGAATGCTTTTTTTCCAATTCAAGTTTGCAATGAGGTAGTATCATGTACTCTTTCTCATTGTAGTAAGTAACAACATCTACTCCTAAAGTGCCAATAAGGACAAACTTTGAAAAACAATTTGGTGTCCAATAACATAGGACAACTTTCATAAATAATAAAGTGTCTGGAAATAGAGTATGATGGAATAAAATCTCAAAGAACCCTGTGTCATTCTTAAGTTCAAGGAATTAACACCCTCATATGCACCATTGTATTATATTTAATTTTTTATTGTGAGATCTTTGTTTAAAATTAGTCCTTAGGGGTCTAACAGAAATTAACTTTACAACCACAAAGTTATTGTTTAGCATTAAATTTGTGCATAAAATAAAAAAGAATTTGGTAAGAAATAATTCACTTGTGCACAAGTAAACTACATGGGTCACTAGTTTAGTCCATGACATTAAGGATAACAAGGTGACATAATAAATGGGCACTAATTTAATAAATTAAAGATTAATTCACCAGGACAAATCCTGTGGGGGCATCTAGAGCATCCAGGTAAGAATCCTGGTTAATCTGGCTTTGTGCAATACACCAGGCTACATTTTAAGGACACCTCAGTAATCTTCAGCAATTGTTGTAAATGTTCATCAGACTAGAATAGAATATAAAATGTGCAATATATGAATATATAAAATAATATTTTATATTAATATATATACAAGCCATATAGCATACTAAAATGTTTTGAAATTAATCATTCTACTGTAGAACAAACAAATGATAAAACAATCGCCCCACTATATCAAGAATGGTGATTGGAGTATCATAATAAGTGCATGTTCTTCTGTCCATAGACCAAGACAGTTTCCTCTGTAAGGGCAAAGTAAGAAATCAGATTCAAAACACAACTCAGTGGAAAATGTCACTATTTGAAGCTCATTTAAAAATTGATACTCCTAAAACATTCCAGGAAAAGCTGCCAAAGAAGGATGAAGAGGAAGAAACTTTGTGGTTTGGAATGTCAGGCTTGACCTTAATCAAACAGAAAGGTCATTACAAGACTTGAAGTCACTGTTTGTCCAAGGCAGCCACTAAATATACCATAGTTGAAGCACTTTTATACTTACTGTAAATTCAAATACATTCTATTAAAGTTATTTTTATAAAGTGCACTACCGCTTATAATCACAGCATTAAATTCACTATAGCAAAAGCAGTGTAATCTAAACAAAATTACAAACATAAAAAATTACACAAGCCTTTAAATAATCAATCTTAAAAAAGTAAAATGTGCTTACAGCTGATGTTGCATTTTAAGACTCTCCTGGCCAATAGTGATGATAAGGCCCGAGTGTCCAAGCTTCACAGCATTGTAGGCCACCAACTACTGTATTGATCCCTACTGTAAACAGCAGTGATTAAGTGTGTGTACATTGCACTTCGTTAATATTTTGCTGCAATGAAAATAAAAATACCATAGGAAAAGATATGTCTGCTAGAGTGCCCACAATGCATAGATAACATGACACTTCATGTTTCCCTTTCAATAAGCACTACTTTATTACTTTTCCTAGGCTAGAAATTCAACATGCCAGCTACAGTACATATTATTTGACTACATATAGTAAATAAATAATGGAGGACTCAGTTTCAAGTTCTGTAGTAAACACTGCTAAAGGCTCTCACGCCTTGCTGTTGTAATACCTTTCTCAAAAATATACTCAGTGATTCAGAAGGGGGATGTTTTTACACTAGCACTTTCTAGTTCAACTCTGAAATCACTTGTTCAACCCATCAAGCCTGGCAGACGTATTCTATACACTTAAATTGAATATAGCTGTACAATGAATATGTTAGCAAATTTTTAAATTACATTAGTGAGTTAAAGCCATTTAGAGTAGCTAAGAAAGATATACTAACATTACCCTGATGGATGAAATTCTGCATGTGCTTCTTTTGTATCTGTGTACTTAATAAATGTTGGAAATTTGAAGGAAATGTGTTAGAAACTTTGTGAATCTGAGAAAAGCTCATAAGCAATAAACTACTGAGACAAAATCAGCCATCAAGCAAAAATAATATACTTAAATATACAAATAATTTAAAAAGCTTTACAAATATAAATAAAATTAAAAGGTTATTAATAACTTAGATCAAAATAAAGAAATAACTGCAATAACAAACTTCAAAATAAAGGTTATGATAAATGTTTGCTTATTTATAGCTTTAGAATTTAGAACAATTTATGAGTAGGAAAACCTAAATGTTGCTACAATTTAGAACACTGCAAGATAAAGTAAAGACAAACAAATTACATGTACTTACCAAATTTAACTCCTTACACTCCAAAGATCAACATTATCAGAAGATTCAATCTGCCAGAGGTTTCAGAGGTGCAGTCTTAAACAGTAAATGTGGTTTACTACGGTTTGTTTATAACTTAAGCAATCTGCTTTTTTGTATTAAACCAAGAAAGACGTGGCTTCCTGTGTTTGCATTCATACTGTCTGTTGCTCTGCAGAGGCAAATAAATAATCTTCTTATCTGTGATTTTCAACTCAAATGCAGAGTAATGAACAACTGAATCTGACCTATAAGACAATGATTTAATGCAGTCACAGTTTCTGTGTTGAACCTTAGTCTGTGCAGTATTAAATTACTTGTAATTTTATCTTATTTGCTTATCCACTATTTCATATTAAAATAATCATCATGGTTATTATCAATTTTACAGTCTACATTATCATTTTAAACTTTTTGTGATGTTTAAAAGGCCACAGTAATGGAAGCTATACCATGTGAGCTTTACATGTACCGGTATACATTTAAATTATACTATCAAGAGCCCCTTGCTCTTTTCTTTTTTTGCCCTCCTCACTTACACATTAGTAGTAATGGCTCTTCCTCATTTAAGAAGTCAACTGGGAGTGGTAAAATGCAATGAATGTTTTATCATTTTTATCTTTTTTCTTGTTTTTTGAAATACTACTGACATTGCTACAAATACGTTGCATTGTTTTTTCTTGAACTCTTTTTTTATATTTTAAGATCATTGCCTATAATCTTAAATCTGACAATGCTTTGTAGAGATCCATCTGCATGTCAAAGACCATTTCAGAATGAGTAACGGATTGGTGGAACAGGGGCTCCATTTTAATTTCCACATCAAAGCTTACAAAGTAAGAATAGTAATATATAGGTTCATTTCTCATGTAGCACTGATGACCCATATAGGGTAATTTCAGCTCTCTAAAACCCCACATTTCAGCCAGGTATTTCTAGACCATATCAGACTGTGGCTAAATTATACGATCCTGAATGATGAAACAGAATGATATCAACATAACTTCATCTTTTGAAATTTCTTCCTACAGAAGTTTTTATTCCTTGTGGCCCAAATAAACTTCTTCCTAACATACCTATTAATTAACTTTTAATTGTGTTCTTAATCCAAACAAATCACTCATTCTCAAAAATGACCTGCTTTTCCAAGAATGCCCTATTAATTGAATTTTAGTAATTCAAGGCTTTCTAAAAACTAGTAAAATATTTTGCATATTTTCTAGTGTATCCCATTACTGATAATAATAAACTGCCTTCTGTGAAATTACGTAATACTGACACTATTATAATCTTAGTTCCTGCTCTGCTAATTATGGAACTGGCCATTACAGAACAACTTCTTCTCAAATTCTCCAAACTTTCTCTTTCCACTTCAAAGCCCACTTCTCTTCAATACAATAGTATAGTTGAGTCGATACAGTACCTGGATATTGATGAAGTGGTCCACTTGAAACATGTGGATTTGACACTGCTAACGTAGCTTGATGTTTTTTGATTTAAGTGTTTTGTTGATCTTTTGTCATTATTTTCAGTCACCTCATGGCCCCACTGTAAGTTTACTGAGCATCCCTAGTAGGTTGTGGCACCCTTGGTTGAGAACCACTATGCTAAAGGACACACTCTTGAACATATCCACAATCACTCATGTAAGGCCAATTCTGAATTACCAATTCACCATAAATGGCATATCTTTGGCAGGAGTAAAAAACCTGAAGTACTCTTAGAAAAACCACACCTACTCAGGCATGCATATACTTATGATAACTTGTAAACTCCACTCTCCATTGGCACCAAACAAGAGCACCAAGATGTGATATGCTTTTCACATGCTCAAGGTGCACAAGGAGCCGAAATCCATAAAAGGCTATCTGCACAATATGAAGACAGTGTTTTACCACAGCGGAATGTTTACAAATGGACTGAGAAGTTTAAAAATGATCAAACAACTGTTAAACACAAACTAGGAGCGGGACACCCAACCACGTCCACTATCAATAACAACACGGAGCAAGTCCGGATTATGATTCTGACAAACCAACAAGGATTTTGGACCTTAGTGCACCATCAGCCCATAAAACACAAATTACTGCTTGCTGCCTTTTTTTTTGCACAGAGAGAATAACTATCATGTTTACTCCTAAAAACAACAAAATAAACTGACAGATCATGGTCAAAACTTTACCACTATGACCACGGACACATCATGTTTCCAAGTGTGTAGGAATAGCTATACAGCCAACCCAAACAAAATTATCACAAAAATGCAGATAATTATTGACTTAGCCTCATACTTATTTTCATTACTCTTAATTCTTGTCCTAACCCCAGTGAGCTGCATAACAACATACCTATGTTAGAGAAAAAGTACTGTCAGAAAATAAATGGATAAGCATGTGTTTGTTTTGGCAACATTGTTATTGTAATAATGTATGTAACTTTTATTAATATGACAGTGTTTTCACTGTTGTTTAAGCTTGTTTCCCGAGAAAAGTACTATAAATATAAAACAAGTAATCACTGTATTCATTTTTTAAATGTGCACTTTTCTACTGTATATTTATTTCAAGCAAATCCTCAATTAAGCCAAAAGACTGACACTACTATATGCCAAACAAAGACTCTTCAGGGAGACTCCTGTCCCTGTGGATTTTCATTCCAACTAATTTTAAAGACATCAACACATTAGTGCTTGTAATTAGCTAACCTCTTCTATTCTCATTATGGAGTCTGAAATATACTGAAATCATTTTAATTTCCCATTTTCTGTAGTGTGCTTTCTTGATGATAAAAAGCAGACAAGGATGCAAACAACAACATTTATTTATATAGCACATTTTCATACAAAAGCTCAAAGTGCTTTACATATTGAAGAAAATTAAAAGACAAAATAAGAAATTAAAATAAGACAACATTAGTTAACATAGAAGAGGAGTAACGTCCGATGGCCAGGGTGGACCGAAAAACAGAAAAAAAAAAACTCCAGACAGCTGGAGGAAAAAAAAAACCAACTGTGAGTAGTGAAGTACAGTATACGGATTAATTTTGTACATTTTCTGACACTGTACTTATTATTAGCAGGCAGTTGAAATGTTAAACAAAGCCTTAACATACACCATGAAAAGTGTATAGAAAACACACAGCTGAACACTGATGGCCCAGGCTCTAGTCGTGAGATGGCTGGACTAGCGCAACTCTCTGCTGGGAGGTATACAGGCATCTGTCACCAAGCCGCTGCAAATGGTTCAAAATGCAGCAGCACATCTGGTGTTCAACCATCTGAGATGGGGACATGTCACTCCTCCTTTCAGATTACTACAGTGGCCTCCAGTAACAACACCTATTAAGTTCAAATACTTGATGCTTGTCTACAGAGTAGTGAGCGGGGGTGCACCTATTCCTATGTAGACACTCGTGAGGTAATTTGGTCTGCAGCTGAATGGTGTCTGGTGATGCCACCTCTGCATGGTACCAAAACTCAGACCAGGCTCTTTCCATGTGTAGCTCCTAGCTGGTGAAACGTGCCTGCCAACCTCCATTCAAAACTCTGACTCCCTCAATGAGTTTAAGAAGAACGTTGCTTGGTGAACAGGTTTTGTAAATCTGGGAATTGTAACTAGCTTATATTTTATTTTGAGCTTGTCACTTAAGATTATTAATTTTGTACCTTTGTCCTGTAACACTTGTTCCTAATCTTGCTTCCCCAGACTGATTTACTTGATTATAGTGACCTATTTTGTAGGTTGCTTGGGTAAAAGCAAATAAATGTAAATGTAAACATTACATTTTCATAAAGAGTGAACAGATCCAATTGAAATTTTTGATAAAATTGAGTACACTGGCAAATATCTGCATGTTTAAATAAGACAAGGGTTCAAGTAATATAAGGATTTGATTGGAATGACAACTTTAACCCCTAGTACTGAACTTAAGGACCACTTAACCCCTCACTCACTGAGCTTGCCTGAAGGGCTAAACTTAATTAGAGCTTAAGTATTACTGCTAAAGAAAATATTACTCAGGAAACATGTTTTGCCTAATTGTATCTTTTAGTCTTAAACAGCAGCATGCTGCCCAACAAACACCGTCATTTTCATTGAATCAGTGATGTGGTATGCAGCCATCACTGTAATCTAAGCAATATGTCAAGTTCATTACCATTGGCTTAACCATTTTGGCGTGATTAACTTTTGGTTTTGTAACTTGCCGCCAGCTTCTGTAGCCGAGGATCAGCGTTCGACCATGTCCCTCATGGAATCCTGTGGGGGGTGCTCCGGGAGTATGGGGTACTGGACCCCCTGATAAGAGCTGTTCTGTCCCTGTACAACCAGTGTCAGAGCTTGGTCCGCATTGCCAGCAGTAAGTCGAACCCGTTCCCAGTGAGAGTTGGACTCCGTCAGGGCTGCCCTTTGTCACCAATTCTGTTCCTAACTTTTATGGACAGAATTTCTAGGTGCAGCCAGGGCGTTGAGGGGGTCCGGTTTGTTGGATTCAGGATTGGGTCACTGCTTTTTGCAGATGATGTTGTCCTGTTTGCTTCATCAGGCCGTGATCTTCAGCTTTCTCTGGATCGGTTCGCAGCTGAACGTGAAGCAGCTGGGATGGGAATCAACACCTTCAAATCGGAGACCAGGGTCCTCAGCTGGAAAAGGGTAGAGTGTCCTCTCAGGGTTGGGAGCGAGATCCTGCCCCAAGTGGAGGAGTCCAAGTATCTCGGGGTCTTGTTCACAAGTGAGGGAAGAATGGAGCGTGACATCAACAGACGGATAAGTGCAGCGTCTACAGTGATGCAGGCTCTGCATCGGTCTGTCGTGGTGAAAAAGGAGCTGAGCCGTAAGGCAAAGCTCTCAATTTACCAGTCGATCTACATTCCTACCCTCACCTATGGTCATGAGCTATGGGTAGTGACCGAAAGAACGAGACCGCGAATAAATGTGGCTGAAATGAGTTTTCTCCGCAGAGTGTCTGGGCTTTCCCTTAAAGATAGGGTGAGAAACTCAGTCATTCGGGAGGGGCTCAGAGTAGAGCCGCTGTTCCCCCGCATCAAGAGGAGTCAGATGAGGTGATCAGAATGCCTCCTGGATGCCTTCCTGGTACGTCTAACAGGGAGGAGGCCCCGGGGAAGACCCAGAACATGCTGGAGGGACTATGTCTCCCGGCTGGCCTGGGAACGCCTCAGGATTCCCCTGGAAGAGCTAGAAGAAGTGGCCAGGGAGAGGGAAGTCTGGGTATCTCTGCTCAAGCTGCTGCCCCTGCCACCAGATCTCAGATAAGCAGAAGAGGATGGATGGATGGATCTTGCCATCCCTGCCCCTCCATTACAACCCATTTCTCGGTGTAACTTTTGGAAAAGTAATATGCATGTAAAACGTATTTTTCTTTGACTCAGTCGATTTGGAGTGATGCATTTTTCACTCTACTTTACAACCACCTTTCGTGATGAAATATCTGAAATACTATATAGCCTAAATTTTAAGTTGGTTAGGATTCATTGTACATATAAAATTTCATTAAAAGCAACTATCATTTTGGAAAATTGTGCGGTTTTTGGTTTTCCCCACACATTAAATTTTTAAAATGTTATATTGCCTATATTTTAAGTTGGACCAATGGCTGAACTTAATTAAAACCCAACTGCTGCTAGTTCATCAAATAATTTTGTGCTTAATTGCATCTTTTAGTCTTAAACAGCTGCATGCACTCTTTTATTTGCTTATTATTTTCTTATACAACTTTAAGTTCACAATGAGACACTAATGATAAAGGAGCCAGCAGCTCACCCCTTGCGCTAATCAATTTTACCTCTGTGTGTTCATCATGGAATATACCCATGTTGATAGAAATATTTGAGAAGAAGTGAACCAGAAACAAATAAAGGATAAAGAAAGACTCATTTTCTAGAGGCTACAAGTCATTAGGATAATACTCTTCTTAAGTACATAGTGTTCAACATCAAGAAGCTTATTCATTTAAGAGCTCAATTTATATCGTATAAAATACGCCCTTTCTGCTTTAGGGATTCGAGAACGATTCTTTCTTTTTGAGCGACTCTTTTTAACAGACTTATAAGAACCGATTGATCGATTCAGCGGAGCTCAACAGGAGTGCTGCAGCGCAGGCATCATGTCGTCAGCGTCTTTCGTATCTCAGGTAGACGTTTATGTTCGAACTGAATCATTATAACGAGTCGCACGATTCTTGTTCACCTGTAGGATTCTCGAACTTTCATTTTAATTATGCATTTTCACTATGGTGTTACGCTCCGTGGTTTCAAGCAGGACAACGTTACATGATTTAAAATAAATCATCAGTGTACCATCCATCCATATTCCAAACCCATTTTATTCTATTTATTACATAATTTAATATTAATTATAATATACTTAAGAATCAATCAAATTGAAATAAAGTTTATTACGGCCACCGGCCCCTAGCCTATCGAATTAATCAAATAATAAGATTTAATTAAACGACGTTGGCAGTAAAGTGAAACGAATTGCCCAGCACGATATCGAGTGTAAGACTTGACACCATTTAGGTACCAGAAGAAGCAAGAGTGTAAATACTGTTGTCATTGGGCTTTATCTGAAAAGCTTACACTGAGAGTTAAACTATACAACCGCGCACAACGTTAAAATATATTACACCTAACCTGAAACACAGAAGCACCGAGCATCCTCCGCCTCCAGTGACGGACAAAACAAACATTCACGCCCCGCCGTCCTATCGCTTGCATCTCCCGCCACTCAAAATAACTACACCACCCCGCCCCCTGCCTACACCTACCGCGAGAACAACTATTTGAGGGCGTGTCTTAAACCCACCCGTCTTACATTATAGTACCTTTCTGACGATGACGTGTTAGAGAGTGAGCTTCTCACTTCATAATGCGTTTCGAACAACAGATATAATTTAATTAAAGATAAAAGACATATTGTAAATCATGGTTTGATAAATTAATATTGTATTTAACAGATTTATTAAACAATAACGGCTTATTTGCATTAAGAGTCTGCATAAAAGTACAATTAGGTTAGTTCTCCTATAACAAGTGGATTCACCCCTTCTCTTCCTGCACACTTAACTATGTTGTAACTTTGCCATTTTTGCCCCTCAATCTACACTCAGCCAGCCATAATGACAAAGTGAAAACATGTTTTTATAAAGGTTTTCAAATTTATTATAAATAAAAAGATGAATTTTCTCTTTCCTTTAAGTATTGGGAACCTTTGAAGTGCCACTTCACATTGTGGTCAGGCACATTGTTTTTTTTTTGTTTTTTTGTTTTTTTTTTAATCCTCCTTGAGATGTGTCCACAACTTGCTTGGAGTCTACCTGTGGCAAATTTAATTGATTGGATATAGTCTATAAAGGAAGGCACACACCTTTGAACAGAAGGTACCACAGTTCATACTACATGTCAGGACAAAAACCAAGCCATGAAGACCAATGAACTCTTTGTAGACCTCCAGGATGCAGTGTCAAGCAAAAATCAGGCACTGCTCATCACCTGCTTAATACCACTCCTTCAGTGAATCATGATGATGGCAGCATCATGCTATGGGTTTGCTCCTCAACAGTAGTGACAGGGAAACTGGTCAGAATAAAGGGAAGGATGAAGGACATAGCTAAACATAGAGAGGTCCTTGAAGGAATCCTGCTCCAGAGTGCATAAGACCTGAAACTGGGGCAACAATTCACCTTTCATTATGACAATGACCCAAGTCTGAGACAACACCAGAGCAGATTTGGTACAAGTCTATAATGGTCCTTGAACGGTCCAGGCAAAGCCTACACTTAAACAACACATAAATCTGTGGAAAGACTTGAAGATGGCAGCTTACAGATTGTTTCTATCCAATCTAATAGAACATGAAAGGATCTGCCAGGAACAATGGGATAACCTGCCCAAATTCAGGTGTGCAAAATTTATGGAGATTTACCCAAGAAGACTCAAAGCTGGAATTGCTGGTAATCACTGAATTAAGGAGGTTTAATTTTTTGACTTTTAATAAATTTGCAAATCTTTCATATATATATATATATACACACACACAAATAATACAATCACACTGTGCTATTTCAGTACTTCCAGTCATCTGCATTTTAGCTACAAGCAGAGAGCTTAGCAATCGGAAATCGCGGAAATCGAATCAGCCAGCAGGTGTTATGTGGCGACAAGACTATCCGCTGTGCCACATGCAGTTTTTCTGCCAGGCAGTCATTCGTCAGAGTTGTGGCTACAAAGCAGGAACTAACCAGTTGTTCAATTCAGGAAAAAAGCTAATCTCATTTTATTAAAAAAAAACAAAAAAAACTTTGTACCAGTAAATTGCAAAAAGGGAACAGCATGCAAAAGAGCCTGCAGTCTGTCATTCTGAAAAATAAAACCAAAGTATTTTTAACTGTACGGAGCACACTTTTAGGGACCAAATTATAATACATCTAATTTTGTTTTTTACTTTAACATTTAATCACAAAATAAGTGAACTTTTGGGGTTTTTTTTAGGTAAAATAATACTTCATTTTTTATGCTTACAAGATCAGCAGGATATTGGGACAGCTGAGCGTTTAACTGAATAAGCAAGCCTGATGGACTGTATGGCCTCCTCTCATTTGTCAAATGTTTTTATGATATGAGGAAACCATAAGAAGAAAACAGATGAGCTTCATTTAGACATGCAAGAAAAGCAAATTCTGTATATAGCACCCTCCACCATTTCGCAGCACATTAGGTGTGCATTATAATACAAGCGACACTTTGTTATGAATTGAAGTGACTGGGAGTGCCGGCTGAAGCCGAGTCAGTCTCTTTCACCACTCTGCTAATGTAATATAGGAATTTATTTGTAAAAGTTTTAAGGAATTGTAATGGGAGCCAACTGATGTCTGCACATTTTTATATTTTAGTTTCATGTCATTTTGCATTGTTTTATGAATGTACAGAGTTTGTCGTTAGCTTATTGTACATTGGGGTTTTAAGAAGAAGTGCACTTGATAAGAAAGAACTGAACTGAAAATTTGAATTCAGTTCCTGTCTCTTTCTCATTACTGTCATTCTTATTCCTGTCTCTTGCATTTACTCTTGCTTTTTTAATCCAATCACCAATCAATTACAATACAAATATATGGTGGAATGATCCATATAACAATAAAGACAAATTACAAATGCATCCCAGTGCTGTATTAGAATCTACATGCCCCGACCACATTGCCAAATGCTCAAAAGTGTTTGGACATTTGACTAACACGCTGTTCCATAGCCAGGAGAGAGAATCTCCCTCATTATTTTATTAACTATTAGGCATGTAAAATGTCTAGAATTGATTCCAAGTGAGGGATTTGTGTTTGGAAGTTATCACTGTGAGCTCTTAATATAAGGTCCAAAAAGCTGTCCACGCAGGTAAAAACAGGCCATCATTAGACTGAGAAAACAAAACAAACCCATCAGAGAGATAGCAAAGTCACAAGGAGTAGTCAAATCAACTGTCTGGAACGTTCTTAAAAAGGTGGAATACGCTGGTGAGCTCAGCAACACCAAAACATCTGGACAACCATGGATGACAAATGTGCTGGATGATTGCAGAATTCTGTCCTTGGTGAAGAAATACCAATTCATGACATTTAGCCAAACCAGGCTCACACTCTCTGTGAGGTAGACTTGTCATTGCCAAAATCTACAATCAAGAGAAGACTTCATGAAAGTAAAGGCAGAAGGTTTACCACAAGGTGAAAACCACTGGTAAACCTCAAGCATAGGAAGGACAGATGAGACTTTGCTAGAAAACATTTTTTAAAACCTGTCCAATCTATCTATCTATCTATTATATAGAGTCTTTGTATCTATCTAGCTATCTAAATGACAAACTAGTAGAATGAGATCTATCCTACAAATATTTTAATTTGGAGATTGATTACCAATTATGATCCAATCAAAGTACTTTGAATGCAGCTAAAATGTTATAAAAGGCTGTTATCCTTGTGTAAATTGAGCAACTTTAGTGTGAAATCTCCAGATGTTTTACTTACAGTATCTGTTATTCAGAGCATTCTTTCTGTTGGCTTAATCTGTGTCTTTCGTAACATGCTTGTCCAAGACAAAGTCAAACTCCAGCACTTGATTAAAGCAGCAAGTCAGGTCACTGGGGTGGATCAAAAATCAGGGTACCAGCTATTTGAAGAGCTGGATCTTAAAAAGCTCCACCAAATCCTCAACAATCCCACACACCCACCCACTATATTTTAAATCAAAATTTAGCTTAGTTGCATTAAAAAGACAAACTATGCAGAATAATAATTTCCAGATATAAAAGATTGTTTGTACACTCTTAAAAATAAAGGTGCCAGAGTGATTCTTCAGAGCGATGCCATAGGGAAACCATTTTCCACACGAAGGTTCCAGGAAGAACCTTTATTTACTTAATTCTGTAACAGGCTCCATAAATAACTATGAATAGATGGCAACAGATATGTGAAATCCCAATGGGTCCTGATTTTAAAAGGACTCTTGCTGCACTTTTCCAATAACTCAGGCCAAGTTCAGGTTTTCTTAACCTGTTAGTGTCCTGCTACATACATACATACATCTCTCTATCATAAAAATAAATCTTGGGATGACACAACACTTTTTGCCTGCAACGAGATGTGATCTTTTGAAGAGAGATAGAGAGACACTTTCACGTCCCGCGAGACGGTTAAGTCACGTCATACTTACAACCTTTGGAAGCAAGTCCCGTTATACACATGCAAAGCAGGTTAGAGATAAAGGAAGTAGGAAAATTTGAAAGTCTCAAAAAAATGACAGTAAAGATCGCATTAGTGCAAACCAACAGAAAATATTACTCGAAAAGTGTAAAGAATAGTGTTTGAGGATGTCTGGGGGAGAAGAAAGACAAGGCAGTGAGACAAAAGGGCAGCTGCTGTACAGGCTTTTAAACGGTTGAAGCACCGCACGAAATGCAGATCACGCGGCACAGCAGTAGCAGAAAGCCAGCAGCTGATCGAGCAAAGAGGAGGTAAAAAAAAAAATATTTCTTTTGAATTGTATCACCGTTTAAGAGGGAGGTTTCGGAGGAGCGGCCGCATCTCCTTGTATTTAAAACTCATGTCTATTCAAGTTTTTTGTTGATGCTCAAACCAAATGAATGAACCTATATGGAATAATACAGCTGAGTTGTTGAGTTGAGTCAATTAAAATCAAGGTAACATAGTGTGCTCCATTAGCATTAATAATAATCGGATTCCTAATGGAGAAAGTGGCAGCCTCTGACTTGCATTAGAGTACTAGACTTGAAACTTTGCTAATAGTACAATGGTTTAATCACTTTGAGAGGAAACAAATAACATCTTTAAACCCACCAAAACAATTTCAGGGTTGTGTGGTTGGTGTTTAGCTGAAGTCTATTGTAGCAACATTTTTCCCAGGGCAGGAAAACAACCATTAGATGGGGCACCAGTCCATCCCAGGGACGATTTGGAATGGCATGGGAACACATGCAAGCTTCTCAGGCATGAGATCAGACGTGAGATCTGCTCCTAAAACTTTGGATACACAAGACTGACTCCATTCTCACCTTGGCGTAAATAAATGTGGTGAGATAAAAAATGCAGAAACTAGTTAATAAATTGCCTATACACATGTTTTTAAAAAATGGGGAAAAATATCCTAAATTTGGAGACACTAAATGTTGTTGCATTGAGTGTATTTGTCACCTTTTAGTTTCCAAACTGCCTCTTGCTGTGAAGTTCTCAAGAAGGCCCTATGAAGTTGTCATTTTTCTCCACTAGAGGTCACTGTAATGTGAACTACACGACTCTGTAAACCAACTCTCTCCACTTTTGGTCACAAATTCCTTCAAGAGTTTTGACCAGGGTCACATAGGTAATGGATGCCATATAAAGTTGAAGTATTCACCCCTCTTAATGCCTCCAACACTGTGAAGCAGCTGTGTGAGGTAACTGAATTACCTTATCTAGCGGTACTTCCTAAGTGTCTCGTGTACAGTACCAAGGTGTTAATGCAGACCCGGCTCCAGACCAAAATGGCAAGGAAGCGGGGCTTGTGAAATACTAGGGATTGATAAAGTCATGGTCCTCTGTCGAAGTGTGGTCCTGTCATTAAGGAGAGTAAATCTTCCAGCACACCAGTTGCAGAAATATGTATACCATTGAATTTTGTTCAGTATAGGAACACACTATTAAAAAAATGAATGTTGGCTTATAAACTGTTTCTTCTTGCATTTGCTTGGCCTTCATTCAGCCAACTTCAACGTCCACCAGTTGCTCTTAGAACAAGTAGCTATATCATTGTCTGTCTAAATGTCCAGTGATGGCTGTCCTGGTATTAACATTTATTTGCTTAGCAGATGCCTTTAGCCGAAGCAACTTACAAAAGATACCAAAATAATCAAATAAACATCAGTTTGTGGGAACAAGTGTTACTGGACAATCTTACAACACTGATCATCACAAGTGAAGTACTCAGAACAAAATACAAGATAGTTTACATTGCCTTGGTTAGAAAACCTAGCAGTTAATATCAACTCGATGGAAATTCACAGAGCAAGCGAGTCTTCAGATGCTTTTTAAACACACTGAGGGAGTCAGAATTTCAAATGAAGGTGGGCGGCTCACTCCATCATCTCCACCATCTAGGAGCTGTACATAAAAAAAGAGTCTGGATTGAGATGTGATGCCATGCAGAGGTGGCTTCACCAGATGCCATTCATCAGCAGACCTGAGTGGGTAAGAAGGAACACAGGACTTCACAAGTATCTCCATATACAGTATATGGGTGCTGGCCTGTTAACTACTCTATAGGCAGGCATCAAGTCTCTGAACCTAATACTCGACGCTATCGAGAGCCAATGTAGTGATCTGAAAAGAAGAATGAAATGTGCCCACCTTGGCTGCTTGAACATCAGATGTGCTGCTAAATTTTGAATCATTTGCAGTGGCTTGGTTTCAAATGTTGGTACTCCTTCTAGTACAGATTTGCAGTGTCCAGACATGACAAGACTAAATGTTGGACCAGGAGTTGTGCTCCATACTCTCTAAGATATGACCTGACCTTGTAGATGTTGTCTGCCATCATGGCTGGAATGAAGTTTAGTCCTGTGCGTAGTGCTTTGAGAATACAGAACCACCATAACTCCAAATGAGATACACATCTGTTCATTTTCTACACCCAGCATTTACATGAATGAAATATTGTAAGTAAATGAGATTAAAAACAACTGAAAAACATAACATTATGTAATATTCAGCTGTGCTTCTGTTTAAATACATGTCTTATATCTGAAAGAAATTAAAAGGAGAAATAATTGCTTTGAATCCAGCCTTTTGTTCTTTTTGTGCTCATAAGAAGTCTTCCTGAATGCTTTGAAATCGGTTCATTTTTAAAAAAAATTGTTTTTTTCTGGCACCGGTGCAAGAAAACCCCCACATATGATGTCCTGTTTGACTCATCTTAATGTTTAGTTATGCAAAATATCAGGCTTTTTGGGGTTCTCTCTATTTTTGGCCCTCTAGACCCAAAAACCCCAATAAAATAATAAAGAAACCCCTAATAAATAAATACATTATTATAAATTATTTACAATATGTCCCCAAAAATAAATAAATAAAACCCTAATAATAAATAAACTCTTAATAAAAGCCATCTAGACCCAAAAACCACTAAACCATTTTGGACCATATTTTGTGCAGGAAATTACAAGCCAATAGACACCTTCAGCAAAAATGATCAGAAGGACTTAAAGCTGGTCAGGCCACATCTACCAATCCCTGGGGTTCATAAAACTTTGAGAAAATGGGGATTGGTAATACAGGCACGTGAGGTACCATTTTATGCAATTTTGAGGTTGCAGATCACAAATATGATAACATTTTTGAAATACATTTTTTTTTATTAGTGGCCCTACCCCTCTAAGAGTCACTCCTAGAAGGTTAAAAATGACACATTTCAAACATAAGCATGTGAGGTGTTATTTTAGACTATTTTATTGTTACTGATCATGCATAGGCGGCATGGTGGTGCAGTGGGTAGCGCTGCTGCCTCGCTGCTGCCTCCTGTGTGGAGTTTGCATGTTCTCCCTGTGTCTGCGTGGGTTTCCTCCAGGTGCTCCGGTTTCCTCCCACAGTCCAAAGACATGCAGGTTAGGTGCATTGCATTGACGATTCTAAATTGTCCCTAGTATGTGCCCTGCGGTGGGCTGGTGCCCTGCCCAGGATTTGTTTCCTGCCTTGCATCCTGTGTTGCCTGGGATTGGCTCCAGCAGAACCTGATCCTGATCCTGATCCTTCACTAAGGATCTAGCCCTCTGTGGACCTCGATCAGATAGTGAAAAATGACAAAATTCTGTTACAATCAAAAATATTTAGACTTAAAATGAAACACACATTTTAATATTTCAAATATCTGACACAGCTATTCTTGTTTATTATGTACTTCTACCTTACAATTTAAATCATTACATTTCATATGAACACACCAAATTACCGGGTCTTAGTCTAATTTAGACTTTTTCATCTTGTAACCTATTAAAGTGGAAGTTCAAACTTAAACCTTCTGCATGGGCAGGATGAACAGCCTGCATGAGGGCAGACACAAGCGACTGTAGTTAGTGTCATCACTGCTTGTATCCCTTCTCGGTCACACAGAATATCATCTCAACGAGAACTGTAATCAGGAAATTAGGGAGCGTTAGCGGCCAACACCTGTGTTTTTCTTTTTCTTTCAAGTTGGCTCTTTGCGAGATCAAGGCTTCTGTGGAGGAGCAAATTCAAGCCAACCTTCATATATTTTTACAGCCTGTTTATATTAAGTCTGTTGTCCCGCTTTTCCAAATTGCTGGTTTACACTTACCTGTCTGCCGAATAATAGTTACCTGAACTGATTATGATTATACTTTACATCGAGATCCCAGCGGGTGGGGGAGGGGCTCACACTAACACTTCATCTGAATGTTTTCTTGTTAAGATGCTCTAAGCACTCCTTCTGTCTTTAAAAACCTCAGTTTTCAGTTGTGATGCCACACATACCACCTCAAATCATAAGGTGCGGTCTTTGTAAAATACTTCCAAAAAAGTACACGAAATAACTGCCATCATCTAGCGTAACACTGCATTCATTGAGATATCATTTAGAGCTAACCAAGGGAAGGCCTAAACTGATCACATAGCCAGGAGCGATCCTGCTGTCAAAGTTCAAAAATGAATGCTTTGCATGTTTGGGGAGAATCTTCTGGCAAGAACATTATGGAAATTGTACCATAAGTCACTGTCTTGTCCTCTTGTGTGTTTTGTAGAGGACTCAAGATAGAAGGCATTATGTAAAATAAAGCATGTTTAGTTGTAAAATGATCCACAGTTAAGAGGAAATCCTGAAGGGAGCACAGACAGGGGTGTGCAGGTGGAAAAATCTAAAAGGGAA